>JAWMAG010000004.1:30845000-30892500 GCA_037013455.1 Ceratitis rosa
ACTTGATTGCATTGAACAGCAAAAAAAAAATTTACGGAAAAAAGGAATGTTGAAATGTAAAACATTGAGGAAGAACAATAAAACAGGAGATTCTTGCAAACCCTGGTTAGAAATTAAAATTTTGTAATAAAGGGAGCATAAGAAATCACATGAAGTTTTGTTGTTACATATTTTTTCAATGAAATATGTATGTTTTTGAGTTTTTTTTTTTGACGGCTGGCTGGCTGGAGTGTTGGATTTGAAATGCACTATGACTAAATTAAGTTAGGGTTCATGCTGAAAGCCTTCCGATGAAGATGCATCGAGTTCACTGAAGCCAGAAAAAGGTTTATTTTCCTGCTGATTATTCGGTGATCATCAGAGCATGATTTATCCAGCCAGTTAACTCAAACAGACCGGATAAGATATGGTCGAGCAATACATACCTTTTAGAGTATTTTATCAGCGAAACATCATCTATAGGGCCTGAAGCTGTTTTCGATGGAGCTCCTCTAATAAATGGTTAGGTCTTTCTACGTTGCCTCCAAACGATTGACGAATTATTATGAGCAGACCTTAGAGAATACTTTCGTGACCTTTGGGGATCCGCATCGGTTCCTATTCACCCGAAAATTTCCAAAGAAACAAAATTAAATGAATGTAGTAAGCAAAAACCCCTTATAAAGTTATTCGCTCATACAAAATAAGATCCAAAAACACATTATAAAAACAAATCAAACAAACAAATGAAAACCATAAGCCGAATACATGCACATATGTACATATTTATAAGCATATATATATATATATACATACAATTTTCATAATGAATAAAATGTAGAAAATTCACACATAGTAAAAACCGCTCTAGATAATCACACACATAAACAATAATAATCGCACGCTATCAAATGCAGGAAATTCGTTTGCGCAGGCAGCACGACTTTATTGGTACACACATCACACACATTAAAATAAATGCACATACATATACACAAACTATGTTCATATGTATGCTTGTTTGTATGTCGGAAAGTCCTTCTTCCACATAAAATGAAATAGTTGAAAAGGAAGCGACTTTTTCGGTATATAGAGCAGTAAGACAGGCTATATCTACTACATGTAGGTATGTACGTGTATGTGAGTACATTTCCACGCGAGTTAGAATTACTGGATGCTACAGCCAACGGAGCTGGTGCACAAGAGCGACTATTTCAGACTCTAAATTCTGTTCGTATATCATACATGTTTATATGTACATATGTATATGCTTTAATGTGTGTGTGTGTATTGTATCCGCCGTATTAATGGCAATGGGATAAGTGTTGTGAGATTGCAGTGATGAATGAAAGCGTTATGTAATGCCAATTTTTCATTTCGTTCAACGCTCGACAAGCGTGCTCACACGCTCTACACATACTGTGTATTGTACATACATACACATGTAAATATGTATGTAAGACTATGTGCAAAAGTTTCACTGGCTAGCTTGAAAATCTTTTCGTTTTTTGGTGTCATCAACATTGCTTATCCGACCGCAACAAAGTCTTTCTCATTTTCTCTACTTCTCGGATTTTTTCTTTTGCCGCAAACTGACTTGGCATAAATGCTGTGCACTTGTTTTGCACTTATACATACACACATACATGGTTCTTTACTAATGTTCGCTTGCTTGCATTTTATGCCATACATTTTTCTTGTTACTTTCTGTTTTTGTTTCTTCTTACGGGCTTTCCAGCACGTCATTGGCGCTTTTCCCTGTTCACTTTGATGCACCTAATCCATTGGTTACTGAGTGCCAAACTCTACGTTCGTGACAAGAGTTGCACTTTATAATCAGCCAAGTGTATCTACATATGTATACGAGATACTCGTATGTATGTAACATAAGGTAACTGCAGCGCTTATGGTCTCAGTCAAGACAGTTGGTTGAGATAAAGGATAATACAATAACATTAATTTCAACTAATTTTTTTTTTAGCGCTGTTAACAGTTTGTTTTGTCTCCAGAAATTCTAAATTCAGTGCTTTATTATTTATATATTTTATTAAGATTTCTTCATATACCAGGTGTGTTTTTTGAAGTTTGCCGGTTTTACTAGTAGATGTCACTAGCAATATGTATAAATTTCTATGATTTGGCATGGTTATAATTTTTTTCTATTGACATTAACCTACAAAAATACGCAAGTCACATTCCGCCAAAATAATAGCGTCATATTTGTTTACCTCAGCGAAAATGTCGAGTTTCGTTCCAAGTAAATCGCATTTGCGGCATTCGTTGCTTTTCTTATTTCATCAAAAGAAAAAAGCAGCTGAAGCTCACCGGTTGCTGGTAAAAACTTATGGTGAACATGCTCCAGCGATTAGAACGTGTGAGACATGGTTTCGTCAATTTAAAAGCGGAGATTTCGATTTGACCGACAATGAACATCCTGGTGCAGCGAAAAAGTTCGAAGACGAGGAATTGCATGTTGATCGAACCCACTCGCCACAAAAATTGGCAGAAATACTATTGTACATGTGACTCGAGGAGCAGTTTGACAACGTTTAAAAGCCATTTGAAAGACCCAGAAGTATGGAAAATGGGTGCCACACCAGCTGAACGATAGACAAATGGAAAATTGAAAAACCGTTTGTGAAATGCTGCTTCAACGAATCGAAAGGAAATCTTCTCTGCATCGAATTGTCACGGGGGACGAAAAATGGATTTATTTTGAGAACTCGAAGCGAAAAAAATCATTCCTTTCCACTGGTGAAGCTGGCCCATCGACTGCAAGGCCAAATCGCTTTGGCCGTAAGACAATGCTCTGTGTTTGGTGGGACCAGTGTGTGTGGTGTACAACGAGTTGTTAAAACCTGGTGAAACGGTGAACACGGATCGCTACCGGCAACAAATGATCAATTTGAATCATGCGTTGATCGAAGAACGGTCGGAATGGACCTGAAGACATGGCAAAGTTATCTTGCAACATGACAACGCGCCGTCTCATACCGCTAAACTGGTGAAAGACACATTAAAAACACTTAATTGGGAAATATTATCGCACCCGCCGTGCTCTCTAGACCTCGCCCCGTCCGACTATTACCTTTTCGCATCGATGGGACACTCCCTTGCAGAGCAATGCTTCGCTAATTTTGAAGAAGTCGAAAAATGGCTCGTCGAATGGTTTGCTTCGAAAGAGAAAAAGTTTTTTTGGAATGGTATCCATAATTTGCCTGAGAGATGGGCGAATTGTGTAGAAACCAATGGTCAATACTTTGATTAAAAAAATTTTGAGAATATATATGCGAAAGGTTAGCACCGCGTACTACTCGTACCATTTGAAAGGCTCGGCTTCATATCCTGGTGTCGTATAAATAGAAAATTAGTTAAACAAAAAAAAAAATAAGGTAAATTTTCAGCTTTTGCTTTTGCTTTTAATCAATTCTATGTAGAAAATAAGTGAAAATAATACAAAATTCTTAAAAAATTTTTTTTTTTGCTGTACATGACCACTTTTTGCCTTGACTATGGCCTTGAAACGGTCCATAAACGAATCGCAAGTTGCCCGAATGTGACTTGCAGGTATTTTGGTCCATTCGCAGACAACGTCTGTCATCAGCGCCTGGAGACTGGAGTATCTTTTATTGCAAACCTTGCTTTCCAAAATGACCCAAAGAGAATAATTCATCGAATTAACGTCTGGTGAATGTCGAGAGCCATTGTGTGGATGTTATGAAGTTCGGAACGTTGTTTTTCAGCAATTTTTGGTTCCTTCGAGTTGTATGAGACGGTACGGAGTCTTGTTGAAACGTCCATGGTCTGCCACCGAAATGTTTGTCTGCTTCAAAGCAACCTCCAGAATATTTTTTGATAATATTGCACATTTACCTTGATGCTAGACTGGATGGAAACGATTGGAGAGCGCCCATCTGCGATTACAGTGGCCCAAATCATTATATGTAGCGGGTGCTGCCTCCTGCTGGAAAATCGATTAATCAAATTATTGTATGAACGTAAATATTATCGTTGAGAGTTTAAGGATTGTTCAACTGTAAAAATTTACTCAGAAAACACAAAGCTCCATACATTACTGATTTCACTCCCGGCAAAATACTTTCGTGCACTTGTAAACTGTCATTTAGTAAACTTACAGACAGCTGATGCCCGTGTATGGTCTGAAGTTGGTTACACTTCGAGTGCCGGACACTGTACATAGCAAATACATGCTACTGATTTTATACATTATATGTAATGCCGAGACGAAAACCAAAAATCATTAAATATCTCTATGATGAAATGCTCTAAAATTAAGAATGCTTAGAAAAATTAATAAAATCTTAAAAAAATAATAATTAAAGCAATTTCAAGAAATACCTTCAGATTTCATAAGCCTAATTCGAAGCAAATATGATATTTTCACCATTCACCATGCAATGAAAATCTTACCTAACCTCACCTTTTGAAAAAAAAAATTTTTGTGTATGGAGTACCAGAAAAAATATTAACAAAACGGCTGACATTTATGCAAAATTTAGAACGTTAATTGCCTGCGGCTAAATGCTAAATGGGGCCATTATATGTATGTATATACATATGTATACCAACGCAAAAAAATAAAAGCGGCGTCAGTGACAATAAAAAATAATAAAACAGAGCAAACAATGCAAACAGTTTTGTAAAAAAAAAATTAGAATTTGCAACAAATAACATAGAAGTAAATATTTAATTTAATTATTTCAAACTGTCGTTATTCAAAGGCAAAGAGCAAAAATGACAATAATGGCAGCAGCGATGGGAGCAAAAAATGTCAATGAGCGTGAATACAACAATGTTAAATAATATATTACACATATAATTTATATATGAATGTACTATATATAGTGTATAAGTATATTTTGTATATATTTATAATAGAAGTTAAACAGTGGGTGTGAGGTGTAGCGATGTTGAAAATGAAAAAAAAAAATCTCAACATCACCGTTTACTGCACTAATATTTAATAAAAAATTCAGAGGCACGTCTTTGTGTCAAGCCAACAAACATAAGACACAGCGAAGTGACAAAGGAAGAAGCATGCAAAGCAAACAAAGTGACGGACAGCCACAACAATAACTACACATACAAGACATTTCGACGTAGAAGAAATTAGAGAGCTTCGCCGCTTGTGGCAGCAACAATACTCATTTGACATCAAAACAACAAATAATACTTGGTTTGTGTACAATAGCAACAACAATACAAAAATTATACTACTACTGCTACTACTGAGGCTGTAAATGTGTCACAGTGTCTACGGTTGCTGCTACTATGTGTACATCAGTGTCAAAGTGACATTGACAGTACAAGTGTTTGGCGGAGTCCAGAGTTGGTGTGTGCAAAGCTGACACTGAGACCAAGTTTGGCTGTGGGTGAAGAGAATTTATATTAAAGACATTTTCACAATATTGGTATTTTTTTTTTGTTTCTTTGAAGCGTGTGACTTTGAATGGGATGTGTGATGTAGGTGGATGTTTTAGCTTGAAAAAAGAAAACTAATCTCATACAAATAAGTATTAATGCCTTGCTATTGTTCCTTCCTGTTGTTGATAGGAATTAGTAAATTAAATTTGTTAGACGCGCATGTCAATTCTGTTAATTTTTTTTTTAATTTTCTAAATGTGTTTTGTAGATATTTGGACTTTCAATGCATTAATATGTGGAATTTGGATTTCAATGTTTAGTGACCCCGCATAGTTGTAGTTGTCGTATCTATAGTTTAAATTTAATTGGTCTGTGCTCCTTTTGCCAAGAGGTGCTATTTGGAACTGAGCCTCAGTCCCTGAGAAACAGAGGCCTCCCTGGTTAGATCATGTTGTCAGGACTGAGTCAAAGCCCTCCAGCTGTTAAAGTATTCGATGCAGTACTCGTCGGTGGAATCAGCGGATGAGAAGACTTGTGCTACATTGGAAAAGATTGCTTATAAATTCATAAAGGGTTTGTAATACTAATATAAAAGAATACCTTCTTCTTGACGCTTACTCGAAAGAAATCGGTACTACTATTCGACTACCGAACCACTGGAGTTTTTACAAACGCATTTTCGAGATAGCTGTATTTCAAGGAATATACAACAATGTCAACTATATCCTTGTTGGCAGCCAGTCTAAAAGATCAAGAGTAAGCTGCAGTTTACTTAAAAAGAGGGGGATTGCTGCCTTTAATTAAGCGGAGTATTTATCTTAGAGACGAGCACATCCTCATCACCTTGTTTCTCTGATGAGGTTAAGTTGGGTTATGGTGGCTACCGATCTGTCGTGTAGGATTCATTATAGGGCCTGACAACTGACAAAAACTTGACTTTTCATTGGCTTCATTATTCCATTTTGATTCTCTAATGAACCTCATTAGATCCTTGACTTTGACGGGGTCTGAATAGACCATCCAGCATTCCGATAGAGATGGGTGATCGTTTCCTTCTCCTCATCTTCCTTGCTTCTGCAGCATCTTCTATAGGGCTCCCCTAGTCTTTCTGCGTGTCATCCTACCAGACAGTACCATGTCGAAACTCTTTTTATTTTGGACATGTCCCATCTCTTTTAGGAATACATATCTCGGGATCTATTCCAATCCAATTTCGGCCAGGTTGTAGTATCATTCGACTTTGTTGCGGTTTCTTCATATGAACATAAATTCCTTGAAGAGAAGTTTACAATAGCAAAAGGCATAACAATGAGTTCTTCATCGGGAAGAAACTGCTTGGTTGTACCTAGCACAAGTTTATCCGCCTTACAGTTCCCCTCATTGTTCCTGTAATCGGCGACAGTACAGCACTAATTTGGTATGTAATGTAAGCGGGCTTGACTGTTGCTGAAATGATGAAAAGATAGCCTTATCTTTGTAGCCGGCTCCGATTTTCTTTGCAACCTCCATGATAGCAGATATCTCCGCCTGGAAAACTCTGCAATAGTCAGATAGACTGAAAGAGAGTTTCATCGGAGTGTACCTGGAGAAGACACCTCCGCTAACTCTTCCCTCAAGCTATGATTCGTCCGTGTATATTTCTAGTGTGTTCCTTGGATATGGTAATTACCTACCCATTTTGTCCTGCTGAGAATTCGTGTTATGAAGTAGTTATCATTAGTTGATATAATTGGACCGCATCGATCTGTTTAAATTGGTATGGAATCTCATATATCCAATATTGAGGATTGTCCCATAACTGAGTAGTCCATTGATTTAACTCTCTTAGACGAAGTGCAGTCTTTGCTGCTAACTGACACACCATCAGGTCTAGTGGCCAGATATTGAGTATTACTTTTGAGAGCTTCACCTAGATACACCAGCTTAATGCATCAAAGTTACACATTTGTTTCACTGGTAGGTTTAAAAGAATGCTACTGGTTACAGTCTAAAACCTTAACAAAGCATGAAACCCTGAAGGCATGAGAAAGAACGCCGAAACCTTGAAGCCAATGCATAGAACTTGGGAGCACCAGGATATTGGTTTATCGTGATACCAATGTTGTTGTTGTTGTTGTTGTTGTTATTGTTATTATTATTATTATTATTATTATTATTATAATTATTATTATTATTATTATTATTATTACTATTATTATTATTATTATTATTATTATTATTATTATTATTATTATTATTATTATTATTATTATTATTATTGTTATCATTATTGTATTTGTTGTTGTTGTTGTTTGTTTGTTTGTTTGTGTTGTTTGTGTTGTTGTTGTTGTTGTTGTAACTGTTCACTAGCCCCGCTTAGGGACAGGTTAGTTAGTCTATGTCACCGAGTTCATCTCACGGGTGGTCAAGGAACCGAGCAGTTCGACGCGACGGGTGCAGATCAGAGGAAGAGTGGAGTTAAATGAATCTATTTCAGGAGCCTGGTGAAGACTGGTGGCTAGTGTCCTACGGAGACTCACTACATGCAGAACATACGTTGGGTATGTTGGCGTCGAGTCTGGATAACTAGGAGTTTAATCTGCTACAATATCCAGACCTAAGTTGCACCAGTATCGTAATACCAATAATTAAGGCTGGCTAATTGCTAATTTTTTACAGAACAGAGAAGAAACTTCATAGATTGTAATCTGAGAGGTTTTCATTTCTAGTTCATCTTACGGTATTTCGGTTAGATGACACGAAGTGCTCACACCCTCCTCCGGCCATCAAAGCTTGAACAAATAAAGTTGGAGTCTCATAGTCTACGCCGAATTGCAGCTGGGGAAATCGCCGTCTACGGTCGCAGCTATGAAGTGGCTGCTCATCGAAAAAAATACAAATATTTCTAGTTGAAACTTTTAAATACTATGAGTACCTCAAATAGTTTCCAAATTTTCCAGCGACAATAAAGCTAAGCCCATGCTTAACTCAAGCTCACTGACCACCAAAAAACAGTTCACAATGCACAAAGCTTTTGACAAATTTAAGCAGCGACAACTCTTATAACTTAAACTACGGTTTTGTGGGTGTTGTCTTTATTGTTGTTGGCTCGAGTTGGTCAAATCACAGTGAGCGCACAAAAGATACCTTCCAAACACAACACGCACATTTAGCTAATTTCAAAGTCTCTCTATATGTGGCACGCGCACTCTGACGGAGCTTTAGTGCAGCCATAGTTGTATGGGTGTGTGTGTGTTTGTATATTTGTACGCACGCATGTGCACAATAAACTAGTAATGTAGATAATCTCTATGCCTTTGTGTCGCTTCATTTGTGTGTCATTTGATTTTTGATGCTGCTATTTGCTTGTTCTACTTCGTCACAGCTCCACCTACCGCCACCCATCACCCACCAGCCAACAAACACGAAAAACACTCTTTGTACGTGTGCTTGGCGATTTTTTTCTGTTTCATGCTTTGCATTTTGTGCGTTTGCCTTAATTTTTGGCACACAATTTTCGCTATACTCGAATGTAGGGTATATGTGTATGTAGTTTTTATTATTATTATTGTTGTTGTTGTTGCTGTTTTAGCTACTCCGTCGATCTTCTTTTGTGTCACACATTCACTTTGGGTTCTTCGTATTAAAGCGATAAGCCAAATTGATTCAGTCCCCAGACCAAAAGGAACAAAGCACAAAACGCACACACACACACTTACATGCAGAGCTTTGATTGTACTTTGTACATATGTATATACACACGTACTCATGCATGTGTGCTCGTGTGACACGTGATATGCTGGAAGTTGGCATTCAATTAATTAAATGTTCCAAACTTACAGATGCGAGTCTTAAATACCCACCCACCCGCTCAGCACCCACTCAGCCAACGCCTCATTCATTCCAGCTCACGATTCATTTGCTGGAAAAATGATTGTATATTTTACTCTCCGGTGGAGACATCTCTGCGACTATCAGCTTTAGAAACCCTTCAAGTTCGTTTAGTTTATAAAAGATTTATAAATATAATTCCCATCTCGGACGCACACGCACTCATACATACTCATATATTTTGCATTTTCTTCTACACATAAATATAATTTGCTCATATATTGGCTACTCATCCGGCCGCTTCTACCTTTATGCTTAATTTGTGTATATATACGAATATGTATGTGCAACTCAATTTAACTGATGGGTCAATTTGATAAAAGTTGTCAAACAAATGAGAAATAATATTAATCGGACACGTTCGGCATATTTGGGTTAATGCATATATGTTTGATAGTAATTATTGTTGTTGCTGTAGTTGTTGTGAAATTTTGAGACTACATTGCGTGTGTGTGGGCGTCTATTTTAATTTAAAAGTAATTTGCGTCAGAAGCAACGTTTGCAACAATATTTAAACACGAAAGTTTGACAATCACTGTAGGGATCAAAATCGTTCTCTCCTGCTCTTATCAATCTCAGCCAAGCATAATTTAAATGAGGATTTCAGTTGAAAGTTGATGCGGCTGCTGGTCGCTACCAGCACACTTAGGCCAATAGGCCCACTATGATACCGCTGAGGCTCCTGTCTTCACCATCTTAAATGATCGAACCATTTCGTGTGCCTTGTAAAAGCAACGAGATTTCCAAAATTCACTGATTCTAACTCAGCGAGACAGTCAAAGAAATGTTTTTCGAGGAACTTGTGTCGCGCAGATGTTAAGGCTGGACAGTGGCAGAGGTAGAGCCAGATGATCTCCTCTTCTTCTTCATGCCTACAGCTGCGGCAAAAATCATTAGAGTGATAGCCCATTCTTTACCCGTGAAACCCCATTAAACAGCTTCTTGTTATTATACCAGTCGTCATATTTATTGAGAACCCTTCTGTAGGATAAGATATTTTTCCAACTTCGACCATAACTGTCTGGCCACTTTGCACGTAATCTCGTTCAACCATCTTGAGACAGCTTCCCTGGTAAAGGCCAGTTTAAGCACATACTTTACCCCGTAGACAGAGGTAAACCAGCATCGTGAGCATGTTTTATCGTAGCTAGAAGGGTTCCTTCTCTTGCTAGTTCGTCTGCCATGCAAATGCCTTGGATGTCCCTTTGTCCAAGTATCCAGACAACGACAGGTTTATCAAGAAAATTCCTATAATTTACGGTCACTTTTGACGTGGTACCATTCCATTGAAGAGATCTGATTGCAGCTTGACTGTCAGAATATATTGTAACTGATTGTCCTGTTGTCGTAGATTTGTGCAAACACTCCACGGCCTCCATGATTGCAAAGAGTTGCGCTTTGAAAACACTGCAGTGGTCTGATAGTCTCATGCCCATGTTCAATGAGAGCATGAGAGAATAAATTCCGCAAGCCACTTTCCCATCAAGCATCGAGCCGTCTGTGAAGATGGGATTGGAGTGCATTTATTATGAAATAAATTATTTTAAACTTTTTTCCAAGAATGCAATAATATCAGCCGCAGGAACCAGAAAATTGCTAGTGGATATTCAAAGCAACCCAACCTTTCACACATCTCCTATTCTTCTTCTTAATAGCCGCGAGAAACGCTTTTACGTTAACAACCGTATCAACAATAGCGCATTAGTAGCTTATTCTTCTGGCAGATAGGCGTCGATTAAACAGACCAAACATTTCACCACCCCGTACATGCAATGATGTGAAGCTCTTTCTCTTCCTTTGCATCCACCAGTGGATACCGCCTGCATTAAACAATTCAATAATCAAACAAATAGCTGAGCTACGGATGAAAATACCATAAGTAAGACATGAGGATCCAGTTTAGCTACAGTCTTTATTCGCTGAACTATGTCAATGTCGCTGTATAGCTCGTACAGTTTGCCGTTTCATCCTCTCTGCGGTATTCACCACCGTCCTTCGCAAAACTTTTCTCTCGAAGGCTTCTAAGGTCGACTCATGAGATGTTGACATCGTCCACGATTCCGCGCTATATAAAGGGTGGTTAAATTGAAAGGGCCGATGTTGAATGTGAACCACACCTAAACGCCAAGTTTTTTTCCGAATTTAATTTGACATTTCTCTATTTCAGACTTACTCAATTTGAACCATGGAGAGATACACAATCCAACAACGTGTTAAAGTTATCTAGACTTATTATGAAAATTTTCGAAGAAAATCAACTTCAGTGATGTGGCACATTTTCACCTCAGTGGATTCGTCAATAAACAGAATTGCCGCATTTGGGCGAATGAGAATCCAAGAGTGATTGTCGAAAAACCAATGCACCCACAAAGAGTGACTGTTTGGTGCGGTTTATGGGCTGGCGGCATCATCGGGCCGTATTTTTTCCAAAATGAGGCCGGTCAGGCAGTTACTGTGAATGGTGTTCGCTATCGTGAGATGATAACGAATTTTTTATGGCCACAATTGGAAGATATGGATGTGGACGATATGTGGTTTCAGCAGGACGGTGCCACTTGCCACACAGCTAACGAAACAATGGCTCTTTTGCGCAACAAATTCAATGGCCGTGTTATCTCACGTAATGGCGATGTCAATTGGCCCCCAAGATCATGTGATTTGACACCGTTGGACTTTTTTCTCTGGGGTTATTTGAAAGAAAAGGTGTACGTCGATAAGCCAGCAACAATTCAAGAGCTAAAGGATGAGATAATTCGGCACATTAACGGCATAGAAACTCCATTATGCCTCAGCGTCATCGAAAATTTGGACCATCGTATGGAGGTGTGCCGCCGAGGTCGCGGCGCTCATTTGGCCGATATTTTGTTAGATACGTAATTGAGTAATACCAATATATCATAATAAAATAAAATTTCAATAATTTCCTAAATAGTTTGTGTTTTATTCAAAATCAACATCGGCCCTTGAAAATTTAACCACCCTTAGTAGGACGAGTACGTTGTGAGCGCTCATTAAAGATGGACACCAGCAAAGAGAAAATTCGCTTTATTTTACAATTTTTCTTCGATCAAGGCGAAAAAGCAGCCAAAGCGGCTGAAAAAATTAATTTAGTTTATGGGCCCGATACTGTAAACGAACGTGTGGCACAAAAGTGGTTTGCTAGGTTCCGTTCCGATAAAATCATGGAAATAATGGAAACAGACCGTCATGTGAGCACTCAATGTTTGGGTGCCACACGAACTAACGCAAAAAAACATGATAGACCGAATTTCCATCTGCGAATCACTGCTGAATCGCAACAAAATCGACCCATTTCTAAAGTGTTTGGTGACTGGCGATTAAAAGTAGATCACTTTCGACAACGTCAAGCGAAATCGGTCGTGATCGAAACGCGGTGAGCCGGCGGAAACGGTGGCCAAGCCAGGATTGACGGTCAGGAAGGTTTTGCTGTGTGTTTGGTGGGATTGGCAAGGAATCACCTACTACGAGCTACTCCTCTATGGCCAAACGCTCAATTTGGACCTCTACTGCCAACAACTGGACCGCTTGAAGGCAGCACTCATCCTGAAGAGGCCGAATTGCGTTCCATCGGGACAACGCCAGGTCACACACGTCTTTGGTGTCGCGCCAGTAGCTCCAGGAGCTCGGATGGGAGGTCTTACTGCGCTTAATGGTGAGAAGTTGGCCTCAACAGAGGCCTGTGAAAATTGGCTCTCCGAGTTTCTTGCCAATAGGGACGCAGCCTTCTACGAGAGGGGTATAATGAAGTTGGCATCTCGTTGGCAACAAGTTTACGAACAAAACGGCGCATATTTGACTTAGAACGGATAAATGTACACAAAGTTATCATATTTTCAAAAATCAATAAAAAACCGAACGAACTGATTACTTGGCCTAATGCTATACATTCTCCTGGCAGGTAGTCTCTTGCTCCTCCACCACGGTGCGAAAAGCCTTATCGCGACATATCTGCTATTGTTCTTGTCAAAAACCGAAAGTTTTTCTGGCTGCCGAAAGAAGAAACCTGAATGTAGATTTCCCTTATATCGAGTTGTTTCTGAGTGCCTTTGCGTGGTTATCTGTTGTGATTGCATCTCGAAATTTCTAACTAAGATCGGTTTTGTTCACGGATGGGCCGTAATTTGATGTTCGTATTCGGCGATTCTTTAACCTTTCATAGGAGCTGTATTATATGTGGCGGGTTCCTAGCCCAGCGCACAATCTTCCTCTGTAATAATATTACATATATATAATTCTAACTACATTTACATAGCGAGGCGCTTGCTACAAAACCATACCCCTTTTGCAGTCGCACCTCAGAAGTGGCTACACTAAGGCTTTCTTCCTTATAACAGACTAAAGGCTTGCATATCCAATCTAGCACAAGGGTTTCCGCAGAAGGCGAGCAAAAATTGGTTTTGGCCTTGCAACTACAACTGCATACCCAGACGTAGGACAATGCCACTTGACCTTCATCTACCCTCTAATTTAGCGCTTTCTATTTCATTGAACTCCATAAATTCATATTTATGTAAATATAAAATTCAATACATACTAATCGTCAGCGTGAAAAATTACAAAAAAACAAAAAACAACAACAAAAATTAACTGTAAATAATTACCCTAATAAAATTGTTTCACCTTCATAATTTTATTTGCATCAAACTTTTCAACTTGAAGTTTAACAAAACAACAACAACAACAAACATTAATAACAATGTTCACAATGGCATTTTACACCGAGTGCAAAGCAGGAGCAACAAGCATTTCGCCGAGCAACGAGCGGTGGTGTGGCGTTTGAGCGAGCAGAAGCAGCAGCAGCAGTGAAAGCAACAACAACGAAAAACAAAAAAACAATGTAAACTTTGTCGATACGCTTGAAACAACAATAAAGCAAAGCAGTGCCTTTGCCACTTCACGCTACAACAACAACAACAAATAAATATTAAACTTTCCACGCTGTAAAATCTGAAGCAGCGTTTTCCCTGCTCCTCTCTTAGCTCCTCACCTCATCCTGCTACTGTGATTCGTCGCTTCGCCGCCTCACTTTCATCGACACTTTCCGCGCATTGTACTTAAGTTTTCCACTTTTCACTTTGACTGCCAGTCAGAGCTTACTCAAAGTAGCGCCAGCTAAAACAACAGCAACAACAATGGCAACGCCAATAACAACAGCAATAGGAAAAATTATTGTTTTTCAGTGTTAGTGTAGTGGTATTGGCAGGATTATGGTGAAACGTGTCTATTGTTGTTGAATGTTGCACGTTGCACGCCAGTGGCGGCAAGATAAATGCAGCAAGTGCAAACCACATGAAAAAGATGAGAGAAAGTAAAAGAAAGGCATACAAAGCAAAACGGGAGAAAAGCGGCATTAACAGGATATGCAAAAACAATAAAGTGGTTAATAGTAAGAGGGCAGAAAAACAAAGGTAAATCCTGTTAGCTCATAGACTTATACACGCTCACACCCATACGAGTATATGTGTTTACAGATAGGTTTATATGCAAACATCCGCATACATATAGTTCTAAAACGGCTTTGCTCTTTTAAATTTTACAAGCTCTGAGATTTTAAGGCACAGCTTTGAAGAAGCTTTAATTTTTTTCCAAGAATGTGAGTGTGTTTAGGAGGCCTTCAGATGTGCACCTACGTAATTCCTGAGAATATGCACACTTGTAACGTTCTGCCACGAAAACTAAATCAACTAAAATAAAAATAAATAAAATTTCATACAATGAAAACAAGAAAAAAGTAAAAAAAAACAAACAACATAAAATAAAACGAAATAAAATTAAATAAATTTAAATTAAATTAAATATTAAATTAAATAAAATAAAATAAAATAAAATAAAATAAATAAACTAAAATAAAATAAAATTAAATTAAATTAAATTAATTAAATAAAATAAAATAAAATAAAATAAAATAAAATAAAATAAAATAAAATAAAATAAAATAAAAGAAAATAAAATAAAATAAAATAAAATAAAATAAAATAAAATAAAATAAAATAAAATAAAATAAAATAAAATAAAATAAAATAAAATAAAATAAAATAAAATAAAATAAAATAAAATAAAATAAAATAAAATAAAATAAAATAAAATAAAATAAAATAAATTAAATTAAAATAAAAAAATAAAATAAAATAAAATATAATAAAATATAACAAAATAAAATAAACTAAATAAAATAAAATTTAATAAAATAAAATAAAATAAAATAAAATAAAATAAAATAAAATAAAATAAAATAAAATAAAAGAAAATAAAAGAAAATAAAATAAAATAAAATAAAATAAAATAAAATAAAATAAAATAAAATAAAATAAAATAAAATAAAATAAAATAAAATAAAATAAAATAAAATAAAATAAAATAAAATAAAATAAAATAAAATAAAATAAAATAAAATAAAATAAAATAAAATAAAATAAAATAAAATAAAATAAAATAAAATAAAATAAAATAAAATAAAATAAAATAAAATAAAATAAAATAAAATAAAATAAAATAAAATAAAATAAAATAAAATAAAATAAAATAAAATAAAATAAAATAAAATAAAATAAAATAAAATAAAATAAAATAAAATAAAATAAAATAAAATAAAATAAAATAAAATAAAATAAAATAAAATAAAATAAAATAAAATAAAATAAAATAAAATAAAATAAAATAAAATAAAATAAAATAAAATAAAATAAAATAAAATAAAATCAAATAAAATCAAATAAAATAAAATAAAATAAAATAAAATAAAATAAAATAAAATAAAATAAAATAAAATAAAATAAAATAAAATAAAATAAAATAAAATAAAATAAAATAAAATAAAATAAAATAAAATAAAATAAAATAAAATAAAATAAAATAAAATAAAATAAAATAAAATTAAAAAAAATGAAATAAAATAAAATAAAATAAAATAAATAAAAAAAAGAATTAAATAAAATTAAATTTAGAATTTAAAAAAATAAATCAAAATAAAATAAAATAAATCAAAATAAAATAAAATGAAATAAAATGGAATAATATAAAATGAATTAAAACAAGTTAAAGTTTAATTAAGTGAAATGAAATTTAATCAAATGCAATTAAGATTGGCTCTTAAAATAGTTGGATCGACACAAATTATATTCTGGGAAGACAAAGCAATCATCTT
This sequence comes from Ceratitis rosa, assembly GCA_037013455.1. Classification (NCBI taxonomy): domain Eukaryota; kingdom Metazoa; phylum Arthropoda; class Insecta; order Diptera; family Tephritidae; genus Ceratitis; species Ceratitis rosa. The sequence continues at coordinate 30,861,400 of JAWMAG010000004.1, forward strand.
TATGTAAGCATTCTTAACGTTAGCCAATTCATTTTTTTCGTACATCGGCAATGTTACTCATAACATTTTTTTTAGTGGTCAGTGAAAATGGGTGTAGCTATGTATGACTTTAGGGATATAAGAAATCTCAAAATATACTCACAACTAAGCTGCCTTGAATTCTTTGAAATACACAGGTTCTCCCTTCTAACAATATTCGCAGCTTGGAAGGAGATATGTGTGTGCATATGTGTGAAAAACTTAATAATATTTCTGTTTCAACATTCATTGCCCTCAACTGCGCCCAACCTGCCCACCCAATTATCTATTTGGCATTTTTTCTCCTTCTACACAACCACATGGCTCCTTTAGTAATTTATCATTCACTCAGCGGGCAGCAACTTGAGCAACTTGAGCAACAGCAGCGATTGTTGTGGTTTGAAGTATGCCAGGGTTTTCTTACTTATTACAAAACATTACCACAAGTTAAGGGAATGCAGGTTACTTAGTTGCATGGTTACTTGCTTGCTCTTCTCCTTGGCTGCTTGGTTGGCCATTGGCCGACTTTCCGGACTGCCTTCGGTTCTACGTTTGGTTAATTTTCGTACTTCCACACGCTTGCTGCTACTGTCAGCCGCTGTGCTTTGTCATGTCTCGCTACTTAAGTGAAGACCACCAACACAAGCTGAGCTGCAGCTGGAGTACCTGTGTTCGTGCATGTGTTTGTGTATGTGTGTGTGTGGTAGTTGCTATTTTTAAGTAGGTAACTTTGGTTTTGTTTTCTTGCTTTTCTAGGTTATTTTTATGCCACATCCTGACGTGTCTTGAGTTCTTTTAATACTCTCTCGCTTGTCTTCTTCCACCTCTAGTTTGCTATGCTACTTTGCACATTTTTTCTTGGCTTTCATTACATCCGTTGTTACACTCAAAGTCGTCGCTGCCGTACATGAACACACACACATATTTAGTAGGTTGCCGCGTATTATTCCGAGTCCCTGTTTTGTTAGAATGGATAATGGCTTGCAGCAACTGTGTCAAATGCTCATCATCTTCTCAACGTATATGTATGCGAGTTTGTATACTTTTCCCGTTGCTTGAGTGCTTGAGAAATCAGGTCGTAACCTCACAGTTTTCATTACGTGGCTCGGATTTTAAACTTGAGCCAAGCGAAGATAAATGCGCCAAAGCGAAGCTGCGAAGCGACGTTAGCCAAAGTCAGCTACGCCAATTAACACGGATTTAAATTTTTTCTTTTGCTTTGCGCTTCTTCATTTTTCTACTTCTTCCAAATACTTAAACTCACACCTACGGTTGAATGTTTGGATATATGTATGCATGTATGTGATTGCAAGCAGCCGCGCACAGATGGAGCGGAAAATGAAAAATAATTGGAAAATTTAAGGCATTTACAAACACATCAATAGTGTCAAGTATGGTGGGGGAGGAGCATATTTGAGCAGGTGAAATGTTTGAGCTGAAGGAATAATTCCTCTGTGTGAAGCAAAGCTAAGCCGAGAATAATTGAGATTTTTTTGCCTATGCAACTGTCACAGTATTTATTTTCATTAACGTTAATGTAACCAAGCCGAATTTTTTTTTGAAACAACAAATTTAGCAATCCCAAAGTATATTACTGAAAATTCAGATCATTTAATTTCTGCTCTTTAATTTAAAAATTTTGGAAAATTTTGTCAACTGCTCCTAAGTGTAGGCCATATTATTTTTACACAATAAAAATTAAAAATTGTATTTGTAAGACGTTGCCTGCATTTAGGCATAATAATTAATACATTGCCAAGTGCTTTAAAAAATTTGCAATATTGAGATATCTAAAATGATATAAATTGATTTATTTTTAAATAATAAAAACAATTTTAATATATATTTGTTTCAGTTAAAATATCGTTTTATCGAATATTTGCTCTACAGAAATTATATTTAAATTTTTAAATAATGAAAACAATTTTAATATAATTTTTTTTTCAGTTGAAATATCGTTTTATCGAATATTTGCTCTACAGAAATTATATTTAAATTTTTAAATAATAAAAACAATTTTAATACATTTCTTTTCAGTTGAAATATCGTTTTATCGAATATTTGCTCTACAAAAATTATATTTAAATGCAGAAATCAGGAACTCTTTATTTGAAATATTTCAACATCATATTAATGGAGAACATATAAATATTACTTCATTCATAACAAAAATGACGAAGTCTAAACTATTCATCAGTATGTATGTAGGCATATGGTGGAGTTTTTGGTCATATTATGTTATATGTAAAACATTGCCTATACTTAGGCGATGCTCTTAACAAAATTTATCAAAGTTCTACACCAAACGTATCGACAGTAATGTAAAGTAGGTGTTCTAAGCCAAAATTTAGTCTTTCAAATATGCTTAAAAAATTAGTAAAAGCCGGCGGTCACAAGAGCCAAGCGGTTTGCATTGCCTGCTAATATTCAAAAGGTCAGGGTTCGAGTCCTGGCATGCAATAAAAAAAGGTTCTCATAAATATATAATAATGAATAAACTGAAGGTTACTTCATTGCATGGTAAAACGCCAAGGTGCAAACCCCAAATGGGAAGAAAAGGAGCTGGAAGGCACTGCAGGTCTCGTTATTATAGTTTTTCCCCTACACGCGGCCGAAGAACTCATTATTATAACTTTTGATCTAGACGATGTTTTTTAGTTTTTGTCCTACGACCTCGCTAAAACGGTGCCTACATCAAGGCGATGTTTTGAGTGTCATTTCATCAAAGCTTCATACCAAACTTGTCGACAGAAATCGAAAGTACATTTTTAATAATGTAGTCGAAAAATTAATTTGAGCCAATTTTTGTTTGCAAAACATTATTTAATTTTATAAATAATTTTATATTAATTTTATTTTTCAATAGCTTACTGTACCTGTTTCTTAAAAGGGATAAAAAAATACTAAAATATTGATATAAAAACAGCATACATTTTTTGTTTCGTTTTTTCCTTCGTTAAATTGTTGTAGTTTCAATAATCTCAAGAATATTAAAAACAAAAATTATTGTCTTATTGTCTTATGCTATAATTAGGATCCTTGGAGGTATTCAGCACCTTGCCCATAGATACCTTTAAATAAATATGAAAGCTTAGTGAGTATAGAATTCCTAAGCGATTTATTTTTTTAAGAGCTTATTTAAAAACAAGTAGAAGAAACTGAAACGTATCTCATCCAGAATAAATGTTTATATTCTTATTAAAATATATTTGATATTTCGTATTATTCTTTTTTGTCCTTTTACTTCCAACAACCACTGTATCTCACACTAGCTACTCGGCACAACTCATATAAACTCCAAAAAACCAGCGATATTCTGCTTTCAACGAGTTCTCTGCAAGTGAGTACTCGTATACACCATTTCACGCTCTCACTCTCCACGCTCTCCCAATCGGCAAACTGCACAGCGCAGACTCACCATTTTTGCCGGTACGCAGTAAATAAATACCGAAGCTGAATGAAATACTCACCGAATAAAACTGGCTCCTTAGTTAACTCTGTATACACGTAGTCAAAGTAAATACTGAAAGTATTTGGAAAAGCCACTTGAATTCGTTAATTTCGCTTAAGTGAGTGAAGTTGTAAATAGAGTTTGTGTTAAAGTTGAACGAAGGAATGAAAATGTTTGTATATTTTATTATATCTACGTATGTATATATAAAATATTTGTATGTAATTATTTAAGATAAGAGAGCATAGAGAAAAGTATTTGCTGTTGTTACTGTTGCTTTTGCTGATACATTTGCTGATGAAGATGGATGAGTTTAAGTAGAATTTATTAATTCAGGTATTTACTGTGTTTATTAGTTGGGGAAAAATATGTTTTGGCTTATTGTTATTGTGGGGATGTTAATAAAGTGTAAAGTTATGAATTTAATAAGAATTTAATAGATGAAGAATTGACGAATAGTTTATTTATGTTTTATTATTTTTGTCATTATTGCAGACTTTAGAAAATACTCGAATCCTGTTTCTTCATTTTTCTACACATAAAAGTTTACCTGTCTACAAACATATGCACTTAATTGTCTTTTTGCTACGGACAGTGTTACTGATAAACATACAGTATGAGAAAGTTCTTTAAGATTTTCTTTTAAATACGGGGATAAAGGAGGCGCATACAAAATATTTATAAAAAATTTCTAATACAAACTAATAGCTAACTAATAATAATCGCAGCTGTTTGGTAATTGTAGAGATGATTGTTATATTTTTGTCCCAATCCGAAATATTTTATGGGAAATGAGTTAAGTTTTATTGGTTCTTCCGCGTTTAGTAGTTCATTGAAAATTGCTTACAATCTCTTTTAAAAGGTGGGTTAACCTCTAAGCCTTATGTAGCCATGATTAATAAAATTTTTAGTAGTTTGATGACCGCCTGGATTTAAATTATTTATTTTTTTCGATGAAAAAAATTTGAATGCAATAAATTTTTTCTGTAAATTTTCAAAACTGACCAATAACTTCTTTTCAAATTTTTATAGTAATATATAACTCGTAAATACTCGTACATAAATATGCATATTTATTCCAAAATCAAAGAAATACTTTCTATTTTTTAACAGAAAATAATATTCTTTTATATTTTCCGTATCAAAGAAGGAATTACCTTAGAACATTATAAAATTTAATATTATGATACAAAAAATGATACAAAAAAAGGAAGGCAGTTTCACTCAATATGAAATTGGCAGAAAAACGTTTTTTGACACTTTACCTTATTTTCATTTTCATATATTTTTTTTATTAAAAAAAAATTGTCAAGCTGCGTGAAAATAATTTTATTTCCATTAGATTTCAGGTAATACATTGCAAAATCTTTGAGTTTTTTGTGAGTACGTTTTAATTTTTTTAATTTTTTTTTACAATGAAAGGTTTAGCATTTTTTGTGATATATTTTCTTAACTTTAGTAAGTTGAAAATTCATTTAAAAAAAATAAAAATAAAAATAAAGCAAAAGTCCAGAATTCGTATTATGTCAGATGGTTAATATTTTTGAAAAAAATTTTTAGTGAAAGTACCTTATTTTTTGTATCAAGATAGCAAATAAATAATTCTTGAGAGAGTACAGTGAAATACTACTATTTTGTAGATGATAACCCATCCATAGTGTTGCCAGCCACAGTAAATACAACCGTGCTGCAATGATACACCCTTTATTGTGTCTCTAGTGTGAATAAAATTGTTGTCCTTTTCGAAAATTGAAGTAGTCGTAAGCGTGGCCTTTGTCTTTCAAATGCTGTATACACACATTTCTTACATTTCCTGCACTTGTTGTCCCCAGTCAGATCCCAACATCTGCCTGGAATCGAGCTTCTTTACCGATCTGTTAGTTTTGCAGCATAAGTTTTGTACAGAGTCATCGCGAGTCTGCAGCCCTTTTTTCGCTCCTGAAATCTATTAGCCTGACGAAGCAGGTTTACTTCTTGCATTTGCTTCACTCCTCTGAATGGAACTAGTATGTTCATTTTCACGACCTCTTCCAAAAGGACGCCTTCCTTAGCCAGTTCGTCAGCTTTTACATTACCTTCAATACCCGTGCATCTTGTCCCCCACTAAATATTTACTCTTATATTTTCAGCCAGTACTTGAATAGCCTCTGTACATACATTATGCGATCACAGTTGACTTCATGATGTATGAAATTAAGACATTTATGGCCACTTGGCCATCCACATAAATGTGTGATGTGGATGTGCGTAGAACCATATATGAAGACCTTTTCTCCAGCTATTCGTCTCTCTTTTAGCTGAGAAGAGCTTTCCAAAAGTCAGTCGTAGCATTACGTTATTCGTACTCTCAGCGGTAACGCTATACTACTGTGTCCGTGAGTGCGAACTTTCAGCTGCCTTGTAGCAGTTAGGAATGCTCTGTTTTTAGCTACTAGGCTTGCTAGTATGCGTAGAATGCTCAAAATGTTTGCATGTATCGCTGAAAATGGTGTTGTTTTGAGTGCCCCCGTGAAACTGATTATTGAAAGTCTAAATATCCTTTCCAGCTATGTTATTTTGACCAGAGCTTTCTACTATATTAAATCTCTGTAGAAAAGTATTTGCTTAACAATTGCAACGAAGGTCCAATGGCAGATAGCTCGCTCTTCTTCATTAAGTATTCACGAGAAGTTGCCATCCAGGTACTTAGTACTAGACTTCAGATTTAGAGTGTCCTTTCCCAGCTTTCACTTGGTCCAAGCTGCAGTTTTGAATTTCTTGTAAACAGAACCTGCTTTTTCGATATTAACCTTAAGTCCTGCTGAAATAGCCCAGTTGTTGATGGTTTTAAGTGCCTGATACGCCAGATCCGAGAGTTGCCAAACACTTACCACCCTCACTGACTGAGGTATCGTCCACGTATTAGTAAATAGTGAATTAGTTTTCAAAAATAATATTACTATATTTTATATCTTTTTATACTAATAAACACAATTTCTACAATTTTGATTAAGTAAAAATATTTAAATATATTTCATCGTCCTTTTTTATATTTTTATATATATACATATATTAAGATTTAATTCGCTACAACTCTGCACAACAATTCATTGAAAAGAATTTTAATAAATAGTTGTCAAGCTTTTTTTTCAAATAAATTTTCTAAAGTATTGAAAAAATATTGTTAAGAAAATTATGTTAAAAAGAGCATATTTTTCATTGACTGTTGAAATTTCATGCTTTGTTTTTTTTTTGCAATGTAAACTTCATCTTTTATATATATTTAAATATTTTTTTTCCGAATATTTATTGTTTGAAAAGCTCTATAAGGGTTTTTATTCATTTTACATTTTTTTTTTATTTTTTATTATAAAAATTTGTTATTTTTACATATGAAAATTGTTTCCTTTTAGTTTAAACAAAAATTGCTTAAACTAATATTTAAATTTATATTTTAAGATTTTTTAGCTTCTCGAAAAATTTTGTTCCTTAAGGAAAAATAACTTTTAATTAGTATAATTTTTCACTGAAATTTCTGCATTAAATTTCCTGCATTTTCCAAGCAACTTATTAAATTCTATCAAAAAAAAATGTTTAGCAGCACAAATCTGTCAAAGCAATCAGCTGTTTGTGCAAAAATACCTACAAACACTGCACAACAACTCCAACCAATTCGCTTTGTTGACACTACAACTCGCTGAAATTATGCTCTCTCACTTCACAGTAACGCCATATACCTACGAGTATGTAGCTAAACAAACAATACCCGGCTAAAGCTGAAGAAAAATTCCACGCTACACACCTGCAATACCTAAAAACTCCGTACACACCGTGAGTGTAGCAATTTTTTTTTGCGCCTACCGGAATTCGCTCTTTCGGAGTACAGCCAGCCATTTACCGAATATACAGAATATACCGAATATTTTTGCACATGCCACGAGCAGTCCAAGGAATCGTTGGAAACGATTGCTGCAACGAGTGCCGAGCTTTCTTTCAAGGGCTTCGTAATTCACCACACTTTGTAACGGTTACTTACAAGCATTTGTAAGCGTGTGTATGTGTGTGTGTAAATAACTTCATACTTCCTGTTGAAACGAAGCAAAAAAAAAAAACAAAAAAATGCTTGCAAACGGTATCTTGTGCGCTCCAGCAATTGTGTACTTCCTGCCAGGACACGAAATTCAGTTGAGTTTTGGTTATCGTGCGATAAGGCCGCAACTACGGTTATTTTACGTTTTGAAAATTTAAGAAATTTTTTCACACGCCAACTGCTGTTGATGAGTATGAAGAGAATTTTTAATGGAAGATAAAATAGTTGTGAGAGAAAGATTTTTGGTAGTGACTAAAGTGAGTGAATTATTGAAAGGAAAAAACTGTTGATTTCAATTTGAAGCAATGTGAGTTTGAAATTTGCTAATATCAAAGTGCTTAGCGTTTAAAATTTGTGTACGCCGGCAGCGCTGGACGCTTAAACGGCTAACCGGCAAAGTAGCAAAAAAAAAAAATGAAAAAAATTGTGGAATAGCACTTTTTTAATTGCAAAACATTTGCTACAAAGCATTTGAGATAAAAAAAATTCCACACATTCCCTTCTAATGACTTGGCTGTTGCCTACATTTAGGCACTCAACACAACAACCGCAATTTATGTTGTCAGCAACAACATCCTACGGCCGTTAAATGCTTGTTCCGGTCGCGTTACACCCGTTACCACGTCGCGTCAACGTCAACGCGTCAATATTGTAATCGCTTAACCATTCTAGCGTCAAGGTTTGTTCAACATCGACGTCGTCATTCGTTAATTGCTGTTGTCGGCGTCGACAGCAGAGGACTTTAAGCGTCACTTTAGGCTCGTTAGTAGTCGTTGTGTGGATTGCTGGCGGTATTGGTGTTGGTGCTGGTGCTGGTGTTGGTGTAATTAACCAAAATCCCATTTTGGGTTAAGTGCAACAATTAATTTTTGTTGTTATCAGCAAGTCAGCACAAGTCAGCGTAGGCGGCAGGCGTTAAAACTGTCTAATTGAATTGAATTGTGGACATAATGTATATTGTTGTGCGTGCTTGAGCTGTCGTGTGTATGCCAGTGAAGCTTAAACACTTAATTAATACTCAAATAAAAATAGGCTACACTTTAATGAAATTAGCGCAAGTTTGCTCGTCCAGTGATTATATTTCAAGTAAAGTGTATAATTTCATGCAACTATATTTGACTTTGACAGCTGAGAAGAGTGACTTAAAACTGAACGCCTAGAAGTAGGCAACACATACTCGATCAATATATAGAAAACCGGTTTCTTGGTAAAATTAATTAAAGCAAAGTGTTTGGATTCTAATTATAAATAAAATGAAAACCCATACGCCTAAAAGCATGCCTCATTTTCCTGAAATTTAAGCACATATTGCTCGAAACAAAGCGGTACTGAGATGCGGGATAATTTAAAAATTGCTTGAAGTGAGAATTTAAATTGAAATATAATATTAAAAACAAAATTAAGTAATAGTAATACAAATTACTCGACTTTTAACACAAAACACTAAAAAATGTGCTTTTCGTTTTAGTTCAATAATGAGTTCATAGACGTTTGTTAAATCCCCAGTGAATTGCAAGCATACTTAACAAAATTAATGCTTGAAGAGCAAATTAAAAATTATTAAACATACAAAAATTAAATAAAATAAAGAACAATGTTTAAAAAACAGGCAAAAAATTTAAAATTTAAAATTTTATATAATAAAAAATATAATTAAAACAAACTAAAAAGCTACAAATAAACCAAAAAATTATTATATCGATTAATACATCAAAATCTATCCTAAATATACACAAAAATGTGTAAAATTGTGCATTCAAATCATTACAAAAGTACTCTAATAAAAACAACGAAATAAAAAAATATACAATAAAAGTATTTATATGTCAAAATACTATAAAAAAAATCCTACGAAAATTGACACTCCTGCAAATAAAATGCTACTGCTCGGTCTCTACAATCATGTGCTGAGCAGCGGCAGAAATTGGACGACAAAACGCTCAAATGCCAGTCAACACATGGATTTACGGTTTATCTTTATAATATTCTTTCTGCTCAAATGGTCGCATGCACAAGGTAAGTGAGGCACAAAATGCCTAAAAATATAAAAAATATATAAAAAATAAAAGAAATTGTGAGACAAAAAATTGCAAAAAAAAATGTTAAAAAAAGATCATCACAAAAAAAAAAACAATACAACAACAAAATTTACAAAAATATAACAATGTAAAAAAAAATATCCAAAATTCAGTACAACTAACAAAACAAAAAAAAAAATTATACTAAAAAAGTAAAAATATATACAATATAAACCGGAAAACATCAAATCACACACAAAAACACAAAGTAGACCATAAAGTAGATACAAAAAAGCTCATTTAAACTTTTTCTACTTTGCGTTGAAGTGCAATAAATTTATTAGTTTGAAGTTGTTGGCAGCTAAATAATGGTATTGTTGTTTCATTTATGTGTGCACGAAAGAGCGTTACGAAAACTGTTAAGCCATATAAATGTGAAAAGTCTAACTTTTTTGTAAACATTTGCTAGCAGAGGTGATAAGCGTGCGATAAAGTGGATTGTAAATAGATGTATGTGCGTGGATGTGTGTGAATTTGCCTTGAATGTGTAGCTTAAAGGTGTTTCCCATTTACTACCTGAAAGTCCATATAAAATATGTGTAAAGGTTTCTACAATAAATGAATGTTTGTATAAATACACAAATGGTCCTTTCAGCTTCTTTCTACTCTCAAGCATTATTTAAATTGCTGTAAATGGTCAGCAATAGACACGTAAAATGATTGTGTTTAATGTTTTGTACGTGACCAACAAATGGGAATGTGAAACTTTTGCATAAAAAGTTTTTTTTTATTGCTTTGAATTTCTATGCTTTTGATAAGAGGATGTGCCTTTAGGTGAGATTAATAAATTACCCTGTACTAGGTCAATTTAAAATTTATTTTCACGAATGTGTTTGGCACTTTTTTTTTGTATACAAATGTTCCGAAATGAAATCCAAAAAGTTGTATTTAAAACCAGTACAGATCTCAAACAGGAGTTCTTATGTCTGAATTATTATATTTTTTATTAAAAATATAATAAAAAATTTTCATTGAACCAAATAATTTCTTACAGTTAATGGATTTTCTCATCCTTTCACACATAGTCCAATTTTTTTTTTGTGATTTTAATAAAGGACACACAAAATTTGGCATCAAAAAGGACTTTGGCGCATCCTTTCAAACATATCGGAAATTTAGATCAACATTTGCACAAGGTTCTGAAAAAATTTGATTGAATTTTGATTTTTTTGATAATTGTAATAAATAAAGATATTCAACTAACAGTATCGATTTCTATGGGCCGATTCACTATACTTATCGTCTAATGGTTTTTAGTTTATTTTTATATGGTATTTACATGAAAAAATTAAATTTATACCCAAATTTATGCATAGAAAAATAAAAGCTATTTTTGTAGTGAAAAAATTTTGAATTATTTTGAAGGAATTTTTGAATTGAAATGATAATTCTTTTTTTAACTAAACCTCACCCGATTGAATCGTGACTCAATGATCAAGGGGCAAAATTACTATATGCATAATTTCAAAAAAAAATCTGCGAATAAATAAATAAATTAAAAAAATACAAATACCATAAATAAATAATAAATATCTGTATAAAAAATATATTAACAAATAAATTAATAAGGATGAAAGTAAATAAATAAATGAATAAACATAATTATTAACAAATAAAATTATTAATACTGAAATAAGTGCAAATAAATAAAGAATAATTAACTAAACAAATAAATAAAGAAAAAATAGGTAAATAGATAAACCAATAAATAACTCATGAAAAGCCAATCGATAAATAACTTGTTAATAAGTAATAAAAAGATATTGGTTTTAAAAAAAAAATTAAAATAAAATTAATATTAATTTAATTGCATCAATAAGTAAATAAATTAAAACAAACAATTAAATAAAAAAGAAATATTTGCATAAAAATAAATAAATTAACAAAGAAATAAATAAGGTCAGATATATGAATGAAAATACATAAATAAATGAACAAACATAATTATTAACAAATAAAATTACTAACCATGAAATTAATAAAAATAAATAATGAATAATTAACTAAACAAATAAATAAATAAAAAATAGGATAAATAGATAAACCAATAAATAACTCATGAAAAGCCAATCGGTAAATAACTTGTTCATAAGTAAATAAAAAAATATTGGCTTTTTTCCAAAAAAAAATTAAAATAAAATAAATATTAATTTAACTGCATCAATAAATAAATAAATAAAAACAAACAAATAAATAAAAAACAAATATTTGCGTAAGAAATAAATTAACAAATATATGAACAGATATATGAATGAATAAATATATGAAATATATAAATAAATGAATAAACATAAATTATAGAAAATTAAATTATTAATAATGAAATAAATAAAAATAAATAATGACTAATTAAGTAAACAAATAAATTAAAAATAAGAAAAATATATGAACCAATAAATAACTCATGAAAAACAAATAGATAAATAAATTGTTATAAAGTAAATAAAAAAAATATTGGTTTTTTACAAAAAAAAAAAAATTAAGATAAATAAATATTAATTTAATTGCATTAATAAATAAAAAAATAAGTAAGTGGGAAAAATGTAAATAAAAAATGAATAAATACAGATTAATAACTAAAATATGGATTATAAAATTAAAGTAAATTTATAAAAAATATTAATAATAAAATATATAAATAAATAGTAAATAAAATATAAATTATAAAATAAAAATTAAATAAGTGAAAATTTCATAAATAAATAAATATACAAACAATCAATAAATAAGTAGTAAAGAAGTTAATGAAAAACCCATAAATATTTTTTCGAAAAAATTACGCCCTACTTATAACTGTGGGTTGTGACTTGCCAGAGGGAGATTAAATTTAATTCGAGCCAAAGTAGTCGCCGTGCAGACCATCAACATTTTTTGCTAAGTTTTAGAGAGCTCGAATATTTTTTTCTATTCTTACAACTCACTCTAGTCCATTGGATAGCGAAATACCTTAAGAGTAAAAAAAGGCGGTGTTTCAGCGTCACATTTAAGCCTTCCCGCCTACACTTCCCACATGAGTCACTGCTACTAATAACCATTTTGTTAGAATGAGATCCCAGTAGGTTGGGGAATTCCATCGGGCCGAAAATGAGTGTCATTCCTTATGAATAATCCGGTATAACATGGAATGCATTTCTGTATTCTTCGCCCTTTTCTATTGTGGCTGGAAATTATCTTTTCCATATAAAATGTGGGAGTATTTTATTTATTTTCTAAAATTATTATACTTATGGTGCAATTTCGAAGGATCTAGCCGTAGATTCACCTAATGCCACTAATCATATCGAATTTCATTGTATAGCCTTCCATTATTCATTTCAACCTGTCTTAAGGCTCTTTTATAAAAATTCTAAATTGTTTGAAATCATAGTAACAAATCTGAAAAAAATTAAAAACAAAAATATTAAAATTTTCTTTGGAAAATTAAATTTTTAGGCACACATCGATCAAATCAAGGAAACCTTCTTTATCGAAAATTGTTATTTGAACAAGTTTTGTTATTCGATTAAAAAACTAGTTTCAAAATTCAACCTTTTCAATATTACTTTTTTTTCATTTCAAAGCATTTATTGACTTAAAATCCTTCGAGAATACCACAACCGTTAAATTAGTGTACCAAGAATCAAAAGCGATGAAGCAATACAAAAACTGGAAGTTCACCATTAACGGCAACAACAATAAAATAGCAAAAAAAAAAAAAAATATTGGCACAACTTACTATTTGGCACAGAATACATGTATTTTTCAAACAAACAACCAAAATGCGAAATATACAGTAATATCGATTTCTTACCTTTTACTCCGTTGACGCTCTTATAAAATTGTAATCAATATGCAGGACTCTCAATGAACGTGGCTAAACAAAATTTATGCCTTTTGACTGCAGGCCAAGCGGTCAATGCTATGTCTGAGCTGAGCTGCAAGCAGGAGTAGAAGAAAAACAAGAAGAAGTATGCAATTTAGTTGTGGAGAAAAAATATTTACACATACATACATATGACTGAGAGAAAGAAAAAAAAGAGAAATTTAACAAGTTTGTTCGTATGCATACATACATATGTGTATGTGTATATACGTTATGTTTGTATTTATGTATGTGCCTCGCAAGCTCAATAAATAATAAATAAATATTTATGTATGAATACATGTACATAAAATAGCATAAAAATTGCCACAATAATTTCTGGTTCGCTTTAAAGGTAAGGCAATGGAATTTCGTTTGCCTCTTGGGTGTTGCATATATTTAGGCGCCTACGGAGAATTTGAAGAAATGCCCAACAAATCAAAAGCACGTGTGTTTGTGTGGCCTAACAGGCGGTTGTATAAATGAACGTTGGGTGAAGTGTACCATATATATGTATGTACATCATATGTGTATGTACGTGTAGATAAGAGGCAAACGAAATTTAACATTCAGTTATGTAAATGATAATTGCCTCAATGGTGAAATGAATAATTCATATATGCCGTTAGATGCGACCCAGCAAAGAGGCAACAGAAATTTGCACAAAAATACAAGAGAGCGCATAAAAGGCGAACAAAAAAATATTTTCATAATAAAAAGTAAATAAATAAATAAAAAAATAACAATAAAAAAATGTTTACAACATTTATGCATTGCAAATAAGTGCCATGATTAACCGTTATAGCACACAAAAAAACGAATGGGAAAAAAATTTAAAGAGCATTAAAAAATTTATATGAAAATGCGCAGCCGGTGGCTAATTCATTTTACAATTCCATGCTCAGCCAATTGGCTGAAATGTGTAATTGAATGAATCAAGTGCATAAATAAATGAGTGTGTTAAAAAGTTATATGTAGCAGGAATTTATGTTGAAAGCGCTCATTTTACGCATACATTTTTCAACACGCATTTAGATATGCTTGCAGGGACTTTAAGCGAAGGAACGCATGAAAAATGATTATTTATTTAAAAATTACCGCATTTACGAATTTTAAATTTTATACACATAAACGGAATGAGGGTAGAAAAGATATGAATAAAAAATTTAAATTAAATTGAAAAAACAAAAAAAAAACTAAAACCAGCCAAATAATATTAAGCGTAAAATTGCCACAATTGTTGCATATTTACAGGCGCTACAAGGCAGAAACTGACATGTAATGGGGTGGCTAGTAAGAAAAATTAATAAAAGCAAAAAATGAAAAAAAAAACAAACAAGGAAATTGCGGCAATAGTAGCAGTAAAATTCCAATAAAATCAGCAAAAATCACCAATGCCCTACGCTAACGCACACACATAAATAAACAAACATACAAGCAAATACATTCATATATATGTATGTATGATTTTGCAAGTTTACTTGTGTCCCTTTATTTTATGACCGTTGTCGGATTTATTTATATTCTCCAGCGTAAAATCGCGCATATGCATGCACAGTTTTTCGTTACACTCTAGCGTTGTTAAAGATGTACATACAATATAATATATGTAGGTAAATGTACATATGTACGTATACAAGAGGACGGCAGGAAATATTTTTGCACAAATTTTTCATGTACAAAACAAAGTTTTGGTAATTGATACAGAAGAAAATAAATAAAACTAGTTCCGGACATCTTACCCCTAAGGTAGCCTACAACCAATGACTAAAGAATCACAGTTGAACTAGTTACCTTACAACCAACATGTAAAAAAAAAATTATTTATTATTTAATATACAACAATTTATCGTTTTTCTTTTAATATAATAAAAAAAAATTAAAAAAAAACTACTATAACAGTTATTTTATATACAATTTTTTTCTGCTCCTACTGGCTACTCATTCTACGTATACACCACTTGTACCCTTTATACAGCGCAATGGCTTTTAAACGGTAGTTGACTGTTATATTTACTGATATATTCAAGTATTTGATCAACTGTGCCATTTTGTATTGTGGCTTTCATATATGTATGCACATATATATGTTACACTCAATGCCACTGGTCATTTTGTTTATATGTATGTACATATTCGCATGCGAATGATGGTATTCATCGAATGGCCTAAATGTATGTTTGTAAATGACGCTGTTGGGGGGGCATTTAGATTGTTTGCAATGATAAAACAACGGATCAGACAATGAAATGACAGGATATTATTCAATTGAGCCGTGTTTACAAGGCTGTTGTGTGGTATGGAAGTGTAGTAATATGAAGATGTATTTGTTTGCTAGTACATATATGTATATACTAAATTTTATATACACATATGATAATATGTATAAATATGTATGTAGGCATTTATTTTGTTTTATTTTTATTTATTTTTTTAATTTATTTAAATTTATTTATTTTTTTTTTATTTTTTTCTATTTTATTTTATTTTATTTTATTCTATTCTATTTTATTTTATTTTATTTTATTTTATTTTATTTTATTTTATTTTATTTTATTTTATTTTATTTTATTTTATGTTATTTTATTTTATTTTATTTTATTTTATTTTATTTTATTTTATTTTATTTTATTTTATTTTATTTTATTTTATTTTATTTTATTTTATTTAATTTTATTTTATTTCATTTTATTTTATTTTAGTTTATATTATTTATTTTTTTACTTTATTTTATTTAATTTTATTTTATTTTATTTTATTTTATTTTATTTTATTTTATTTTATTTTATTTTATTTAATTTTATTTTATTTTATTTTATTTTATTTTATTTTATTTTATTTTATTTTATTTTATTTTATTTTATTTTATTTTATTTTATTTTATTTTATTTTATTTTATTTTTTTTATTTTATTTTATTTTATTTTATTTTATTTTATTTTATTTTATTTTATTTTATTTTATTTTATTTTATTTTATTTTATTTTATTTTATTTTATTTTATTTTATTTTATTTTATTTTATTTTATTTTATATTATTTTATTTTATTTTATTTTATTTTATTTTATTTTACTTATATTTTATTTTATTTCATTTTATTTTATTTAATTTTATTTAATTTTATTTTATTTCATTTTATTTTATTTTAGTTCATTTTATTTATTTTTTTGTTTTATTTTATTTTATTTTATTTTACTTTATTTTATTTTAGTTAGTTTTATTTATTTTATTTTATTTAATTTAATTTCATTTAATTTAATTAATGAATTCCTATTAAACAGTGTCCAGTTAGTAAACCAGCTGTTGTATTATTGGTGAACCGGTCTGGGGGGATTGGTTCCCTTGATCTTTTAGCGTTCAGCTTAGACCAAAGGTGTCTAATCATGTTGCAAGTTCTTTCGTTAAGCCATCTGGTGTTGGATGTTTTGTTGACAGCCAGCTTTAGCCTGAGTTTTGTCGTAGACAGGGGTATGCGAGTGACGTGGGTACAATTTATTATAGTTAGAGTATTGGCTTCTCTCGCTAGCTCAACCGACTGGGATGTCCCTGTATCCACCGCATTTAGCCGAGAGCTTGTTTAAAGTACCTCCGCATTTTAACGCCACTTTCGATTTGGTGTTATTGCGTAGAAAAGATCTGATGGCAGCTTGCCTATCCGAGTATATAGTGATTGATTGGTTTATAAACGGAGATCCTAGCAACCATTCAGCGGCTTCTCTGATGACGCTACAATAGTCAGGTAGACTGAAACTAAAATTGGTTTAGAGCGTTGATGAGTGAATTCCACAGCCTACACTTTCAACGAGCTTAAAGCCGTCTTGTGGAGAAGAGATGGTGAAAATAATAAGTGGAAATGGCGTTGTCTAACTTTGCTGGAAACTGCTTAAAGGCAATATCTGAGTGCATCCAGTATCGCGATAACTTACCATCATATTCCGGCTCCAGTTGAGTTTGCTCTCTAAGCTCATATCGAAATATTTGACTTTGGTAGAGAGAGTGATTACCATGCCTTTTAGTTTGGACGGTTTGAAATTGTAAAAATTATGAACCTCACAGGCTATTTAAAATATATGATTTCACAAATTAAATAACACAAATAGCGCAACGAAATCGAGAAATAAATAAATATCGTCTGACTCGAAAAGTTTGCCAGGGAAATATGTTTTAGACTATTATTTCCGCATGGACACAGGAAACAATAGCAAATAAGAGTTCCAATGACTCAACAACGATATTAATTGCTAGGGGTTACTGTCCAATGGTGCGCAAAAAATCGTTCGAGATTTGTCGCAGAAGAAGTTAAAAAAATATCTAGACAATTATTCTGTAAAAAAACTAACAATTATGAAACAAAACAAATGATTGCAATGATAATATAGAACAAATGTAAAATTTTACAATTATTTCAATAATTTTTTTTAGGTACAACAAATATACCTTTACTGTTTTATTTATTTTTTTCGAATTTTTATTCACTTATTCTATTTTATTCAACTTAAATTAATTATTTTACTTTGCTTAATTTTGCTTATTTATTTTTTTTTTGTTTTATTTTATTAAAAATTATTGTTTTTTATTCATACGTTTTTATTTATTTATTTTAATTTTATTTATTTTGTTTTTTTAATTTATTTTAATCTATTTTTTTTACTTTATTTTAATTAATTTTGCTTTATCTGTTTTATTATATTTAATTTCAATTTAAAAAAATTGTTATTTTTTTTTAATAATTGTTTATTTTATATTAAAAGAATTGTTTATTTTACTTAAATAAATATAAATTATTCAAATATTTATATCATTTGAATTTAATTTACTTTATATAATTTAATATTTTAATAAATATATTTTTTTCTTTAATTAATTCAATTACTTCAATATTTTATAAAAATTTGATATAAATATTTTGTTTAATTCTGCGTACCTTATTTTATTTTGTCTTATTTTCTTTTAATTTCTTTTTTATTTAAGTTTTTTTATTTCATTTATGTTTATTTTACATATTTTGTTGTTTGAATTTATTTTAATCTAATTTATTTTTTTACTTCATTTTTATTAATTTTACTTTGTCTTGTTTTATTATTTTTAATTTTATTTGAAAAAAATTGTTTATTTTATCTTAATAATTGTTTATTTTATTTAAATAAATATAAATTATTTAAAAACTTATATCATTTAAATTTATTTTGTTTTATTTTATTGAATATAACTTTATTTAATTTTATGTTTTAGTTAATATATTTTTTTCTTTAATAATTTTGTGATTGTATTAATTTAATTTCGTTTTCAATATTGTTTTATTTTATATCAATATATTGATTTTTCTATAAATTTCTATATTTTTCTTTAACAATAATTTTTCTTAAATTAATTTATTTAAGTTGTACATTATATATTTGTATCAAATTATTTACATTTTTTATATTACTTAAAATTTTTTCGTTTTATTTGTATTTATTTTATATGCATGCTCTTGCAACTAAACCTCACTATCCATTAGTCAACAAATTCATTTTAATTTACAGTCACATTAAATATGCATTTACCTTTTTAATTTACTATAGTCATTTGCATATAGATTCATACATAAATATAACAATTTATTTGCACGTTTTCCACTTTTCATGACACATTTTTAATATTTTATTATGTATATTTGCATTAATGCGCATATCATGAACCCTGAAAGCATTGAGCTACTCGACATTACTGTCAGCGAATGAATGAGTGAATGAATGCATGAGTGAGTGACTGAGTGACGCTTATTTGTTTGCTGTCTCAATTAAGTAATATTGATTTTATTAAAATTTAATTAAAATACCCGGCAGGTCACACACGATATGTGCTAACAATGTGAACAGTGGCTTAATTGCAGTAGTTAGCCGTGGAGGAAATAAAGTAATTTAATGTGAAAATATATACAAATTATAACATACATACATACATACATAAAAGCATAATGAAACAAGTTAACAACATTCCCTACTCCACACATGGCAGCTGAGAATTTTTTTCATTACGTACAATAGGCCATTGCATAGTATCCTTGTTTCGCAGGACATGCGTGTTTACGCAAAATTAGCATTGCGATTTTGTTCACAATGTTGTAAAGAATGCTTCATTAACTGATTTCGATCTCAATTGTATGAGTTGTGAAAATTTAGCAGCGTCAGCGCGTGTCATACAGCAGCGAGTGAATGAAAGAACGAAAGGACGAAAGAACGAACGAGCTTGTTAAAAGCTTTATTTGTTCGCCAGCAAGCATCACGTGACTGTTGAAATTAAATGTTGCCTTTTTTCCGATATTATGCAACAACATATCTACATTCTGTATCGAAACTAGAGACTTTACTTTCGATAAGTTCGAGTCGACATCGTGCTGCCTGAATGGCCACTGAACCGAAACAGTGAAATAACTCAAAACTATTGACGGTTAGTGGTGAGCGGTTACAGATGTGTACTTCATAGAGAGTGGCATCAAGAGCAGGCAACATGATGAATTTGCAATTTCCGTGCAGCAAATTCATACAAATAATTACAAATTGCATGACGAATGAATTTTAATTGCTTGCACAGAAAAGAAGGCAGCTTTCAAAAGCAACAAAAAATAAAATAAAAATAAATATAATAAAAAATGCGATAATGGCCGCGAGCACTGCTTGAGCACAGTGCTCAAGTATAGTATATTGATTACTTGTTGCCCTTTATGTAACCTGTTGCTGACAACTTGTACGTTTAATTATCAATATGTATGTAAAAACCATTCAAATGGAGAAAATGTCTAATTATGTTTTAATTCAGCTAAGACCGCAAATCATTTGTCTTTGATTTTTTTGTGATTTTCTTGAACAATTTCTCAGAGTAATATTAACAGAAATGCTGACTAGTGAACTTTTTTTTTTTTGTATAATTTCTTCGAAGAAGGATACTCCTCCTTTTTTCAGCCAATATTTAATTCCTCAATTTTTTTGCTAAATCAGGAAGTTTTGCAGGCAATTAGGCATAATTTGGTACCCTCAATGCCTTACGAATTGTCCCTCCAAAATAAACAGATTAAAAAATTTTAAAAGATAAAAAAAATCAATAAAAAAATGTTTCGAGTCCTCTAACTCGTGAATGATAATTTACTAAAATTTAAATAAGCTTAAAGGAAATTAAAACCGGAAATATATTTATATATATTTATAGGTTTATATATATTTATAGGCTTTAGATTTTTCTTTTTACGGTAAATTATATTTTTTTTTATATAATAAAAAAGTTCACGCAACGAGAATTGGCAACATTGCATTAAAAATCACAAAAAAAAAAAATTTCAGCCAAATTCTATAAAACAAGAATTACACATTAAGAAATTTGACAGCATTGTCACGACTAATAAGTTCATAATTTCGCACTCGGTTATAAAACTTTTTCTTTTCTCAGAACGAAAATCGGCAACATCGCATTAATAACTATGCACACTGGTTACAGAACTGAAGTAATGTTTGCAAGGAAATTTTTTACTGTTTAACATAACTTTATTCAGGAGACCCAACCTGTAAAAGTAAAATTGGCAAAAATGCTGGAACGGTTTTAATTTTAGAAATTTGGCAACATTGCTTAAAAGAATTTCAAGAATTTGTTTTTATTGGCTACAAAAGGAATGAGTGGAGTATTTACTGGAAATTTGTTTAATGAAGCCACTACTCTCATAGGCAAAAGAGTGAAAATAGGCAACAGCGCTTGAAATAAATGAATAAGTCTAAAGAAATGAATTTAAGTTTTAATCTGGCAACATATATATATAATGGGCACTTTGTAGCCACTCATTTTCGGCTGATGGGGCCTTTATTTCAGGTCAGAACAACAGAAAATTTAACTTAATTTTTATATACTTAAATTATTTTTCTATAACTTTTGGATATTAGTAATTCATATAAGAAAATTGGCAACATTGCTAAACGGTCTTGTAGAGAACAATTTTAAGTTTATAGTCAATGAGCTTGGAAAGCAATGAACTTAGAATTACGAAAAGAAAGTAATAAAAGAAGAAGAAAAAGTCTTAATGAGAATTTTCCGAAAAACGTGTCACAGTTTAACTTTTACTTCATTCAGGTATAGGTATATGGATTCTGCACTCAAAGCTCAATTTATTTTTAGCGTGAAGTCAAAAAAAAAAAAAACAACAAAAACGAAATCCGATGCACATGGCTATCAAAAGATAGATATAGCTATATTCATACAAAATAATAAAAAATCTAAAATATTTTTCTGCATTTAATCGCACATGAGAGTGAACATGTGACAATGCTGTGAATGCGTGAGCTATGAGTTTGCATTATTTCCAGCACTTGACCCACTTTCAAGACGCATATATGCATATGTATGAGTATAATCTCAAAGTCACGTTCCTTTCATCGAACTCTTTATGGAAGACATTTTTAATGCATATTATTGTATGCAATATTGCTTATCATTTCCACATTGAATATTTTTATAAAGCTTTTTTCATGCTGTAACTACAACGGTTATGTGATAAAAAATTGTAGTAAAGAGTGTGAGTTGCTAAATATGTACTGTATTATTAGATATGGAATGACACACGTTTTTGATATTTTTTTCAAAGTTATTGCTTTTTAAAGAAATTATTTTGAAAAGGAAGATGAGTTGGTCTCCTAAATGCCCAATTGTCTTTTTATAGAATAGGAACAGCTTTATAGAAATGTGAAACTAGAACAATCTACTAAAAGAGCTCGATTTTTCCCTCAGCTCCCAATGAATGAAACTTTTGCTATGTTGCCAATTTTCCATATTGACTTTACTAAATTGATTTTTTTTTTTGGCTGCGAGAGTTAATTTTGTTTAAATTTTAATATGGCGTAAACTTTGTTTGCTCTTTTTCTCAAGAATATCTGTTTAAAATTCTATGAGAGCTAAATCAGTTTCTCTTCAGGATCATTTCTTTCCGTTCGTAAAAAAATATTAAAATTCTAGAATGAAATATATAAACATATTTACTACAGTAAAGTTTGAAAGGCTGTCAAATATTTCAGCAAAACATATTTGTATATGTACATCAGAGGAAGAAGATAGCTCTCCGGTTGGTATTTACAAGAAGAGAAGCGATTTCAACAAAAAATATCTCTTTTTGTTCTTTTCGTCATTTGAGCTCCAAACCTTCGGCTATCTTCAGAGTCATTCACCAACATCACATACACCCATTCACCAACATAATTATGTGTATAAAAGTATATAAAAATAACTGTATGCATACCAGAGCTTAATGAATTAAGCTTTTAATTTTTATTGATGTAACTTTATTAAAAATATTACGTGCCAACGCATAATTATGAGACGAAAACTTGGAAAAGGAAAAATTGTAGACAAATTGGTGGACAAGCACAAATACGAAAACATACAAAGGAAAATATTTTACAAACAAATATGTATACGCATATCCTTCGCAGTACACTTATGTATGCATGTATATGTTTGGTAGCATATTTGTGTAGCAAAAAAAAGCAAACACATACATATACATATATTTTGCAGCATACACCTTTATATATTAAATATTCCATGCACAAACTCATACATACTAACAAGCAACAACACTTGCGAATATGCAAACATTTTGTAACATTTCCATAAGCCTTGAGTATTACCTTCGTACGTGTGTTTGTGTGTGTGTGTGTATGTACAACGAAATGTCTCTCCGTTCATTCGCATTTACCAATAATGCAGGCAACCACAATACAAGTATTCATTCATTTAGCCCAAAGCGAAAGCGTATGCTCACACTGGTATGTCGGCAAATGAGACGCGACCGCAGTAAAAGGACATCAACAATATTTTGATTAAGTTAATTAAGCAATTTTATTTGATGTGCGGCCATGTGGTGTTTGTATGTGTGTGACAAAGGCTGCAGACGTACAGGAGGTAGATTGACGGAGTGATGACAGGGGAAGAATTTACAAAGAGGCGGCGTGTTGCTGACTGGTTGGCGATGGAGCATGGACAAAACATGTAGCTGTAAAAACAACAACAATTAAAGCAATAAACATAATAAGTGTAACAATATCGAACGGGTCAGTGTATATGATATGCAAGCACATTTGTTTGCCACAACTGTTTTCACAGCTGCACTTTCCGCAGTAACTCCGGCTACAATAACATTTTAAATACACAATTGTATGTTAATGTCAAAAGTAAAAACAAAAACTTTAAAAAATTTACTAAATATGGTGCAGGAACTGATCATATAAAAATATAAAATGAAATTTCAAAATAAAAAACATAAATATATATAATAAAGCAAAATAAAATAAAATAAGATAAAATAAAATAAAATAAAATAAAATAAAATAAAATAAAATAAAGTAAAATAAAATAAATAAAATAAAATAAAATAAAATAAAATAAAATAAAATAAAATCAAATAAAATAAAATAAAATAAAATAAAATAAAATAAAATAAAATAAAATAAAATAAAATAAAATAAAATAAAATAAAATAAAATAAAATAAAATAAAATAAAATAAAATAAAATAAAATAAAATAAAATAAAATAAAATAAAATAAAATAAAATAAAATAAAATAAAATAAAATAAAATAAAATAAAATAAAATAAAATAAAATAAAATAAAATAAAATAAAATAAAATAAAATAAAATAAAATAAAATAAAATAAAATAAAATAAAATAAAATAAAATAAAATAAAATAAAATAAAATAAAATAAAATAAAATAAAACAAAATAAAATAAAATAAGATTAAATAAAAAAAGGATAAAATAAAATAAAATAAAATAAAATAAATAAAATAAAATAAAATAAAATAAATAAAATAAAATAAAATAAAATAAAATAAAATAAAATAAAATAAAATAAAATAAAATAAAATAAAATAAAATAAAATAAAATAAAATAAAATAAAATAAAATCAAATAAAATAAAATAAAATAAAATAAAATAAAATAAAATAAAATAAAATAAAATAAAATAAAATAAAATAAAATAAAACAAAATAAAATAAAATAAAATAAAATAAAAAAATAAAATAAAAAAATAAAATAAAAAAATAAGATCAAACAAAATAAAATAAAATAATATAAAATAAACTGAAATAAAATAAAAAAAAATTAAAAAAAAATAATAAAATAAAATAAAGAAAATAGAATAAAATAAAATAAAATAAAATAAAATAAAATAAAATAAACTAATGTAAAACAAAATTAAATAAAATAAAATTAAATTAATTAAATAAAAAATAATAATTTTTTCACTATTTCCAAAAAATATATGGTCTCAAATAGTCCTTTAAATATTACAACCCAAAAAAAAGTAATTACAAAATTGAATTAGACTAAATAAATTAGAGCAAAATTGATTATGTGAACAACCCGCTTAGAACCCTTTAAAAGCGTAGTTTTACGTTCCGTTTAGGAATTTCTTCTAAACAAACTAGTAGCAAATTCATATTAGCATATTTCTCATATATATTTTGTGGTATTTGACTTTTTCTGAAATCATTTATTTTTTTCGGCGCAATAAAAATTTAATTCGGTACAAATTAAATGCAGATATAATTTGGCAAACCTATTTTAAAGATTTTTCTGCAGTCAACATTCTTAAATTGCCAACATGAAAGTGTCACACATAGTAAACACAAAAATTTGCACCGATTGCACGCACATATACATATACTCGTATGCTGCCACACGCTTAGTGATAATGATATGCGACACAAAAGCAAATACAAAGGCATATTCTCAGGCGCACGTATTTGTAATAAATTTTAAATTGCGACACATTAGCACAGATAAAAACTCGTATAAATTTATATATGCATATATACATAGATTTTCGTTCATATTTGTATAAAAACAAGTGAGCGCGTAGATTAAACAATGCAAAATGAAAAAGCACATATGTAAATACCAGAGTGCATACCAACACATACGAATTAAATGCATATGTGTGCTAGCGTACTTATGAGCTTACTTCTGTATGCACAAGCGACAACAACCGCATATACGCAAAAAAATAAGGGAATGATAAAGCAAAAAGTATGTTGACTTGGCAAATATGACAAAGTGTGCATTAGTTGACAGTTCTCACTGTCACATTGCCATGTTGTTGTCGGCCGCCGCCTCAACGGAGCCTTTACGCTTTACGCTTGCCAATGCGCGACTACTGCCTAGGATACGCAAAGCCACATAGCTCAACGAGTCAGGAAGCAACTATGCGTCCTTTTGTCCTATGCGATTCTCGCCTTTCTTCTCTCGCTGAGCTTCAGCTGTATTCTGTATCTGTATTTGGTCTTTTAGTGGTTTTTCCTGTTGAGCTTATCTCTGTTATATTACAATGGAAATGCGCTTTTTGCACTGCCGCAATTACAGCGTATGAAAAAGACCGCGACAAAGACAATACCGCGCTGGGGAATGATGATGCAGATTATGGCAAAAACCAAAAAGAAAATAAAATGAAATAAAGTAAATTAAAATAAATTAAAGAGTACAAAGCAATAAAGTAGAAATAAAGCAAATATGTATTATATACGTATGTGTGTGATATATGGACACTGCAAGCAAGATAACCCATATGTATTTGCTTGCATATATTCCTATTTAAATATGTATTTGCTATTGTGTGCGGCTCATATGAGTAAGGTAGTATGATTGCCTTTAGGTTTGTTTGCAATTTGTACGCGTGAGAAAATTTCCCAGCTTTTGTATGGTATACCTATGTGTGGCGCCTAAAAGTGCGCTATAATTAAAAATGTGTCACAGAACTAAATGGTTTTCTGCTGCACAAAGGAATGACTATTGCGTTAGGAAGTGGTAAGCAATGAGCTGTCATAAAGTAAATAGCTTAATGCAAGTACGAAATTGTGCAAGCATAGTTTTAGTACGAGAAAAAATTATATAAGGAACTTATTTTTTAATTACTTTTTCAATTGATATTTAAAAAAATTTTCCTTTTTTTGATATAAAACAATTATTTTTAGTCAAGAATTACATCCAAGATTAATACATCTTTTAATTTAAAAAAAATATTTTTTTTTAAATAAAAATATTTAACTGAATACTTTGAGGTAAGCATAACCATAAAAAATTGCTTAGTCTCAATAATAAGCAAAGAATAATGAAACTCTTTTGAAATTAGCTAGCATATTAGGAATTAAAAATTTATTAAAAATTTCTCCAAATTTCAGCTTTAACCATAATTTTGTCATATTTTCTTCAAGATTTCCCTGAAAGTTCCCATACAAAATTGCATAACCTTCAGTAAGCAGTATCAGACAGAAAGAGTCACAGCTTAAACAAGCCACCATCTTAACCTCTGAGCACTTTAAGACACAAAAAAAAAAAAAAAATAAATAAATAAAGTAACACAGTAAGAACAATAGCTAAACACAACAGCGAACAATAGCGCTCAACGCCGGTGCAGCATAGCAAACGATAATTCAAAAGTTATACAATAGTCTCACAGTGCCAAGAGCAAAGCTGGAGTCAGCAAAGAAACAATGGCGTGCTCGAAAGTTTTGGCAAGCAAAGTAAAAAAAGGGAAAGACATAGAACAACAGAATAAATTGACTTTATAAAAAAATTTAAGGAAAATAATAAAACAATACAGTTAGGATGTCCTTTTTTGCAATTTAGTATTTTACACCAATATTATCTAAAAAAAACGGTTTTATGGGGGATGCATGATCCTACTGATTCCGACATATGATCAATACAACATACACATACATTCGTGTCCCCAGTTTGGTTGAAATATTTCAAAAGCTCAAACAGATTGAAGATATTATGTTTTATTAAATTTTGTTCACGCGAGGTACCTTCTTCGAGTTTCTTCGAAATACAATAAAACCACTCGCGTTTCGTTTTAATTGTACAATGTTTTATTTAATTACAAAATGTTTATTTTATTATTAAGAACAAGAGTCTTTGTAGTTTTGTTTTGTAGTTGTGTATTACACAGTTTTACTTATATAAATGTTTCTATGTACCATATATATATGTACATACACATATATTTAATTTAATTTGATTTAATTATAAATTTATCGCCCCGTGCGCGCTTGCCGACGGTTGTTAAGAATATCTCGCTTGTTTGTTTGACAAGCACGGCTTATATAGGCCAAAAGCGCATTAGGGTGCGTACAAAAGGTATGGATGTGCTAATGATTAAGCACACGCTTAAACATCCTGGGGCCCCTGCACGAATGTGCAGTATTGAGTTTGTTTGGGCTTTCAGCCGCCAATATCCGTATGTGGCGACATTAGCAAGTCGATGCTTTTGCTCAGCTGACGGGTTTTTGAATTTGAGACGCGGGTATATTTGTGCAACTATTTCGATGTCCTTTGTCGGGATCCGGTGGCGTTGATGAAACAGTTCGTGGATACTTTGGAGTGCTCACGCTGCACTTGTGTTGCAGATACTGGATACTATTGTGACCTTTGCCATTAAGGAGTTGGGTTTTCCGTGTAAGGCATCCATTGGAGGGCTGTCCTTTTCCTGCAAAGATAGAATTGGAAGTTTTCTGCAGTCGAAAGTGTCTTCTTTTAATTTTAGAATGGTAAGTATTCTTGTGATCCAGACATGACTGAGTGTCATGCTGTCGCCTTGAGACTGTTCTACGGGGATTGTGGAACATATTTGTTTGGCGTCTTTGGGAAAAGCCTGATTTTGGAGAAATCAGGGTGTGCAATGAGTAAATCTGCTCATGAGTAGAGCAGCACGATTGCATATTTTTTCTTTTGACCGATTTTGGGTTATGATCTGGGGTGATCATCACAGTTTTCTGTGTATTTCGACTCGGAGAGGTCAAAATCGCATTTCTCTGTGTGTCTTGACTCGGGGTGGTCAAGTGTGCCTGTTTGTGTTTATTTTGACGCGGGGAGGTCAAGGGCACATTTCTTTTATTTATTCGGTCAAACCCATGAGTTGGGCTTAAGTGCAAAAGAGTATTATGCCTTTTTTGGCAAGTCAAGCATGTGTGTTGCGATGTACACCGTTTAAGGGTATGGTGCAACGCAAGACAATTTGTACATATGTTGTTAATTTTTATAAATTTATACCGTTGGGGTATCGGCAATTTCTTAAATTGCTTGCAATGCTTTAACGTATGATTCTTTTTGCACAATTTGCACGATTGGTGGCTATTCTGTGGAGAAAGAATAAGCTTAGTTATGTTTTGCGAAGTAGAGGATTTCGCGAGCTTGTGTTCAACGCATTCTTTAATTTCGAATTGCCTGTATAGGAATTCTTTCATTTGTTGCCATGTTGGGCATTGCTTTCGGGATGCGAGAGATTGCTCCCATAGCATTAGAGAATTTTCTGGTAATGCGGATGAGCATATATTGACCAGAATTGGGTCCCAGCTATCAGTGGGTGTGCCGAGAGTTTCGAGCACTGATAAAGAATTTGTGATTGTGGAATACAAATCAATAAACTCTTCACTAGTTTCTTTTCGAACTTTGGGTAAGTTCAATAATGTTGTGACCTGATTGTCGACTAATTGGCGCTTGTTTTCATATCGGGAGTGGAGAGCATCCCAAGCCAATTGGAAATTGTCGTTAGTTAAAGCGAATCGTTTAACTATATCTCCTGCTTGGCCTCTTGTTTTATACCGGAGATGGTATAACTTTTGAGCTGGAGATAGCAGGGGGTGGTTTATATATACGGCAGTGAACATGTCTCGGAAAGACGGCCACTCATCGTATCCACCATAAAATGTTTCAGTGTCACAGGGCGGAAGTTGGAGATATACTTCCGGTTGTTCAACTATTTTGGGTCTGGGTTCTATGTGAGAACTAGACATTGGTTGATTCACTGCACTAATTAATTTTAGTTGTTCAGCAATTTTTGCTTTTGTTATTTCATAAGTATCAATGCTAAATTGATACTTTCCTTCCGCCAGCGCAAGAAAATTCGCGGGGAGGTCTTCTTTGTCTTTTTGGAATAAGACATCGTATGCGTCTTGAACTTGTTTATACCAATCGTCAAGAGAATTACTTTTAATTTTCAGAGTATTTTCTGAAAATTCCTCTATGGGGGAAGAGGTAAATCTGGCACAATATCTTATTAAGCCATCATTTGCTGCGTCAAATATTTGCGCACACGGGTAGTGTGGTTTGCTTTTAGCTGCTACATGAGGAGAAGCAGCATTCGTAGCGGGGTGTGCCTTAAGTTGCATTGGAGATTTCTTTGGGGCTATCTTGGATGAGATACTTAGCCGTGGACTTTGATCTCTCGGCATTTTGAAATATTATGTAATTTAAATTTATTTGAATACTTTTAATTTAAAATTCTTGTTTTTAAACAAGTTTACACTTAGCCTCGGGGAACTAGTGTTGCAGGAAATTGGGTGTAGTTGAGAACTACTTGAATATGTAGTGACCCAGAAGTGTTTACTGCTGGGTTGGGATGCAGTTTATATGTGTGTATGTGTGTGCGTATGCTTGCAATGTTATGCTTCAGTTGAAATGAGAGCGAGTTAGATCAATATGCACTCAACGGCTGCAGTATATGTGCGCTTGTGTGTTCGCTGTAATGCTTAAGCTGTGCTTGAGAAAGCACAAAAGAAAATAGAAAAACAGAGCACAAGAGGGAATTTGTGCGTTTATGCTACTCTTTAAATGCCAGAAGAGAAAGATTATTGCCGAAATTTGGTCTTTGTAAGTATGTATTTATTTTAATGAAGTGATCGCGGGAATGGATGAACTATTTTTTGAACAATTGTTTTTGTTGAGAAATGACACAGGAGAGTGCCTATTTTTTCTTGGAAACACTATTGAGAAAGTGTTACTGTTTTAATTCTCTGGCATATGTATGTAGGTATGTATAATTTGCTAATACTCAACTTAGTAGTTGAGGTCAACAACCTTCAAAATTGGGTTACAAAAATTATTGCTATTGAAAAAAGCAGATGTAGCGAAGATTTTAACCTTTGTTCAGAAGGCAAAAGTAGAATGTATATATATATATTTTCACATATAAGCGGATGGACACAGGAATGTATGAACTTTTTGGGGGAAAGTTCTTTATACTAGTTAATTGTGTAAACAAATCTTACGCCCCTTGATTAGTTTCCACCGGTGAAGCTCTCTTACATCTATACTTGGGGCCGATGTTTCCCAAATCCTGCATCTGAGCGTTGGAGTAGGGCTGTTTTGGTCCTGTTCCTAGTTGCCTTTGTTGTAATTTTGCTTTTCGTTTGTTTATATATGTGTGTATTAATTTTGATTTATATTTTTGATTATAAGTACTTATATGTTTTCTTTCACTTTCGAATAATAGTTTTTCAATAGAATATGATAAGGTAATACACTCTCAACGTCTTGTATTTTTTTTCGTTTTTTAGTAAATGGCATTTAATTACACTTATTTTTTTTTTTTTGTTTTACTTTGTTTTTAGTATTGTTTTTATAGTTTTTTGTTTTTGTTTGCACTGCACAAAATCTTCACTATATTTGAGGTATTGTTTTCAAATGTTAATGTTCTAATTTTGTTTTCTTAAGGTGGCAGTACACCATAAGTAGGCTCAATTTTAGCCTCGAAGGACCATGTTCACGCGAGGTACCTTCTTCGAGTTTCTTCGAAATACAATAAAACCACTCGCGTTTCGTTTTAATTGTACAATGTTTTATT
>JAWMAG010000004.1:30895000-31062500 GCA_037013455.1 Ceratitis rosa
ATATTTTAATTTTATATTGTTTTGTATTATATTTCTTGAATTTTTTATTTTTAGATCTTTTAACTTATATTTACTTTTACATTTTTTTCATCTGATTTTCACATTATCATCTTGATTATGCATTCACTTGCACTCAGGCTCTCGCTTCCCTTCAATTGTTGTACAGCATAATTTATAGCGGCATTTGGAATTCAAATAAGACTTTGCAGTAGAAATACTACTATTTGATTACTCAAAATTGTGTAATATAAATTAATAATTGCATAATTTTTTATTACTATTATCACCCATTCGCTTGCGCCTTAATTTCGTTCCTTTTAGACGTACCACAGATGGCATAAAATAAATTAATAAAAAAGTTGGTGGGAGAGAAAACTATAATAAAGCTGGGGGAATTATAAATTACGCGCGTGACCTGCTTATGCAAATCTCTAAATTTTTTCCTCACTGAAGCAAGTGGTGATAGTAACAGCAACAACAATGACTGAAATTGCAATTTATCTTCAGATAGAAGCCAGAATGCATTTGTTGAGCTCATTACACATTCATTGCTTGCTGAGTTGGTTTAAGTTTTTCCTTTCTTCTAGTGGAAAAAAAAATACTCCGCTATCTCTTCTACTATACTCTTTTGTGTACATTTGTGCGCTGATAATGTCAATTTTGCAATTTTAATGATAGCATGAAAAGCTTTTAAATGTCAATACATATTTTGTCATACTCCTATACACTTGCTTTGGCAGTGTCCTTGCAATCACGCGCTATTTTTCTATGCAGCTTTTTGTAGTTTTTTATTAATATTTTTATACAAATTCGCATATAAAGTTCTGCTTATAAATTTTCCATTTTTTTTTTTTTTTGGAATTTTTTGGTTGCCAACAACAAGAAATTGTCCATCTTCCACTTTCAAACTTAAGTGCTTAAGTACTTAGCAACACAGCGCTGCCTTCACTGTTATTGTTGCCAGTATCCTGCGGCACTTCAATAGCGAATTGTGTCACATCCTCTACTCGGTCAATATTCCACTTGGCCAATATTCGCCGTTTCGTCCTTACGTCCATCCAGCGGCTACTTTCATTTAACTATGTATGCAAGCTCCTTTTGGCATTTGTAGCTTTTGTTAAGTTTTGTCATATTTCCATTATTATTAGTGTGTCACTGTCTGTATGCGTGTATACACGTATGTGTGTGTGACCGTTGGCACTTTTAAGCACTCGATTTACGAAAGATCCTTTTTTTTCTTGTATGGCAAATTAGTTGTAGTTGTTGAGAAAGTCACTCGAAAGTGTGCTCAAGTGTCTACATACATAAATGCTGCATATAAAATTTATAAAAATACTTTGCTCTTCTTTAGCAGCTTAAGTCTTTCTACTTCTACATGCAAACAAAGGCGAATTTATTTTATTTTTCGCTTTTGTTGATTTTAAGCGCAATTTTTAGTGCTGCTTAAAAATTTATAATCTGCCAATGTAGAGCATATGCCGTAGAGGCGTTTTTTGTAGTAAGAAAAAATTTATAAAAATTTGTAGAATTACAATGCAGAATAAACAACAACTCATTTTTACAACAATAGCGCTCCTTTGAGAAATTCTTCTAACATGTTATATAACAATTTTTTTGCCAATTTCTACAAAGGAGCATCATACCATATTTTGCTCTTTTTTATTTTTATTTATTTATTTTTTTCAGTTTTGTTTTATGCTCTTTACATCAAAACTGTTTGTACTCTTGCACTATTCTCTTTTCATTTTTTTTTTTTCTTATACATAAAACATAAAATGTTTATTTCTTAGTTTTTGTGGTTATAAAATATAAGCGCCTATACTCAACCGAAAATAGAAGAAAGAAAAATAAAAGTTCAGCTAAGCCTGAAGAGAAACAAGCTTTTAAGCGTAAAGCGAAAAGCGAAAAGCTTGGCAAGGCGAAAAAGTATTCGAATTTGCTGTACTCAAAATTATGCAATTTTTTGCATATTTTCTTATGTATTATTATTCTAATAACTCTATACACTTCAAGGAAAAATGCGAATCCTTATTTCTTCATTCTCTCAGCACGCAAATGCATGGAGAGCGGCTTACTTTAATATGCTGCTTTGTATTTGCTAACCTCAAAAATTCACTGTAACTACATTGGAAAATAAAAGAAAGGAGAATGGGAGAAAATCTGCAAAAGCACTGAAAGTGAAGAGAATTTCTGTTGATAGAAGGAAAGTAAATTTTAAAGGACATTTTTAATTCCAATAGGCGCTAGGTATGGCTAAAGTAGTATGGAAAACTGGAGACACTCTTTACTTTTAATCATTCTTCCACAGATTTGTTAGCAGCGAGCTATAAGCTTAAGGTTGTTGTGAATTTGAGAAATCTGTTCACATAGATCTTTTGATTTAAACAAAACCTGCCTGAAGTCCCATAGAAGTTAAATTCTTTTCAAACTATAAAGCTGAAATATTCCAAAGTATTCTCAAATCTTATCACAAGTACTCTTCCAAAGACAACATTACCTTCTAATTACTATTTTTTCATATGTTTTTCGCAATATTGTCGATTTTCCGTTTAAAAAAAATGTAGCTCTTGACATTTTCATAACGCGTACCCTTATAAAACTATCAGTTTTCTACTCGAAAGATTTCTTTGACTCGTTGTCCCTTATATTTTCATCCATTATTCTCAGCAATGTTGCCAGTTTTCCTCATGTTAATGATCAAATGCCGACGCAGAGACCGCAGTAGCCGAGTGGTTAAAATTGTACTAACGTGCGGAAGGCCAGGGTTCGAGTTGTGGTTAGACTAACATCCAAAATTATAGAAAAATAAGTTTTCTAATTGCTGTTGCCCCACGGCAGTTCTTTGCCAAGCCATCAAAGTGTATTGATGGCATGTCATTTAAAGTACCTCATAAATAATCCATCGGCCATTCGAAGGCGAGTTAGAATGAAACAAATAGAGGGACCTACACATTCGTTGGTAAATCATCATACCATAGATCGATGAAGCAGTTCGGTCGAAAATCGATTTATCGTTTACAACGCGCCTTAGTATACATACATAGGTATATAAAAAAGTAATTTCAGCTATTCATATTAGAGCACAAGATTTTCTTCGAACATTTTCGTGTATTTGAGCAACGAGTACTCGCACACTCGCTCATTGCTCATCGATCGAAAATTTTCGCGCTTGACACTCAAGCAATTCGAGCTTTTTCGAGCATTTTTGAGCATTTTAAATCAAAAATTTGACTTTCTTCCCAGAACTGCTTTCTATAGCTTTAATTTTATTTATGCCAAGTGTAAAAATCATTGAAATACTAAAGAAATTTTGACAAACACAATTCAAATTTGAAAAATTTTAAACTACCACTTGAGCAGTTTAGCAACGAACGAGTATCGAGCTGCTCACAATGCTCGATACCCAGGTATCGGGCGTTCTACTCAATACCCGGGTATCTAGAACTCTAATACCTATATATACACATTCCAACGCATGAACTTGGTTATCATGGTCATTTTGACCATATAATTATTATATTATTAATTTATAAGCTGAAAGTTTCAATGTATTCCTTATTTCAAAAAATTTTTCTGTAATTCTCTGCAATGTTGCCACTTTTCTTTTTCAGTAAAATGCAATTCTTAATCCACATATTGCGTACATTGTAGAATTTATTACTTTTGCTATCTTTTCTTACATTTTCTCATGTAATTCTCTGCAAGATTGCCAATTTTCCTTTTATAAACAACTTGTGCACACATATACTTTATAAATTATTAATTTTCCGCGTGAAGTTTCCATTTAGTAATTATTTTAAACACTTTTATCTTTAATACCTTACAACGTTGACAATTTTCATCCTTGTAACCTTCAAACGCTTAAGTAAACAATTATTTCAAAATTAATTATTTAATGAACACAGTGCTATAACAAAGACTGCATCCTACTTTTTCATCATTTTATATATTTAATTTTTTTATTTTATACAATTCATTCA
Organism: Ceratitis rosa; assembly: GCA_037013455.1. Classification (NCBI taxonomy): domain Eukaryota; kingdom Metazoa; phylum Arthropoda; class Insecta; order Diptera; family Tephritidae; genus Ceratitis; species Ceratitis rosa. The sequence goes on from JAWMAG010000004.1 coordinate 30,898,981, forward strand.
CGGCAATGTTGCCAATTTTCCTGCTAAAAATCTTGCTCTTGAACATTTTTCTTTAATATTTACTTTGCCAGCCTTTTATGTGCTGTATTCCACTAACTTTGTTCCTATTAGTTACCTCAGAAGATAAACTTCTGAATTGTTTCTGTATTAAATGCATTTTCATATCTCTGTTGCATGTAAGTAATATCTTCCTACAAATCTTCTTTTTTCCGAACACAGATAAACCTATTAAAATCGAATAGAATATTAATTTCCACCAAACAATATCTATTTCCATCACAGTTGACTGACTGCCACGGTGAATAACTCAAATGCAATAAAAGTCAAACAAAGACCATTATTATATAAGCCAATAAAAATTCGTCTGCTTGTCACAGCAAAAATCATAAGCACAAACATTTTATGGCAATAAGTAGCCAAGCCAAGCCAAGTGAGGACATTCATTGTTCTCCTCCATCAGAGAGTGGGTAGTGGGGAAGGCAGTGCGAGAAAATTTGGTAATAAAAATATATAACATTTGTGGGGGAGAGTGTGTAAATGCTCCAACGTAGTGGCATATCGAATTACAAAAGAGGATGGAGTGATGCTGAGTGCAAGCGCCATTAAGTGCAGGTTATTCTGCCGTTCATATACCTAGAAATAATAAGATAATGTATATAGGTATACTACAATATATAACAGTGAATCTTAACATCAATATTTTATCATTCTATTCATTCTATTGCATTAAGCCTGAAATTAATATTTTTGCTTAAACAACATATCATTGCAAAAGCGTAAAAAAATATACATATTTACAAATCCAATTTATTTGATACTAATAAATGCTGACAAGCTTCTTCTCTTCCTCACTTTCACCTCTCTCTCTCCCCTCCCTTGCATACAGCGGCCTTTTGTCGATTGCCTAAGGTACTTAATGTTATATATTTGAAATGAGGATATTTTATTTTTTTGTATTACATATACATAGGTATGATTACATTAAACACATACATATGTATATAACTCTACTGTATCACATATTTATTACAAAGTCTACCTTTATTGCATTATGCGCTTTCTTCAAATCGTCGTAAATCGAAGACAATTGAATGTGATTTGTAGCGCTTCGCTTTCTCGCATTGAAGGGATTAACTGCAAATGGGATTGAGTAAGGTGGAGTGTATGGGTATATTAAATAAAGGAAAAATAAATAAATTGTGAAATTTTCGGCAGAACAAACCCAGAGAGCTAAACTCGAAGCTATATTTGTAACGATGGGAGAATAAATTCAAGTCGAAATGTAAGATAAAAAAAGGCTTTAGATTAGTATTAGTGCTGAGTACCAGGAAATTTCATTAGATTTATACCTTTTTGTGGTGTGATATATGCCTAAAATGAGCCTTAATTGCATTGAAGTATTAAATTTCGATAGAGAATGATTGAGTAGTTTTGTTTAATTTTTTTTTAAATATCAGTGAATCACTGGAAAGAGGGAGTGCTGAACAAAAAAATCTTCAATTTTATATATTAAAAGGCTGTATTTTAATGATAAATTTCACGTTTATCAAAAAATTTCAATCGATTCGGTTCCAGATTTTTAAAATGTTATGGTTAAAAACAGTTGTAAAATAAATTGTATATTGTTTTTACCCGAAATGAAATACCATCGTTAATGCTAAATCACTAACAGGTAATGTTAAAACATTTACATTGGAATGCGCTGTTAATGTCACAGCAAGCAGACATTTTAAAATTAACATTAATCATGGTCTCGTGCATATTCAACATAGGCAATTTTAATTCTTTTCGAGCACTTGACGCTGTGATGAATCAAAATCATATTTTTAAGTTTATTTTTTGTTTTAATAAAACGAAATGTCATCTGTAATTTAAAATCTATAATTTCTAATAAATAGTAATAAAGCCCTGTTAAGTTTGAGTATGAATTTTAATTTCCTAAATTTTTTAATGAGTTTTGTGTTAAATCTGAACACCAATAACCTTTTAAGGTTTTTTCTTTTTACTTGAAATATGTTTAAAAACTCTTCGATAGAAACACCGACTCCTTTTTCTTTCAAAACAATTTTGACTTCCACCTGCAGAGCGTACACAAATACTTGTAGCAACAAATATCTATCGATTGTATATTATATGTAAGTATGGGTTTTGCCAATTTGTAGATATATGGTATATAGGTAATTGGAGCCTTGTAACTGCTGTAGCGATTTTCGGCCGAGCTCCTCCTCCAATTTGTGGTTTGGCGTCTTGATGTTTTTCCGACTGATGATTTGTTTTTGCTAGGAGCCTTTATTTCATGTCCAAAATACACCCGGAAGGGTGGACATTCCCTGCCGAGGGGCGACCGCAATTAGAAAATTTAGCTTAATTTTTAATTTAAATAAATTTTTCATAACTTTTTGGATTTTGGTGACACCGGGATTTGAACGGCTACCGCAGCAGCCGTGCGATTTGTAGACACTTAAATATTTTTTCGATTTATTTTATTTTAATTTGAAGTGCAGATTATAATACTTTTAAACGATCCCCGAACAAGGAACTATAATCCCGGCGGCCGCAAAAGCCGAGTGGTAAGCATTGTGTATTAATATTCGGAAGGCCAAGGTATGAGTGCTGATTCGACCAACATCACACAATTATATGGGAATGTCAAGGCTTCTAGAGATTGTTGGTTTTCAAGTATGAAAGCTCATATAGCAGATTAGATATATCTAAACGATAAAAGAGAATACGAATTCGAAACAGTAAAAACTCTTGCTCCAAAAAGAAGCAATACTGCTCGTTGTACTCATCCTGTAAGTTCAGACGAATTTTAATCGAAGATGATTGGTTATCCAACACAGGTAGTTATGGGCTCTTGTGTTTGGTAAATTTTCCATTAGGTAGCTCCTAGACATGCTTAGTATTCAGAGCATCCTCTGACATTCTCTTTTTGACTATGGGACACAATGCCTTAGTGTTGTATAATAGAATGCATTCTGACTCGGTGCTTATGGGGGAGTTGTTAGAAGTCATTCGAATCCGAGGATATGCTCTTCTAAGTTTACTGAAACTGTGATGCGCAATTCTCACAGCATTCCCTATATTTTAGTATTTTTTTTGGTACTTAATTTATATAAATATAATTTTTTTTTTATTTTGGGTTGATCTTGGTCTTCCTCTTTGGTTGATTCCTGTGATATTCGAAACTGCTCTGATAATCGTACTGAAATTTGTCAGATTGTTTTCAAAGCTTTCGGAAGGTTTGTGGAGAAAAATATTCCGGAAAGTGGATCAGATACTGAAAAACTTTCTTTGTAGTTTGTTTTACTTCATATTTGGCACAAAAAAAACCTTACGCCAATTCAAAATTTTATTCAATTAAATTACTTGATCTATTTAAAAATGTACATATGTATATATATATATTTATATTGGATATTTGGTTCAATTTGGCTAAATTCTTGCTTCTGGGTAGACTGTGATGACCACAAAACTAGTAAGCTAGTACTTTGAGTCACACACAACAACATTAAAACTATGAAAACATAACAACACCGAACACAACACATCACATCGACATATCACCGGGTCAAATTTAAGCATCGGTGTAAGAAAATTAAGAGGTCACATACATACATATCTATATAAAAATCATAATTCCAATAACTACACTGTAATATGAAATTTCTCGAATAAATCACTGCATACCTGCCTAACTCTCCGTGACTAACAAAATAGTATGAAAGATCAGCCACTAACACTGAAATCTTGAGTAACAACAGCTAGCTTCCGTAGGTATAACTCCCTCCTTCAGTATAAGAGAAGATTTACTCCCTCTCTTGTAGTAGGTAATTTAGGTATTTATAGACAGTATAGGGGGGAAGATTGTAGTGAGGAGCCACTTGCTGCTCTGACAAATAATTTCTTACTTAGAGGTGGCGACGACTTACTCGCCATTTGGAAAGGTAGTTGCAAGGGTCTACTACTCTACCTTTAAGACACGTTTAAGACGAACTAAATTTTTTTTTAATTTTTGTAAAGGATGCCAGTGTGTTTTTGATACAAGCATAGAGATAGTTTATGGAAAAAAAAAATTAAAATTAATAATTTAATAAGAAATTTAGTATTATGCATTAGTCAAATATTAGTTTGAACTTTTCATCATTTGCCTGTACCAAAATTATAATTAATAAATTAAAAAGAATACGAAAAACCATAACAAATTGCATTTTATGCAACTTCAATGTAAAAATCTTGACAATAAAATTCCTGGACGAAGTTTTCGTTGCCATAATCCCCACTAAAGAAAGGACTGAAGTTCTCCTTTTCGTCACTCTTTTTAAATGATTTTTTTTTTTTTTGAGTTTATAAAAACTGTCTCGGAATTCCGAGATGTTCCTTTCATGGTAAAAACGACTAACTTCTTTACAAATAAAAAATTGTATGTTTCCAAATTGAAGAAAATACAATATAAATATTAAAAAAAAATTAATTAAAAAAAAATTTAGGAGAAATGAAAATTAATCAGAGAAACTCCAATATTTTATAGAATAATTTCCAAAATCTAGCTAAAATATTTGTATTATAGTTTGGCATTTTTCATAGAAAAAACTTAGACAAATGAATATATCAAATATTTTTAATTTATTGAGCGCAACTGCTGCCTTTTATTTATAATGATTCTTGGTTTAGCAGGCCCGGTAAAATTTTAACTATTTTAGAAATAAATGTATGTATGTACGTTAAAAAAATCACAAAATGTACTAAATCAATAGAAAAAAATTATTTATGAATTTAGACTTTTCAAAAATTTATACTTAGAAAAAAATGCTAACGATTGTAAATTCAAAGATGCGTGCTCAAGCATACAAAATTATTGATGAATAAAAAATGTATATATCTACATTTATTATAAAACAGATAAGGCATAAAATGAACGATTTTATGCACAGACATTATTTATATTGAACAGGAAAAGTCACTTTGCCAGCAGTAAGTTAAGTATCATCCGAGACATTACGTTATGTGCACGCACCACAACTATAAACTTAAGGAGATCAAACAGGCAGGCTATGAGTTTTCTATACACACAAAATACATACATACATAGATATATACCTGCATAAATACAGACACATTTATACATGAATTTGTGGTTTCTATATTTTTCTTTTATATTAAGGCGAACAACAAGTGTAGCGTTTGTTGTTGTACTTACTCTATTTGTTGTTATGCTAATGAAATTGCCAAGATGCCATAAAACGCACATACACACACACACACTCCCACAAGCACTCGGGCGACCCTCGAGCTAAACTATTATCTAGTATTTGTATGTATGGAGGGGGGAAAAATCAAATATCAGCAAACAACTTTGCATACTTCAAGGGGTCTTAGGCGGCGCTCAACGGTGGTATAACAATATCGAGTGGGTACTTGATGATGTTTAGCCATTGCGGTGATGCGTTATGCGTGTAGTTGAATAAAATATACAAACATACAGAGATATTTATACATATTCTATAGCAATAAAGTAAACCACGAAATATATACATATATGTGTATAGGTATGAACAATAAATAAAAAGAAAAAAAATTTAAAGTGCCTTCGGGCGACTATGCCAGCTTAGCGCATTGCTAGAAGTAGCAGAGAAAAGTGAAAAAAAAACAAAAAAGGAGGAATTTAAATATGCTTTGTAATCAGATTTACCGTTATTGGTTCGTTGCATGTGGGTTATGATGCCTAAGCCTCATTTTTTTTACCATTCTTTATTGGTGATTCTCCCCCATAATAATGGGGGTTTATGATAAATGATTGGTAATATATGTATATATATATGTATGTTAGCGAGCATTGATTTTCAAAACCCTCTCCACCTGTACACAATAAGCCAATAGCAGAATGAATGTGGGAGTAGAGAGACTAGAAATCATGAAATAAATTCCAATCACACAACAATACTTATGCACAACACACTTCGATTCAAGGGTCAGGCTGAGCATACAGGTTTAGAAATTTACTTGCAGTCATCTTCGCTACACCCTCGTCTCCCGCTTCAAAGTTTACGCTTACTCTCTACTTGACAGCTGCGCTCGCCGTACTCCCTGTTGTATCACTCCCTGGGACACCAGTGGCAGTCGATACGTGTCACCGCTTACTTATTTCTTACATTTTATTATTTATTTATTTATTTATTTTTTTCTACTTAGTTTTTGTTTGCTTCTATATTTGTTTGTTTGTTTGTTTGTTAGTGTTTTTACTTGCCAAGTGTAAAGTTTTTATATAATATGTCCACTGCCAACGTCGCAGGCATATAAATTGAAAAGTTTAAAAATGCCCAGACTCCATCCACTACATTCTTACGCTTAAGAAAAAGTTTCAATTCATTTATGTTGTTTTCGTTAGGAAAAAAAATTTCTCTCTACTTTTTAAGTAAAATGTCCTTTTTTTTGCTCTTTTCGCACATACATACATTCTATGTAAAAGGACTTTGAAAATTTTTAATCATGTCATTTGCAAGTTTTAGAAGTTAGTAAAATGTTTTTGACTACTTTGGTAGCTGAAAAGAAATGTTTTACTAGTGGGCATTAAGCACTTATATCTGAAAATCTGGTAGAAATTTAAGGCAGTTTAGAAAAGCGAAAATAGATTTACAAGCATTACATTGTAGTGGGGATGAAGAAGTTTAAAATCATCGGAGAAATGAAATATTTTCAAATAAAGCGACTTGCTTTACAAAATTTTAGATGGTAGAAGGCTCCATGATATTATACACGTATACAGAAGTACAGTGAAGCTCAGCAAGATTGGAATGACTAAGCTAGTGTCTCATACTTTCACAACTGGTTTGGAAATATTTTCTTTAAATTTGTTTCATAATATAGCATTAATACTAGTTAGTACCAGCCTGAATATAGGCAACATTTATATTTAGTTAAGAAATAGAAAACCATTGCCTACATTTAAGCGCAATTTAAATAATGCGTAAAAATACGAAACAGAAAAAAATTTAGTTCTTTGTAAAAAGCTAAAATAAAGAGTTATTTTCAGTATTATTATTAATCTATTATTAACTCTTATTTGTATTAACGTTAAAAAAGAGATAGGCAAAGATCCCCTTTAATTAAATATAAAATAAAGACGCCGCCTATCTTTATGTCCAAATCTTATCAAGGAATACTTATTGAAAGGAATTATAATTTTATCTGTAATATTTGTAGGCTTAACGTGCAGAAATTATGCATTGTAAATAAATTTCTTTAAGCCCAAATGTAGGCAACGTTTTGGTTTTCAATTTATCAACTCAAATTGTCCGGCAGAAATTAGTCGAGTCTTACACCAAGTTTATTATTGTTTAATTTTTTTTTTCAATTTATTATATTTTTTTTTCACAATAATTCAAAATTACTTTAAAACTTGCAAGAAGAAATATTATGTTTTGCACAAGTTTGCCTTTTACTTTCAGTATATGCTTCTCTGAGTTAATTTGTAAAATTCTGTTTTTTTATTTCAAAAACCAAGAAAAAATATAATCTAAAAAATTTTGAATTACAAAAAAAAAAATTAAAATTAAAAAAATTATTTTGATTTGAATAATAAAAAAATAGTACAATTACTGAAAAGTTTAACTCAAACATATAATAAAAATCAAAATAATTTTTAAAATTACTTATATTAAAAAAGCAGCAGTAAATTAAGCACTTAAAAAATGAACTGTATTGAAAATTAAGTGGAATTAGTAAAAAGTAGCAAAAACATTGCCTACATTTAGGCATTTTACAGCCAAGTCACACACCTGAAATTGCTGAAGTTTTTAGTCATTATTGCTATTTTTGTGGAATTGTTGATATCTTGAGTCCACTGTTTGAAAATTATTAACGGCAATAAAGAAAAAAAATTTCAAAATGATTTAATTAAAAAAAAAATTAAACCTAAAAATATGAACAATGTGAAATGAAACTATAATTCAGCCGTTTCGCAAAAAAGTGGAATTTTAATAATTAATTTTTGTATACTGAAAATTCTTCCCCTGCTTAACCAACGCAAATTTTTTCACACCTTCGTTTATTTTTGCAATATTCCTTTACATACACACTTCAAAACTTTTCATGCCCAGCCTTTGGATATAACCACTTGTCTGGCTTACTTGTGGAATTTCATTGTCAAAGAAAAGTCTAGAGAAAAGTCTGCATAACCGCATTTTCTAGTTCAAACTGATTTCAACACCTTGACATAGACTATAAATTAAATATGCATACCTCGAGAGCGTCCATTGCGGCACAGCAGGTAACTTACCGGGTTGTGTATATGCATATGAGGTTGTAAGTATATGTATGTTTATAAGCGTCTACCATTGGAATTTAATATTTATGAAATGCAAATATTAAACAAATAAAAACCAAAACATGCAAGCAAAGAATTTATGACGGTCACATTGCCTGCACCAAAAATTGATTGAGCTAAACCGAAAGTGGAGGTGGGAAAAGCTTTGACTGCCTTTTGTTGTTTTTACACTTTTATTTTGTTATTTAAGTTGTTGTCGTTGTGGTTGCGTTTGATTTTTATTTATTTATTTATTTATTTTTATGCAGGCGTTGCATGTCACTTTTACCACGCTCTTACTGTGTTTATTTTTATTTTAGGCAGAGCATATACATATATATTCTTCGTTTTTTATTATCCTTATTAGCTGGCTCAGCTGGCGATTTTTCTTTTTGCGTATTTTTTACGAGCGCTGCTTTAAATGGCGGAAATTTGAAACAAGAGCGTGTAAGGGAATCTCTGTTTTTATTTCAAAATAAAGGTAACTCTTGTTAATTTTATGATGTTGGAGGAAGTGCTTTTTAACTTGGTGTTGTTTAAGTGGAAGGATTTGCAGCAATAAAATTTATTCTTTTTCATTTTTTATGCATTATGTAAGCGATTTAAGTTTATTTTAGGCAATTGTTGAAAACATTTTTTTTTTCATATAAAAATGATGTAAAGATATAATATAATAATATAAAAAATAAATCCCAATTTATAGCACTCAAAGTTATAATGGTAGGGATCTATAATTTTACGCATTTTTATGATAATCTTTCTTTGGGCTGTCTTGTACTACCTTTCAATATACCCCCAGTTTGTGTTGCTGGTACCATTCTTAGATCTCTTTAAGCTTCTATGCAGAGATTATTTTAAAAACAATTTTTTAACTGAACAAAACTCTAGATCTCTCTCATTCCACATATTCATAAAATTAAAAAAAAAGAAATAAAAACCCTAAACTCATCTCTTTATTCAACAGATAAAGGCAAGAAAAGTACAAAGCAAAAACAAAAAATCCCAAGTGTTTTTTGAAACAATAAGAAAACGAACAAATTAAAACCAAGCAAGAATGGAACTTAATACACAAACAGAATAAAGCTGCATAACAAAAATGAAAACATTTCAAGACGAATAGCAGATTGGAACAAATTAAAAACAAATACTGGCAGTGAAATTAATAAACATAATTGAAGAAAAGGAAAACAAAAGAGTTATACGTAAACTGCAATATTGAGAAAGAGAGTATAAAGAACAATGGGCATAGAAACAAAAGCTGTGTCGGCGAACAAGTGAAAAAAAAATGCAGAAAAATATTAAAAAGTGTAGAAATTAATGAGAAAAGCAAACTGAAGAGAACAGTTGGATATTTGATTCTAAAAAAAAAAAAACAAAGAAAAAGACAATAAAAAATGTAAAAAAATTTACATGAGTTTCAGCTGAAGCTGCCCAGATTGGCAACAATTACAAGTGAAATGGCAAACATTTTCACATTCACAAGTGGATAGACAGACAATAGCATTTGCAATAAAAGCATATTCGAAAAATATTTAAGCAAAAAAAAGAATCAGTTTTACTTGTTTAACTCGTTTAAAAGAACATTTTTTTGCTGTTGCTTGTGAAATGTTGAAGGGTAGAATTAAAAAGTATAGCATTTTATGAAAAAAAATCATGCTCTTATATACTTTTTTTCGAAGAATTGCATTGCAGGCAATATTTTTTTTTTTTTTGCGAAGACTGCTTTTAGGCGCACTATCGCGCTCCGCAGAACAATACTTGCAAGTGTATAAGTGTGTAGCAAACTTGTTTTTTTTTGCGCCATTGCGTATACACTTCAACTTCACTTCACAAGGCTCAAAAATAAAATTGCATTGGCAGTGGCGTAACTCTCCCTTAGGGTTGAGGTGAAACCCTATGGAAATGTTTGATAATGATGCTTCAGCAGCGCAATGATGATGGCGAAAAAATGATGTATTAAGCAGAAGATTACTGAAAAAATTATAATAATATTAAAAAGGCAGGCATTGATGGGGAAAAAAAGTAAAAAAATATTACAAGTGAACTGGAGCAGCCACGAAGGTTAGCTTTTACATTTTTGGATGAAGTTCCATCAATGACCAGTGTTTATCGATGGTATGGTGAACTCAATCGAAAACGTAGATCATCACTCTAAGTGGAATTTTTGTAAAGGTCGCTCAGTTGTTCCAAACAATATTGATGCTGTATTTACAAACTGATATTACAACATCGTCATCTGCTGTTTAGTGAGTTTGGGGCAACTAAAGGCATTAATGAGACCAGCATAAATTCAATATTGCAAGAACATTTGACTTTTGAAAAAAGAAAAAATTGATTTACATTGAATATCACAAAATTTGTCAATAGCTCAAAAAATTACCTCTTGTCGATTGGTCGAGAGAAATGTTAAAAAAAAACGCCCATAGCAGTACTTCAAAGTACCTCTATGTACAATATGAACAGCTGATGAATCATGAATTTGTGTGAATGAGCCCGAAACTATACAGCAGTCGGGTATATGAGTGTTTAAAGCTGAGCCTAATCCATAAAAAATTGTTCGCGCACGAAGCACTTCCAAGCAAATGGTTGCCAGATTTTTTTTTTGTTTTTTTTTTTTTTGTCGAGCTGGGCATGTTATAACCATAACACTAGCACAACGCAGCATAATAAATTCTGAGTGGTATACAAGAATTTGATTGCCAGTTATCTTTATAGAAATAAGGAAAACCAACCGCCGGTCACGGAACATTCTCGGATCACACCACGACAATGTGAGCTCTCAACCATCGCCAAAAAAACTGCATTTTTGAGCATCCAAAACATCGATTTTATGAGTCATCCACCCTATAGTCTTTAAATAAAAATTAGAAATGAACTGAGAAATAGGAAGTGGCGGTTGGTGCATTCAAAGCGCATGTTTTCGAAATAACTTAATCAAAAGTGTCAAAAGTACTTCCTCATTGGCTCAAACCTATGCGAGAGTGTATAGATCTTAATGGAGAACATTTTGAGAAACAGTAAAACAATTTTCGATGATTAGAATTTGTTTTTGATTTCTAGTCCATGTTGTAGAAATCTCAAGCTTTTTTGGGCTGAATTCGGCATTCGTTGAGCTTATAGTAGATCTAAACACTCGGGTATTCAACAGTACGAGCAGCTCGAATCTCGCTCGATGCTCATTCGTTGCTGAACTCCTCAAATGTTTGTGTCAAATTTCCAATTTTCTATTTTATTTGTCAAAATTTCATCATTATTTCAATGAGTTTGTCACTTTACATATGTAAATCCATGATAAAAAAAATTCTATAAGGTAGTTTCACTTCGAAATTTTTGACACTAAAGGGGTTTGTTCAGAAATGTTTGATCTTGCCACTTATAAAATATTTAACTTTGAGATTTTTTCATTACTTTTGGGGATATCTTCTAATAATCTCAGGATCTATTAAAATATTTGTTTCAGGCCGTTTTCCTTAGGCAACAGAAGAAAGAAAAGGATTTTTATTATAAATAAAACGGAAAGACTTGACATTTTTTACTACTTTTCGAAACTTAGACTTATAGATTTACTCAACTATAAGCGAAACGTCCTAGGTTTGGCTACGTGGTAGTAGGTACACCCCAGTGAACAGGTTGATGAGCTGACCGGACATACCTCTTTCCTCTGCTAAGTATTTGTTGAGACTAGTCTTCACCAGAAGGTCAAAGAGCAGATCAAAGTGAAGTCTTTACTCCTTCTAAGCAGGATCACCATAAGCATAACAATCGGCGTATTAACCGAACACTATAGAAAGATGGGCTGTTTTTTAAATAACTTTTCTGTGACTGCCCAGAATCAATTCTAAATTATAGCAAGAACCAGTTTGTGGGAACATGTTGGTGGGTGGGTAAATGTTTGAACAAAATCTCATAGCCAATTTTAGAATTTTTTTTTATCTTCAAAGTGAAGGTTAATCATCTGTTAAGCGACTGACGATATACTGAGTCGCTTGAAGGAAACAAATAATTTTTTAAAAAATTTATTTTTAAAGCTGTATTTACTAATGTCATATTTCCTTTCCTCTAACCTAAATGTCTTGGGCATACACGGTGTGTCCCAAAAATTTCTATTGAAAATTTGCAACATTAAAAAGATACATTCATCATCTTTCAAATGCACCTGACTTCATGTAAGTCGGATGACAGATGTAAAAGTGACAGCCATATCAATAAAACCAAAAGTGTGCTAATGGTTAAAAAAAAATGGAAAAAAGAGAAAAAAAAATTTGTGTCAAACTAGAAAAAAAATTTGCTGAGACATACGAATTAATGAAAAAAGTTTATTATTATTCAAGCAGCCGTAACCGAGGTACTGAAGAACATTTCTATAAATGACATAAAAAATCTATGCATGCGCTGGTTGATCGTTCCAAACGTTGTGTTGAGTCAAATGGAACCTATTTTGAATAAATAATAACTTTCAAAGATAATATAATGTGTATTTTACTATTTTATATCCAAAAAGTTCGGTTATTTTTGGGACACACCATGTAGTTTGGCAGTTTTTCCGCCGGCAGAAAAATTGTCATCTTCAGCTCTTTCTATAACCTGAAATCACTTGTATTTCGCCTATAATTGTTAGCTGCTTAATGCAAGCGGAAGATACAAGTATTTATCTATTTTATTTTATATTTTCTGAAACATCTTTTCATATTAAGAACTCTATAAACTACTAGCTACAACTACAACCATTGCCTGCAACTAAGAAAATGTCAAAGAAAAGTGAAAAACGCCAATGCCATTGGCAATTTACGCGACACAACAATTAGTGGAAATGTTAACAAGCGCACTTTTCAACTTGCCAACAGTTACGAGCTGACAGTTCGACAGACAAGCAGGCAGGCAGCAGGAGTGTTTGCTATAGACAGGTGTTGTGTCAAAGGTGCATTTTCTTATTGAATTGCAACTTTTATGTATATTATTTTGATACAAGGCTTGAAGATGTTTATAAATAAATATGGGGCTATCCATTTCGTGATTTCAAAAACACAGGGCTGCATTTTGATACCTATCAAACTGAAAAATGGATTGATCAATAACCGAACAATACTTTGAAATTGTTAAACTCCATTGCAAATTTGCTGATTTAAGCAATGTAAATTTTTATGGAAATTTGAATGTCCATCCCTCCGAGTGTATTTCTGACATGAAATAGATGCTCCTTATAAAAAACCATCAGCCAGTTCTGAGGCGGCTTAGTATAAAATGTAGGTGCCTCAATTTTTTAGAAAAATATCAAAACGCATACCACAAATTGGAGGAGGATCTCTGCCTAAAATCGCTTCAGTGCGAATTATATATATTTTCTAATCGGTTACAGATATTGAGAAGGGTGTTGGCATTTTTGTTCTGCTCCTTCCACCTAAAATATCGCTTCTAGTTATATGTGAAAGTGTAACCGAGGACCCGAATGTGTCTGTTTCTCGCTTTTGTTCTCAAGAGCTGGGACTTTGATTTCCTATTTAGCACTTTGGCTTTCAACTACAGCCATGTTAAGTCCAGTTTATATAAGAACTGATTCCAGCTGATTAATCATAATGCTGTACATACCTAGATTAGGTGATTTAACCACAAGCCGATTTTGAGGACAAAATTTTCTTCAGCGCTAAGGCACATTTCTCACTCGGGGGATACGTAGATAAGAGAAATTTGTAGCATTTAGGGCTCCCAAAATCTGCATGTAAATGACAAGAGAGCATAACTACCAAAAAATTAATTTTCTGGTACGCTCCTTAGCACTTTGAAAATGACAACAGTGAGCTTTTCACTGTTAATTTGCAGCATTATGTTTGTATGATAACAACTTTTTTGGCCTGGTTTCAAGCAGATGCTAACAGATGACACACAAGAAGAGCAAATATGGCTTTATTGCGAGAGAAATTTCTTGTCTTGACTACGAGTATATCAATTGGCCTCCCAGATCGTGTGATTTGACACAGTCGGGTCATTTTTTTTTGTAGGGCTACACGAAAGACGATGTTTATGTGGACAAGCCTTCAATCCTTGACACTTGACACCAACATTTCTGAAGTAATGGAGTAATGGTGGAGATACCGCCACATATGTGCCAAAAAAAATGGTCGGAAATTACTTTAAACGGATCAAAGTTTGCAAAAATTCGTGACGCAGTCATTTGAATGATGACTATAAAAAAAATGCAATTTTATATAAAAAAAAAATTATTTTAAATGCAATTTATTCACGTAATATAGGTAATATTCTTCAAAATGGTTAATGTAGTATAATATTCAAAAAAATATTTTTTTTTGTTGGAAACTGTCTTAGTTCAGTCAAAATCTCCCACACGGAATATCCAAAGTAATTATCTAACTCCTCAAGAATAGCATTTTAAGATAATGCACTCATTCAAAAAGCTACTAAAACTGCAAAATAAGTTACAAATAAGGCAATATGTATCCATTCCTTTGCAGTTAAAGCACTACTTTGCGGTTGAATCAGTGTTCCCGACCAAAGTTTAATTATATTACCGCAGAGTGTTTGTTTCTAGTTGATTACAGAGGTATGTGCATGTAGAATGACTGCTGCACTCTGGAGCAAATTAATATGTTGGGGAATTGCACAAATACTTTGAAATGTTTGTTCGTGTGTGAGTGTGTGGGTGTAAGTAAATTAAATAGAACTGTCACAATGCCATATTAATCCTTTTACCCGGGCAACAATCTAATGTTGCTTCTTGCCTTCGAACTTTGCCGCGCGCTTGTCGTGCAAAATTCACAATAATGTTGTTGCTGTTGTTGTTGTTGCGTTTATTGCAAGCAATTTAAGTGCAAACATTGTTGAGCAGGTACACACACACACACACTCGTGCGCGCACGCCAACATAGAATTACAATGATAATCAGTAAGGAGAGTGATTCGAGTGCATTTTTATTCTTCAACTTTTTTAAGAGTTCTTTTTTTTTTGTTGTTGATTGTTGCAGTGTTGCAAAGTAGAAATTTTTCTGCACATTCATTATTTCAACGCTGTGTTTTTTGTTGTTTTTTTTTTCATTTGCACCGAAGTAGAAACTAGAAATAAGAATTATTTCAACTCTTGCATCGTGCTCGATTGCTGATTTTTGTTGCTGTTCTTGTTGTTTCGTGCAACTGTTGATAGATAGATGTTGTTGTTGTTGTTGATGTTGTTGTTTTTCTCATTGTTACAGCAAAGATAGTTGTTAACTGTTTTTGCCTTTGCTGCTTTCGCTTGCAATATTTGCTTTCCATCCAAGCACCCACACACACGCACACACACAGAAACTTGCACTCATACAGCATATTCATATAAATATGTATGTATTTGTTTATTTGTAAAAAACATACATACTCAAATTGACTTCAGCACTATGTATGTATTGTCACAATTCCAACTTCATTATTCTTGTTTATTCCCTTTTGAATTACTTGTTTTGCTTTCATTACTTATCTATGTGTATGTATGTATGTATGTATGTATGTGTATGTATGAACTCTTCAATGATGCTCTCATTCTTGCAACTCGTTGACTCAGCTGTGGCAGTTAATGATAATGACTTCGTCAGTTGGTTAATTGTTCTACTTAAAATTGTTGTTATTATTCTTGTTGAAGTTGAAGTTTTTTGCTTTTGTTACAATTCCGTTGCGTTTGAGCGTATGTGTGTTTGAGTGTGTGTGATTAATAAATGTAAAAAGAAACATTTGTTGAACTCATTAACGTAAAGAAAGAAGATAACTTTGAATGCAAGTATTCTTTTTTGATTCTCAGTATAAATAATGTGCTCATACATACATACATATTTAATTTATATAAAGTTAATTTAATTTTCTTTTCTTTGTAAGCGGAAATAAAGTGAATTACTTCTTGACATTGTGTGTTTGCTTTATTGAAATTAAAATGGAAGACTTAAGATGCTTTTAGTGAAATGAGAAAGATGTACTATAATATTTAAGGGGCTAATTTGACATGTGATGTTGGCATTGATGTGCATAAATAATTTATAAAATGGCAAAAGTAGCTGATAATGTAGGTAAAATCAATTTGGTGTAAGTCTTAGCTAAATGTTGCCTAATTGTAGGCAACAATTTATGGGAATATTAAAGTGTTGCGTATATTTAGGATTTTTCTGATTTCTAATGCTAAACCAAGGCAAAAAAGGAGAGTCTCTTTATAAATATTTAATAAAAAAATTTATATGGGATCAAATTAATGTTTTTTCTTTAAAGCTAGAATATGAGGGTGGCCAAATTGGCACGTGATGGTATTATTGACGTATATTTATTATTTATAAAAGTCAAGAAAAAGTGCTAGTGCATCAAAAAGTATTTAAAGATCATTTGGTATGCAAAGTGGTTAAATTGCACCTAATTGTAGGCAATACTTTTTGTTTAAAGGTAATAGTATTCATCGCATTAAATATTTTATTGTTAGAAAAACTAGAAAATGATGGGAAAATTGGTAAAAAGCGGCACTTGAGATAACAATATACATATTTTTTGTAATATTTAAATTTTTTTATTTTCTTTGAGTATAATCTCTTGGCTTAAAATCACAAATATCTTAATCTAGAATCGTTGACTTCAAAAGAAATAAACTTTTGTGTTTCTAATTTTCGGTTTCTCTTTTCTGTACCGGAATTAATGAAATTCTTATATTGCTGATTGATTTGTGTCAGAAACAATAAGCTTCTCTATCGATATCATGTGATATTTTGATATTGATTTATTTAGAGTAAAGGCAAACAATTGAAGTTCAGAAAGCCCAAAATGAAAAAAACCTTATATTTTTAGTTTTTTTTAATTAAAAATTTAATCTGTGATGTACACTTATATTTGATTTACTGTCATAAGATCACATTTTTAGTTTTTCTTATAAAACCGGGCATATTTAGGAAAATAAATTTTTTCTTTTATTTTAAGTCTTATTTCTTCTATAAATTCGCAGCACCTCAAAAATATCAAATAATATGCATAATCATGTCAAATTTATTTCACAAATTGTGCTGCTATCACGCTATGATTTTCTGATCACACGATGAGTCATCATATGATTTGAAAGCAGACTATTTTTACGCCCGTCTATATTGTCAAGTATTGTCGAATCTTTGTGGAAAGAGTCCTTTATTACCTCAAGTTTTTAGTTCACTCACATGTAAGCAAATTATTATCATGTGACCAAAAGTCATGTGATATATATCATGTGATATGTATGTCTATATATCAAAGTTCATGTGATCTTAATGTTTATGTCTTTTTAGAAACTTTAGCAAACAGGGAAATTTTGTTTAAGTGTTAATAGTAAACAAAAACATGTTTCTCAAGGCATCAAATGATTTTAGATCGCATGCTATAATATCATATGATGTCAAATCATATTATTTTCCTACAAATGAACTGCATTAAATAAAGCGTTTTAAATTATCTATTGCAAAATTAAAGCATAGTCACAAACACACTTAGTCAAAGTCCACTCATGTGACACCCACAAATCGCCTCAAATTAATTTGAAAAGATGAAACTTCAAATCCAGTCATACTACAGGATATTTTATTTCCGTGCAATAAATACTTCAATTTGCTGTTATTTGTGCTTATGCTACTACTACGAGTGTAGTAGTTATTTATTTTCTCTCGCCTCCATTAAATGCTGTTGTCATTTTTCGCATGATATCTAAAAATCTCCGCAAATGCTGTTGCTGTCACTGATGACCGTTGAATGAGCGTTGAACGAACACACACACAGACCGAGCACAAGCATATGCTGTGCTGAATGAGTGTACAAACAAATGAATGTATGAAATGACCAAAATAAATTTATTGCATTGAAATAAATCATTGATTTTAGCTTCGATTCAATTGAAATTCTATTTTCCTTTTTTTACTCTTGTTTTTGGACTGACAGGCAGGCGACTAAGACTGTTAGTGATGGGCTTGCAATGGTGAAGCGTATGGTAGAGCAGGCGTACAGACGGGTAGTAGACGCGGTGACAATGACGAATGTGCATTAGGCACTAGGAGGTTTGGGGCTACAGTGGGAAAATATGTTGTTTTGGTGGATTTTTGAAAATTTTATTTGAAAATAGAAAATTCTAATATATATGGAAAAATTATTTTTTTTGGGACTAAAAATTAGTTTAAAATTTCTTTTATTTGTTAATAATCTGCAAAATATTTTAGATTAATATACATATAAACGAAAAAATTTATAGCTTAAAAAAATGTTGCATACTTTTAGGCGTCTTTAAGAAAATAAAGTACCAAATTTAAAAATAAATACCCAGTTTAAAATTTTTTTGAATATATGAAAACATTTTGATTATTTCATTCGGATTAAAATTAGTTTAAAAAATGTTTCATTAATTAATAATCCGCAGTTTATTTTAGATTAATATATAAATGAAAACATTTAAAACTTAAAAAAATGTTGCATACTTTAAGGTGTCTCAAGAAAATAAAGTGCCAAATTTAAAAATAAAAGCCTGGCTTAAAAAGTATTTTTCTATAAATGTGCTTAATAACTTTGATTTAAGATTTCTAATGATTTCTTGAAAAAAAATTTAATAAAAGTAAATTTATTTATTGTAACAATTTTTTTCTATTCTTACTCACAGAATATTTTAGAACAATAAATGTTTTATGGAAATTTTCATTAATTATCAAAAAGTTGCATACCTTTAGGCATCTCAAAGGTATAAAGCTTAATTATGCATAAAAGTCTTTAGTTATTTGAGAAACATTATTAAAAAAATTTAAATTTTACATAATTTAAGGCATACTGCAAACAAGTTTGTAAAATATTTTTGACTATTTATTCAAATAATGTTTAAGATTTATTAATAATTTATTGAGAATTTCATGAGTAAATCAAAAATGTAGCATACTTCTAGGCATCTGAAAAACTAATCTAAATAAAATCTATAAATAATATGAAATAAAAAGCGATTTTAATGCCGTGTGTATAGCAATTTTTATAACCGATTTTGTTTTCCAATCTCTTGTGTTTCCAAACACTGTCGGTACAGCGCCAAAAAATATGCAATATTTTAGTAATTTTTTTCTTTCGCTTAGCACCCTCTTCGTAGCACTTGAGAAGAACTCCGAATTTAGCGGCAAACGTTTTCATTACAATTTTATAACCAAAATTGTGATTGCCGTTTCACTTCAAATTCAATTTTTGTTGTCTTCGGTTAGTTTTCGCTGATTGGTTGGCACAATGCTTTCATCTGTATGCTCCTCGTCTGTATATATGTATAGTGTAAGTATGTTTGTTAACAATGCCGACAATAGCAATTCCAATAAAACACCAACGACGACCAGTCTCTGTTTTTAAGGACCATCGATCAATGCCAGCAACAATGTAAATGGAAAAACGCTGCCAAAATGAAATCTTACAAAAATAAAAATGAAAGCGAATTTGGAATATCAGTTAAAAAGCAACAAAGACAATTGCATCAAAAATACCAAAAAACATAGTATTGGTAATGGAAAATGCTTCAGACATAGTCAGACTAACAGACAAGTCGAGGCAGACAACAGTCAAAATATTCAAATTATCATCAGCGTGCAAATGCCATCAATAACATCATCATCGCAGAAGCAAACAAACAAAAAAAAACAGAAAAGAAACCCAAAAATCGCATAATAGCAATAGTAGAAAACAAATTTGTAAATAAATCTATAATATTTTTTCATTTGACTCAGTCGAACTCTAATAAAAAAACAAATAAGAAAAATTAAAAAACAAAATGTTTCTCAAAAAAATATCTGAAATTATTTGGCTTAAAAAATTTAAAAAAATAAATATATTTTTTCCGCCTACAATTCTCAGTAAATGCATAGCAGCAAAATACTCGCTCAAAACAGCATTGCATTCGGAAAAAATTATTTGTATACATACAAAAGTATTGCGCATATTTGCTTAGTGCTTACATAATAATAGCGTTCAATGAAAAAATTGCAATGCCTAAAAAATAAAATCAATATAAAGTGCTATTTGTGATGCAAACATTTGCATTTGGCTAAATTATTGCAATATCCGCTATGTGGCATAGGCTTGAGCACAGCAGCTAACAAAAAAAAATAAAAAATAAAAAAAATTAACAAAAAAAAAATGAAATAATCAATTTCCGCATAAAAACGTATTAAAATTAAGTTTTGAGTATGTACAAGTAAAAATTAAGCGATAAAAAATTATAATAATATTTTTTTTACTAGTTGCCGCATTTCCGTTCCACTTAAATGTCCATTAAGGGCTAACATATGTCGGTGCAGCGTATAGTAGCTGAGTTTGCCACTCAATAAGCGGAAATTAAAAGCACATTTACAAGTGCAGTTTAAATAAGCATTTGTGTAGTGCAAATAGATTTTAAAAATGCGTTTTGTTAGGCTCTTAAACGCATATAAGTATATAGTACATACATATAATGCAAATTTAAAATTTTTTCGTTAAACAGTGGTATGCATCTTCGCTAAGGTACGCCTTCGACTCCTAAATGTAGGCAATGGAGAACTGAAATTTTATATGACAAATTTTTAAATCTTTAAAATGACAATTTACCATGCAAAAATTAACTAGTATTTTACTAGTATGAAGCTGATGTTGATGAAAATACCAGCAGCTAATAAAAAATCATAGAAAAACTAACTTGTTAATGTCAAAATAAAAATTGTAGGCATTCTATTTAGAGCTAATAGTTTTTCCTAAAATAACGTATTAGGTGTACAACTTTACTTCTGCCGTTTTTTTCCAAAATTAAAAGGCCAGGGCCTTGAGACGTTTTGAAATGGCTTGCTGACTCACTCCCAACGATTCGGCAAGCTGTTCTTGGGTTTGGCACAAATCTTCATCAAGCAATGCTTCTAGTTGTTCATCTTTGAAGGTTTTTGCTCTTCCACCACCATGTTTGTCTTCGACATCGAAATCACCATTTTTAAAACGTTGAAACCACTCCCGACACGTTCTTTTACTCAGAGCAGCATCACCGTAAGTTTCTGAGAGCATTCGATGCGCTTCAGCTGCATTTTTTTTCGAATTGTGAAAGAAAAGTAAAACTTCCCGCAAATGGCGAGAATTGGGCACATAAACGAACATTTTCGAGCAAGAATAATACGAAAACAAAAACAACTGTCACTGAAACGGCGATGACAATTCGTTAGGCATTGTCCACACTCAAGTTAAAGGCATTATCATCTATGTATTTCAACCAGCCTCGGCCGGTACAGCCACCTATCGAAAAACGACGGAAGCAAAGTTGTACACATAATAACTGCTTTTGAGGCGACTCTTAAATATAGGCCACATAATTACTTTCTTTTTCTCAAACTGTTCTTAAGATTTTTAAAATACTATAGAAAAGAAGTCTTCCGGTGACCAATGTCAATCCTGACAGTAGTTGTATTTAACCACCAAATCCGTCATATTATGTTGGGAATTTTGGAAATATTAAATAGTTAATGAAAATTCTTCCAGAAGATGCACTTTTTAGTAAAACTTCAAATTTTTTCATTAGCCAATTTTTAAATAGTGCTTTGGAAATCAATCCTACACAATCTCAAATATAAAACATTGAATTCTTCAATGGTATTGTAGATTAGTCGACTTATATTTTCTGTCTCAATATAGCAAAATGTTAAAAATAATTAAATTTAAAAAATTGTTTCCCAAAACAAGTGATGAAATTGAATAAATAAAAAATAATTAAAATAAATCGATAGCCGAGATATTTTCTGGCTTGAGTATTCACCATTTAATATTTGTATCTAATCAAAAATTTTTTTTTCATTGTTTTATTAAAACTTTTAAAATCTAAACCTCTTTGATAATTATTAATTTCATATTTTATTTATTTATTATTTTTGCACGATTTTAAATTTCGAATTAATAAAGAAAATAATATACTTTTACTTTAATTAACTTTTGCTAATATTAAAAATTTATAATTATAATAAAATGTTAAATGGAATTTTTAAATCCAATTTGAAAACTCAGTAATGTAATACTTATGCTATTCAAAACGATTTTCTAAACTTTTTTAATGAACAAACGTTGAATTAAATGAATACAAAATATATTCCCGCACATTTTTTTAATTAAAGATTTTCACGTTTTTCCGCTGAAATTAAATAACTATAATAATAAAATATTAGTAAAATTTGGAGAACATTTTTTTATATATTTAACATTGTAAATGGCAACTAAACAATATAATTAAAAAATAATAATAAAGCTTCATAAAATTTTAGGTAGAAAGTTCCACAAATCAGTACCTCAAATCACTTTTTTCTAAAATTATTAAAAAAATTCATTATATATTTGAAAACTTTATTATGTACATACTTTGGTTTTATTTTAAAGTGAACTTTAAATAATTTTATTTTGGAACTTTTCGTAATTTTGAAAAATATTTTTTTAAAAACTTTTTTTAGTAAGTTCTTTATAATATTTTAATTATAGGTATGTTGAAAATTGTTTAGCTTATATTATAATTTTTTTAACTTTTGCCCTAAATTAAAAACTATATACGAGTATTTCATTGGTTTTTATATATTTTTTTAAAGTCTGTTTATAGGATGTCATTTGGAAAATATTTTAAATTTTTAGTTAGAAGTTTTCATTGAAATTTATTTATTATTTAATTTTTTTTTTAATTTATTAATAATTTTACTACTTTAAAATTAATAGGATTTTTAATTTATATTTTAATTTTTTTATTGCAAATAATACCTTTAAAATTAATTTTTTCCTTAAGTATTAAATTATACTTGTATATACATTAGTATAAATCTGAATATTTGTATTTTTAATTCATTAATCAGAACTTTCTATTGCACTGTACGAATGTTAATTATGAATACTCAACACTTGAAATCGATTTTAATCAGATTTCACCCACAGTCTGTAAGCCTTATTGGAACTTTTAACTAAAACCATCATACACTAACAAAGAAAATTAATAAAATTTCTCACAAAAAACAACGACCACAGTTAACAATACAATTTCCATACGCCCAAAAATAGCAAAACCAACTCTAAAATTTCGTTTTTTTTTTTTTTTTTAATTTTTCACGCAACAATACTGTTGATTTGATGATTCACTGCGAGTGCTTGTCGCATTTGATTCAAGCAGCATTGACTGCAACCAACAATAACAACAATGCAATGCGAGACATGCAGCACCAATACAGCTATGACAAAAATGATAGAGAGTAGATGTACATATATACATATGTATGAGTGCATGTGTATGAGTGCACTCACAGTTGTATAGTTGATTTCATTTGGTCTATCAAATCCGGTTTTGCAATCACTTTCCAATGCAACGAATGTCCGGCATTTGTGATTCAAGTGTAAATGAAATATTCGTGAATTTTGCAAATTTACAAAATTGTAAAATTGAAAATTTTCGAATTTCGACCACCTTTTTGTTTTTTTTTTCTTTCCTTTTTTTTTGCATGTGCGAGTGAAGTAAGTTAGTTAGTCGGGGCGTATGAGTAACTATTTTTGCACAAGACCACGTAGCTCTACAAGTGAATATGACTAGAAGGTGGCACGTTGGCTGTACGTAACATTTATTGAATTTTTCAAAAACTGATAATACTCACAAACACAGCTATATATGTAGATAGATATGTATATGTACAACTGTCCATGCTTTCACGTGAACTGACAAACTGATTGTTTGACTAAAATTCGAATTGTCTAACACGAATTGAAGTGTAGATGGCGTCAGGAGTGGAGGCATTGATATAGAGTAGAGAGCATTTTTGCTGGCATGTAGAACTATATATGTTGTTGCATGCGACAATATTAACAACACTGAAGGTGTGTGTGTGTGTGTGAGGAGTGTAGCGGGAGATGAATGTAATAAATGGTATTGCCGCCACATTTGATCCTTTTTCGGCACACAAACATACATATATACACGTATACATAAGCTGACTCAAGCGCGCATATATTGCACACCTTTATACGCCACATATTACCAATACTTGCCGCTTTTACTCACACTTTTACGACTACTTTCCACTTACAACTCTATTACTCCAACAACTGTGTTTGGACCACCTTACAGCACTTCGCAATCACCTTTTCACTATTTTCCCATACAAACAGCTGTATAAAATTGCATTTCATAGCTGACGATTACAATTTTCGGTGCGCCTTTTTGGAGATTTGAGGTGCGTAAGGGTGCGAGGAAACCTACAAAGCCTGAGCGGAAGAGTCTGCCGACACATACCGCCGTTTGTCGTATATACGTGTATGTATGTACAGGCGATTAGCTCGTCACTTCGACGTTTCGACATTTGAAAAAAGCGTAGCGAGAGAGGTGGATGGCAAATGTTTGGATGAAAGCATCGCATCAGTAGTGGCTTTGTTGGCGATTGGTGGCCGTTGAGGGTGTGGTTGGGTGTGAGCAACGGTTGCTTGGATAGAAATGTTGATGCCTTTGTTCCTATTTCATGTCAATTTGACAGCGAGAGCTTTTGCGGATCTGTAGAAAATGAAAATTTACCGAAACACACACACACACACACACACTTGTATTGACACGCACACATACTAGTGGTGAGCTCAACTGAAAGCTTTATTCGCCTAGCGACAATTTTAAATATTAATTTCCAGTTGCGTTACATACAAAATTGAACAAAGTGAATAATTTCCCTCTTTATACCTTTAGACACACACAATACACTCACAATAATTTTCTCTTTTTCTCTATCGTTGCAGGTAAGCGGATTACAATTGCCAGATTATGTACCTATTAATGGAGTTTTCGGCGTCGACAGCGTCCGTTGGTCGTTTGAAAATTTCGAAAACTTTCATTAATGTAAGTGTGCGCACTATACTGTGTGTATGTGTGTGTGAAAGGCAGCATAATGGTATTTTACCGGTTATTAAGAGTGAATATATATTTGTTATAGTTGTAGTACATGTACATGGCATTCACTTGGTCGTACTTGGTGCGCACACATAAAGAGATTAACTGTAAATTGTGGCATTAAATATTTTATTTAAATGTGAATTTTAATAGTTTTGTAGTTGATGTAGTTTTGAGTGCGCCATCAACCATTTGAATATTACGGTATATAATAGTGAAAGATAAGAGCTTAAATTGTAGTTATAATTTTCGAAATTTTGTGTGGAGGAAATGTGCTAAACTTCAGTGGAAAAAATGCAATTAAATGAAAAAAATTTAATTAAATAAGGTTTTTTCCCAAAAAAAAGTACTAATTTGTATTTATAATAACATATTATATATCGAAGTTTTGTATAAATTAAATACAATATTTAATTATATTTCGAAAAATTTAGAATTACCCAAAAACTGAATTAAAAAATAGAAAAAAGGAAATAAACTTACAAAATTTTTACCGATTTTAAATTTATAAAAAATTAAATTTAATATTTGAAAAATATATTAATATAGTTAAAGAAAATAATGAAACTTTTGAAAGACTGTTAAATTTTATATATTATTTTAAACAATTATTTTACGAAAAAATATTATTTAATTTTGGTCCTAATATTTCACAAAAGAAACGTCCATCACTTCACTAGTATTCATTTTGAGTTATTTTTAAATTAAATATTTTTCCTTGATTCCTTTAATTTTACTTGATCTCCAGTATAAAAAATTGAAGAAAAAGATAATATCATTTTAGCCAAAAAAAAACTTGTTAAACTTGCTTAAAAAGTGAAACGCTAATAATATAAAATAATTAATATATAAAAATTTTATTTAAATTACAACCGAAACAAAATAGAATTATATATAAATCAACAATAATTGAAAGTAATTGCTGAAATATGCACGGAAAGCCAGAGTTCGAGTCCTTTTCGACCAAAATCCAAAATTACAGAAAATTAATATTTCTAATTATGGTTGCCCCTCGGCATAGAATGTCAAACTCTTCGAGTGTTTTTCTCTCATGAAATAAGAAAGTTCTTCATAAAGATCCATCGGCCATTTAAAGCAGCTTACAATAAACTGTAGGTCAATCCATTCAATCCAAAATCAGACAACATTCTACTCTGCTCGTGAGTAAGACCAAAACTATTCAGGCAATTAGGAGAGGATCAACGAAATCTCGGTAAGTTGATCAGAATTTTTTTTTTTTTTTGTTTTTTTTTTGACTCATTCGTAATCTTCGTCCAATTTTATCTTCTCTACATAATCGCCATTGATTTCACTGCATTTCTTAAGTCTATAGATCCACTTCTGAAAACAGTCTTCAAAATCTTGCTTTTAAAGCTTATCAAGTTCAGCATTGACCGCATTATTTATCTCTTCGTTGCCATTAAAGACCTTTCCTTTTAAATTTTATTTGAATTTTCGGAAATAACCAGAAATCACAAGGTATTATACCTATGCGTGGAATATGATGCTGGACGTATTTCTGTGTGTTTTCTTCATTTCTTCTTGTTTTCCAACAAATTTTTGAAAACTTTTGTTAGAACTCTTCGGTGTACCATTTTGCAGTTACCGTCTGACCGTTTTCAAGTGAAATAGCAGCTACGATTTGAGATGAGTTGAAGTAAACTGACATCATTACTTTTGCTGCTGATTTTTGTTGCTTACATTTTACGAATGGGTGGGTGGGTTTGCTCCTTTTGAGCTTCATACCATGGACTGCTGTTTGGTTTCTGGATCGTACTTATTGAACCAAGATTTGTCACCAGTAAAAAGATTTGTCACCTTAATAAAGTTGTTAGACTGACCATTTTCGAATATCTTTCAGAAAAATTGAACAAAATGTATCGAGCCTCTTTTTGGGCTTCATTTTAAATTCGGGGAATCCATCGAGCAGATTTCTTCTAGTATCCCAGATCATTACTTATCATTCGCGATACAGCCATGACACTCATTAGCAATTATTTCTTGTGTCAATCGTGGGTTTTCGTCAATTTTGGACTTCACCAAAGCTACAGTGACTCGTCCTCGGTGCTCGTCCTCTACGGAAAAATTTCCGGTCTCTTCGAGTCTCCAGGAATGCTCTGAATATTTGTATTGGCTGTAAATTACACCGAACTCGAAGAGAATCACATGGTAAATTTATGTTTGCGTTGGTGTTATTTCGCCTGACCCATCCTCAGCTATCTTCCGTTTTCCCGTCTCCATTTTGGCCGATCGTTCTAGAATTTCGAAGGAAGACTAACAAAGTAATTGCAAAGGATTTGATATTCTACCAATCAAGTGCGATGAAATCCATATGATAAGAAAGGAGGAAACCTGAAACAAATCAGTTTAAAGTGAAGTAAAGACTGAGAGACCTTGTCAAATGCTTTGCTAAAGGCACTGTATTAACTACACTAAGTCTGATAACTATTTCTGAAACACTTACTGACATGTGTGGTGGAATTTTATCACGTTGGAAATCTACCCTTGCTTTAATAAACCTCATTTTGGTAGTTGTCAATAATTGATAACACATAATGGGCTAACTGATCTCTTATAAAAGCTTTGAAAATTTTGCGGTTAGGACATAACTTTGCTATCCCCCTGTAATTCCCTATAGCAGATCTACTACCAGATTTATGTAGATGTAAAAGGAGGGAATAATTTTTGATTTAAAGAAGCATTGGATATGCTCGTTAATGGTATATATAGAAATTCAGTGCAATATTTAATTACATTAGTAGGGATATTATCTGGACCGCATGTAAATTGGTTCTTAAGGCCATTGAGATGGTGATAGTCAGTATACTGTTGATGACTGAGAGAAATACTACTTAAATTCCATGGAAGAGGAATGAATGTAGTAGCATATGCAGGGGAATGCCGTGTTAATGGTATCAGGGTTTTTTTTTTTAATATTCAGTGATATAAGGTCTAATAAAAACTAATCCATTATTCGACAGAGACTCGCCAGAAACTATGAAAGCCTTGCTGAAAGGTTCTTATGCATCTACCTTATAGTTCGGATTCCTCTGCAGGTGACTACCATCCGTTCCTGTCTATGGCGCATGATTCAGCTGGTGAAGAATTGTTGCAATTTTTTGCCAAAAACGCCAGGGTTTCTATGAGAGTGGCATACAGACATTAGCGAAAATTTATCGCGCGAAACGGTGCACAACTTGACATAATGCAAAAATAATTGACTACTTTTTACTGGGACATTATTAAAAATTTGCAATGTTGCTTCCTGTTTATATTATATTTGAATTATTTTTCAGCAAGGTAATTGTTTACCTTTTGTGAAAAAAAACATTAATTTAATTTTTAATTGCATTTAACACTTTCTGGTATCAAAATATGGCCTTAGCAACTTGAATGCTTCAAGCTGTAGTTTTTATACTAGAAACTATAAATTCTAATTTTCATAGCATAGCATTTATGAACCCGAACTTATCACCTTTTTCACATCATTTACATACATATGTACAATCGATTAAACCAAGCCTTTGACGAGTCGCTTGCGCTCACCCACAAAAGTACGGAAATAATTATTAATGTACTGTCATAATTGTTATCGAGTGCATTCACACTATTTTAATATGCATGTATTTACGTATAAACAAATAACTATTTACCATATATACCTACATATGTACGCACGCGTATACAATTACGTATCAGCTTATAATCAAACAGCTGAAAGTTTACCACTCAAACCATTAATTTACCACATTCATTTATGTGTGATCCGTTGACAAAGGAACAATGTGTAATATTACGAAATAGAAGTATACGTATATGCATGTACATACGATTATGTATGCAGGTGTGTAGGTCTGTGTGAACAAGTAAATTGAATTGCATACTTGTATGGGTAAATGCTCATAACAATGTCATAATTATATGCTGCCGTTTCGTTTGTAACGCCCTGGAGTAGGACGTACAAACACCTTTACAGCACTACATACTTACATATGTTCATAGGTATATATGTAAGTATGAACACCTGTACATTAACGTGTAGTCATGTACAGGTAGGCTTGAGCATAAATTTACGAATTACTGCATACAGAAATGTTAAAAATACTTTCAAAGAAAAATAAAGACAAAAATATAGGAAAGGAAATTAGACTTCCCGAATAAATTTTAATATTGGCTGTCTTAAACTGATTGTGTCTCAAGTGTAGCGTAGAAAATCCTCCATTTGTAACGAAAGCGGCTTAAGAATCAAAGAAGAGGAGTTATCTCCCAGGAATATATTCTAAGATCTTCCCTGATTCTACATGGTTTAAATGTACTCTGTGATATTCCGATCAATTCTTTTACTGTGAGCCTCAATATCTCATCAATTACATTGCAGTCGGCTTCCCTTTATAACCTCTTAGTTGGATGACGAAACATATTTGCTTTTGTTGACAAAGGATTTAGATGAAGTCGATATAAATCAGATTGGCAAAGTCTTCCTTCACGCTCTCTTTTTGCTATGCAAAGGAAGTTTCGGTATTGAAACTTTCAGTAAGTTAAAACCTTTATAAGTCACTCGTACCTATGGTATTTCAGCATCTCTCTTATTGAAACGACAAAACGCACTTCTTTTGCTCTCAATTTTTCTTTCACACGAAGCGCCTGATTGTCGATTTAAACGCTGAGAAGGAGATACTATGAAGCAATATTTCACATAGTAGTAACTCTTCGATATTCTTCTGTCGAAAACCAATCGCTTATCTGGCGCCTTATCGTGGTACGCGTGAAATACTTTTATAGAAGTGTTGGAGAGTGTTCTCAGAAAGCATGAACTCTAGTCGAGTAGCAAACCCAATCGTTGTTTGTTATGATTGCAGCTTTTCGAGGTCGACTGATTCCTGTTGATGTGAGTTTTTTTCAAGAAGCGGTTGAATATCTTGATCATAATAGGATCTTTGTTGGAAATCAAGACTCAAAACCACAAATTGGAGGAGAATCTCGGCCGAAAATCGCTTCAAAGGTTACAAAGTGCCGACTATATACACGGTGTGTCCCAAAAATAACCGAACTTTATATTTAAATCATACAACATACAGCGCCATCTATTGAAAATTTGCAACATTAAAAAGATACATTCATCCTCTTTCAAACGCACCTAACTTCATGTAAGTCGGATGACAGATGTAAAAGTGACAGCGAATTCAATAAAACCAAAAGTGTGCTAATTGTTCCAAAAAAAATGGAACAAAGAGCAAATATAAAATTTTGTGTCAAACTTAAAAAAAATTGAAAAAAATGAAGCAGCCGTAACCGAGGTACTGAAGAACATTTCTATAAATGACATAAAAAACTCTATGCATGCGCTGGTTGATCGTTCCAAACGTTGTGTTGAGTCAAATGGAACCTATTTTGAATAAATAATAACTTTCAAAGATAATATAATGTGTATTTTACTATTTTATATCCAAAAAGTTCGGTTATTTTTGGGACACACCGTGTATATATAATAGGATTTTTGAAACGTAGTTCAGACCTTAAAAAGTAAGTACATCCAAAATATTGGATGATAAATCATCCCTCTTTGAAAGCCGGGTCTTTTCTGTTCTGAATCTTTCACAAAGTTGCTAGTATAACTTGTTAGCTTATATCTGATATCTTTATCTGATTCAAAACTCCGCAAGAATTAGTCACATGACGAAATTGATCAATCTCGGTCAACTTAGAAGGGTAAAAAGAAAGCTTCTTGACTATTCCTCCAAAAATTTTGCATATTTTTTTTGTGTTAAGTACCATTTCTTAGGACAGTGCACTGAAGTCTGTTACAAGCGCTCTTTAAATATTTCCTTAGTCACTTTGTCCTTCCAATTTTGAATGTAATGAAGGGAGTATTTCACACCCGGTCAGGAACCACTCTGTAAGTGCGAAAGTCAGCCCTAATGTATGATGCAACTGGGCTGAGATCGGTCAATCTAAATGTAGGCTGAAACGCTAGGATCCATGATATATTTGCTGTTGCTAGAAATCTAAAATTTTCATCCAAGCCGACTTGAAGGTATACATGGGATATCATTTTCAGAACAAGGCGGCCAAGTACAAAAGCCAACCG
Organism: Ceratitis rosa; assembly: GCA_037013455.1. Classification (NCBI taxonomy): domain Eukaryota; kingdom Metazoa; phylum Arthropoda; class Insecta; order Diptera; family Tephritidae; genus Ceratitis; species Ceratitis rosa. The sequence continues at coordinate 30,930,262 of JAWMAG010000004.1, forward strand.
TCTTATTCGAGAGTTTCTTTCATATTTTACTTACAACTTAAATATTGAATCGAGCTAGCTTAAACCACTTACAGATTTGGTGGCTTTTATTAAGCGACTTCAGGGGATATTTAAAACAAAAGGTTGGAACCCTAATACAGCTCACTTTTAGCCAAGTGCCTTAAAGTCTGGCGTGGCGCTGAGCTTCCTAAATAGAACGTTGAGCTCCTACCACTTCAAACCAGTTCAAACGGTCCAAAGTTCAAATAATGGAGTATACAGAGCACCTCTTCAACACTTTCGAAAAATATTTAATAAACCCTTGTATCTTCTGATTGCTATTATTTTTCACACAACTGCACATTTCATCCAGGTAAATGCGTACAAATAATTTTCATTTTCGAATCGGTTGAATTAATTCAACCATTCAATTGAGTAATTACGTGAATACGCACGAAATTTTCAAAAAGTAGAAAAAAGAGTGAGTTTATAATCTGTTGCATGTGTGAGGGAAAGACGTGTTCAATGAACAATGTGGCGAGCAACGCCAAAGGCTTACACATACTCTACGAAATAACATGAAGACATCAGCATAAATACGTCTACATATATGAGAACATATATGTAAAAATGTTGTATATATACCATATATATGAACATATGCACTTATATATGTATACCTATATAAGCGTGTCCGCCTAAACGAGGCAGTACCTGTACTCCAATTACTCATAGATACCTTATCGGTTGATTGGTGACACACAGCCTGGGCAACTGACGTTACAAAACGGGCAGAAGAACCATTCAACCACCCTAATTTGGTGCAACCCTTCTATTATACAAACATATGTAGGTATATGCCTGCAGTTCATTTACAAAATTTCGCCGACAAATGTGAATTTCACATTTATAAAGCATACCTTTGGGCGCACGAACAATTCACTCATACGTGTATGCTACCTTGGGGGGGGGGGGTTGGGTGAAATGTCCTTTCCTCTGGAGTTTTGCTTTCGAATAGAACTGTCTCGGCATTGATTCATTCGTAATCATTCAAACACTCTAGCAATCAGTCACACTGACAACCGGCCTGGCAGTGAGCCAGTCAGTCATTCAATCGTTTACTCAAAAAAAACTGTAATTTTTGTTGTTGTTATTGTTGGATCTCAACATTCATAAACTGCTTGGCTTTGCATTTGCTTTTGATTGAATCGATGCTTTTCCGCTTTTCTGCTTTTCTGCTTTGCAACCGGTTTTTGTTTGGCTACCATAAATAAAGGCCTGGTTGTGAAGGTATGTAGGTGTGTAAGTATGGCAGAGAGTGAGAGTGAGAGTGTGAGTGAGAGCAAAAGAAGTTGAGTACGGTTTTGTATGGACTACAGTTTTGAGGTTTCTCAATCAGCGTCGTTCCTAACTGTTGTCCTTTGTTGATGGCGTATTAAGTTATTAAAAGCAAATTAGGGTTGAAGTTTTCAATGTGTCACATAAACAGTTATACATACATACATGTACAGTTACAAATTTTCTGGCTTACTCAAAGTATTGAAAAATTTAAACCTACACACATACACGTATGTATTGATGTGTGTACGCAGTGCTTTTTGTGTGTGGCTGCTAACTGATAACCGCTACTAATACTATTTGTTGATGTTTTTGTAGCAAATTTTTGAAAATTTCACTTTTGTTGTTGTTGCTCATGTTGATTTTGCCTGCAAGTCTGTCATTTTTGCTGGTCGCGCTAACGATGTATAGTAATTATAGTGTCGGATTAGAAGACAGGCAAACATACATGCATACATACCTACATGGAAAAATTCATATGCATATATTGTATATACACATATATGTAAGTGTATAAATGTCTATACGAAAGGGAGCATAATGTAAAAGTTAAAGCGTGAATTCAAAAGGGTAAATTAGTTATTTGTTGTGTCAGCTTTGTATACTTACACAAATATACTATATATTTATAAGCATGCATGTACACGTATATGTATGCATGCTTATACTCTCTCCTATGTCATTATGGCATTATCCTTTTAGTTTTTCATTTTCTATTCAAATCAATTTGCTTGTAAACGAATTTGTTTCGGTTCGTGGTATATGCGAGAGCGTTGGGAGGCACAGTGGTAAAATTTATACCTAAAATTTGAAAAAAAAAAATTTTTTTTTAATTTGAACAAATCATAAAAGTAGTTTGAAAAACAATACATAAATAAATATAAATTTTATTAATAAAAGATTAAAAATGTAAAATTGTAGCATAGTACATAAAAATTGTAAAAAAATTAAAAAATATATATATAAGAAATGTTTACATTAAATATTTTAGATTATATTAAAACATAAAAAAAAAAATATTTCGATACTAAACTCATACAATACAATAAAATCTTACTATATAGTTTATATAAAAAATATATAAATAAAAATTTAGCAAAAAACATATCACGGTAAAATATGCATAACATATAATATAAAAATCTTAAAGCTAATGTTTAATTAAATAAAAAAATATATAAATTAAAATACGGCAAAATAAATAAAAATAAATAAAAAAAAAATTAAAATTAAAGTTTAGTTAAAAAAATATATATATAATTAAGAATAAATAAAACATATATCATGGTAAAATGTACATAAAAAATAGTTCATTATATATATATATATATATTATATTTTAGTATCGATTCAATATTATTTTTTATATTCATATTTTATATATATATTCATATGTTTTTATATTGTATATATATATATATTATTCAAGTGATTTATGTATTTACGTAATTTCCAAAATTTATTTTCATCATGTATAATATTTAACAGTTATTTAATTTAAACTTTTGTACTAATTTTTTAATACTTTCATATATTTTAAAAAAAAGAAATATTTTTTCTCAAAAATTTTTATACATTTTTCGCCGCTGCCTTAAAAACTATTTTTTATTTCAAGAAATTGCGGATATGAGCGCGGTAAAATTTTTCCAAAACTTTTTCAATTTTACTGCCTTGGTATTTTGAAAAAAAATTTAAACAGCTGGCAACCCTCATCGAAAAATTATTTGTTTTATTTTCTTATAAAATAAACGGAATTACATTTTATTAATAACGATTGGTTAGTAGGTTGAAGGCGTCGCATTAGCTGACCTACCTAGGTCCAAAACGAACCAATTGTGCGGGGCATTCGCAGAGAAAGTGCGTTAAGGTTTCTGCAGAAGTCGTTAGGAGGTACGTCCAACCTCTCTGAGTCCGTGGACAATAGAATATGCCCACAAGAACACCTATAACTGTATATATTTCCTTTCTATTTAGCTCGATAAGGTCACGTGACCTACTTCTATTCTATTCTGGTACCATAGTTCGGGCCACATTTAACGCCTTGAGTTCTCCATCTTGAGTTAGCATCATTAATGAAAAACTCTCTTATATTGAGCTCACAAGCAGATAGCGGTAAGCCCAAACTCTTCCGTAATGGCGAAAGTGGAAGGTAGGTGCACTTCCGTCGAAGCCCGTCCACTATCACATTACCCGGCATGTCACTGTGTCTAGGCACCTATACCATATTTAAAGAAAACTACTTAGCCATCACATTTAGTGATCTGCAGCAGTTCTCTACGGTATTCAATTTGACTGTTACAGATTCCAGGGCTCTTCATGCGCCCTGGCTAAGCGAAATAATATGAAAACGATTTTTTGAGAACACCATTGAGCTGAGACAATTGACAGTCTTATGTATAGCCACCAATTCCGCCTAAAAACACAACAGTGATACAGTAAACGAAGGCATTTGTAGATTCCAAGATCATTTTGAGTAAGCTCCACCACCAAGCATTTTATCTAGTTTTGTACCGTCCGTATAAAAATTAATCAAGTAAGAGCTGGCTGGTATTATCCTGACATTTGTCGTGCAACGCCTTACACGTAATTCCCTCCGAGCTCTGTAACCAGCTTTATTTCCTGTCCAGGATCAGTCCCTGGTATTTTGTAGACTAATTAATGCGCAGCTCCGTTCCTGAGAGCATTGGTGATGAAAACTTTGGCATTTGATACTTCCTGGTGAAGAGAACCAGTTCCGTATTCTGTGGGTTAAAGCCAACAGTCCATTTTTCTATCCGCCTTAGTGCGCTCTGCTTCGCATCACTTTGTGGGAATTTGCCATTCACTGTAACCATCAGATCACCCGCATACCTATGTTATGACCTTGCATACCTCCTCCTCTCTTATATAGCTCAGCAGTTGGTGAATAGCCAGGACCCATAAAAGAGGCAAGTGGACTCCACTATGTGGGGTTCCTCTGCTAACATACCTAAATGCCTATACCCCGGCGATCTCAGATTGTATGACTCACAGACAGCGCTATATTATTGAAGGCACCCTTAATATTCGGAAAAGCCACTAGGCTGTATTCTAGCAGCAACATTTTCCAAATAGTTTTAGCCATAAATAATCGGTAAAACTTTTGGTTTCGGGCAAAAATTTTTGGTTGCATATTCAACTGAATTTAATTTAAATTTAAGTTTTTAAAACATAACCAATGCTCAAAGAAAATATTTTATGTTTTTGCAAAATATGTCATCAATTAAAAATGTCAGGATTTGCCACCTTCAATTTATTTTAGTTAATAAACAATACATATTTTTATTTTATTTTATTTATCTTTTTCTAAACTATACCACTGTGCGCAGTGTTTTGTGGCAATCAACGTGGGTGTGGCAGCTTATTAATTTGTTGGTCGTTAACATGTACTTATATAAAAGCTGGAGCTGAAAATAGTTACAAAAATAAACACACACACACATATATAAAGGAACCTCAAGCAAGTTAATCATATAGGTATGTATATGTGCACTCGTATGTGTAGCCTTTTGACCTAAGCGCTGATAGTTTTGCTCGTCAGTCAGTTCTTTCCATGATTATGCTTTGTTGTTGTTTACATATGTTTCGCTTTGGTATTTTAATGTTTGATGTGGGAATTTGTGCTAATAAATATAAATTATTATAAACATATATTCAAAGGTTATACGCAAATGCTCAGGGTTACATTTATGTTTCATACAATATATGTATATGAATGTGTGTATGGTATATGTGTGTACGTAAAATAGCTTATTATAATTTTGTTTCACAGAGCTTGCATATTTCCGGCAACATTTTTATCCCACACAAACTTACCATAAATACTCAACTCAAACCAGCTCATGAATGTATGTATGCAAGTAGATATGCATATATTGCCCTTAGGTGTCTGTCTGCTTAATTGTTTACATTTTTGTATACATATTTATTAACTATAAACAGGTAATAATTAATTTTAGATTTGTTTAATTATACCTTTTGTTTTGTTTACTGAAAGTTTCCTGCGAAAATCACTTGGATATTTTTTCAGCAATTTAATGGGAAATCAGAGGTCAAAGTGTGGTTAAGTGAATTTTAAGGATACTGCATAATATATAAATATATGGGTTGATTTATGGTTGATTGAATGGGTGAGTTGGTGTATTGATGAATTGGTGTATTGGTGAATGGATAGATGAGCCAATGTTGTTTGAGTTGTGAGTGCGTTTATTTATTGGTATATTGATACATTAAAGAATTGGTGAATTTGAGTATTGGTGAATTAGTGTTTTCGGTGAATTTGTGGATTAGGGTATTGGTGGATGGATAAATGAACTAACGATGGGTTACGAAAGTGTTTGGTTATTAGTAAAAAGGTAATTTGGGATATTGGTGTGTTGGTATATTGGTGAATTGGTGTATTGGTGTAATGGTATATTACTATATTGGTACATTAGTGAAGATGGTATTTTGATTATGAGTGTGTTGGTATACTGGGTCTTAAGGTATTGGTGTAAAGGTTATATTGGTCTAATGGTGAGTTTGAGGTATGGGTAATTATTGTTTCGGTGAATTTGGGTATTGGTGGATTGATAAATTAATCAATGATGGGATGCGAGTGTGTTTAGGTATTTATAAAAAAGTGTTTTGGGATATTGGTGTTTTGGTATACTGGTAAATTGGTGAATTGGTGAATGGGTGGTATAATGGTGTAATGGTGTAATAGTATATAAGTGGAGATGATGTTTTGATTATGAGTGCTGTGTTAGTATACCGGGTATAAGAGTGTCTGAAGATATTGATGTATAGGTTATATTGGTGTAATGGTGAATTGGAGTTTTGGTGAATTATTGTTTCGGTGAATTGGGGAATTGGTGGATTGATAATTGAACCAATGGTGGTTGCAAAGGTATTTGGGTATTGGTAAAAAGGTGTTTTGGGATATTGGTGTGTTGGTATATTGGTAAATTGGTGTATTGGTGAATTGGTGTAATGGTGTATTGGTATATTAGTTAAGTTGGTGTTTGATTATGAGTGTGTTGGTATATTGGAAATAAGAGTGGCTGAAGTTAATGATGTATGGGTTATATTGGTGTAATGGTGAATTGGTGTTTTGGTGAATTGGTGTAATGGTGAATGACCTAATGCTGTTTTGGTTATCAGTGCATTTAGATATTGGTGCAAGGGTGTTTTGAGGTATTGATGTATTGTTGTATTGGTAAATTGGTGTATTGATGAATGCCTGAATTGGTGTATTATTGTATTGGGGCATCGAGGTTTAGATGCAGTAGTTTATTGGTGATATGTTGGTGGATATATTGGTGTATTATTGCTTGAATTATTGTTTAATTATATTGTATTGTATTATTGTATTGGTGTAAGGATATTTGGGTATAAGTGCGTGCTTGCATCACCTATTGTACTCTTGTATGGGAGTTTATATTCATTTTTGAATGTGCGGGCTGTAATTGGTGGACTGTACTGTATGCCTATTGGTTTCCCTTAATGATCGCAACTCGTTTTACACTTTCCAGAGTCTCTTTCAAGAATCCATCTCTTATATTGTGTGGACAGTATCGAAAATTTTAGAATTTTCCCTTATATCCTTTTACATCCTGAAATACTCTTTCTAAGAATCAATTACCGCCTCGCCTCATGAAATTATACCAAAACTTGCCGTAAGCGCATCAGTGCAAAAATAATTGAATTCCACACTTAGTTTTGGCCACCAAACCAAAACAAAAAAAAAATCGCGCTGCAACAAATTTATATTACTTTCGACAATCTCATTCAAAGTGCATTTAAAGTTTACAATAGTTTAAAAAAAAATAATAAAACAAAAATTTAAACTAAAATCACTTGCAACGACCAAAAATAACACCAAAGTAAGTAATTTCTTGCAAACAACCTGCAAAACTTTTATAACCGACGGACCGACGGACGACGAAAAACAGCGCAGGACGATTTGTATACTAACATTAAAAACCGCCCAAAAATATGCAATGTACAATATATAGGAAACAGCAGGTGGCAGGTAGTTCTACACACAGTATCACAGTGAACGCCGACTGTACCCCAAAAGGGAGCTGGAAGTCAGCCAAAGTTTTAAATTAATATATCAAAATTCAATTCCTTACGCAAACAGTTTGTGTCTCAGCCGAGGAAATACAGCCAAAAAAGGGAAAGCGGGTGAATGGTGGCAGTGCATACCTTCAGGCGTGCAGCAGGACCAAATTTTTGGAGGTGAACGCACGATGTATTTGGTAGCAAAAAATAGGTGAAAAAAGTGAAAGCTGCTCAAGCTGGCACGTCTCTGACGGCATGCAACTTTTGGCAAGTTTAACCAATGTTACAATTCTCTGAAAAAAAGTTAAATAATATAAAAAAATATGAAGTAAAATAGTTAAAAAATGAAACAAAACACTCAGTTGTTACAAATAATACAAGAAAAACGCAAAACTCAAATGAAACCTGGGAAAAAGTTTTTTGGTTTTGTTTTTGTGAAATGCAAATGCCCAACTTTTCAATTGACACAGAGCGTGTCTTCGTGCAACTCGTTCACTGACTTTTGGCAACAACAACAACCACAACTGTAATAATATTTTTGTTCTACTTTATTTTTTTTTATTATCAATTGATACACATTTAGTGCTCAAGCGCCTAAAAGCTGGCAATGAAAAAATGAAAAATCAGACAGAGTAAAAGAAAACATTGAAATTCTTTGCCAAAGCTGTAGACAAAGTGGAATGCAAAATTGTTAAGCCGAAAAAAATAAAAAATAAAAAAATAAAAAATGAAAGAGTGCCACCAAGTGGGTTGCAGGTGAGTAAGTTGGGGCAAATGCCAGAAAAAACTGCTGAATTGCGGCTACCGTCAAATGGCGTCAGTGTTCGTGGTGGATGGTTGTACATATAAAATGCTTCACTGCACATGCATTGCTGCTCTGTTACTGATACCAAAGCAGGCAGAATGTGTTACTAGTATTCGTACATACAATATGTGAGCCTCTTTGTTTACATATATTGGTGTTGCTGGTATTATGGTCGATCAGTCCCAGCTTTGTCCATACTTGTACCTTTTGCCATGTAAACATATACAAAAATAAGTATATTTGTAATACTTTTAAAGTAGAGAGACTTGAAAACTGGTGTAAAATATACTCTCAGCATTTTCCAAGTCTTTGGATTGTTCTTTTATTAATTAAATTACAACTTTTCCTTCTTATCGTATCAAAAGGCAGCAAATTTTGATATACGTGAACTCAAATAGTTTATAGCACTTCAAGAAATATGTTTCGCAAAGACTGCTAAGGGGAGTATTATGTGCTGAGTATGACACATAGTTCTAATATGGATCATAACATAAGGAGATTTTAGGTAACTCACCTCATTTTTCACAGTCTAAACTGAGCTCAAGTAAAATTGATATATCCTAATGTAGTCTAGATGGTTTCTGAATAGTTTTATTTATACCACTGATAAAAAAATAAATAAAATAAAATTTTGTAAGACTAATATTTTCCATTTTGAAGCAACTGACTACCCTGAAAATGTTTCTCGATTCATGGCACTCCGCCTTGTGTATAATTGATTTAGTATCCCTTAAGAACGTTAGCGATCAGTGTTCCAGGTTTCAACTCTGCAGGTCGATGGCAGATTTTAGCATCTGTTAATGTGTTCTATATTCTAACAGATTCCCAGTCACCGAAGTACTGTCCGAAGGCATAAAACAGCCTTTTAGGGGTTATTCATAGAAGTATTTATAATCACAGCTTTTGTGAATTTTTCATGCACGATGACCACTAATCTACCTAAAGGCCAACTTCTGAAACTAAATATTTTTCCTTTGAGGGTTTTTCTTTCCGGAAGTAGCTAGCACCGCAACTCGCTAGCCTAAGCACCAATACTCGAGGCCACAGTGCTTTAGTGACTATGTATAGAAGACCAGCATTTGATGTCATTCTAGTTTCATTCTCAATGGTTGACCTCCATACTATTGCCATCAAATATACCTATACCTACACCCTTTAAGGAATTGTTTAGTTTAGGTGTTGGTTCAAAAAAAGTATCAATCTTGACTAAATCAGTATAATAATTCTTTAAGCTGTCTTCCATACTCGTACATATAATTTGTCACAAAAATAAGTAGCTGCATGGAAATACATTCACATTGGAAGCAAAGAAAAAAAAATATAAACAGAAAAAATTCAAATGGTAAAATGTAAAATATTGCAAATAAGACAAATATTAGCATGCTTATTACATATTTATATTATATATGTAAATATATGCCCGGCTAAAACTACGTGTTTAAGAACACTAGAGCTCACTAAGATGACTTAATATTATTTTTTATTTAAAACTATTATAAAAATAGTATAAAAATATATCATTTTAAATGCTAGAAATTTAAAATTTGTATCGAACTCAAAAACACAAATTAAAAATGTATAAGAACTTATTTAAATTCTTTCCACTGTTAAGTAAATTTATAGAAGATTTTTAGTAACAAAAAATAGTAATCCAGATATTGATATGAGTTAAAGAAATTTAATAGATAATTCATAAAAAAATATAACTAATAATAAAATGAAAAAATTATCTAAAAAAATTAATTTAAAAATCTACAATTTGCCTTATTTCTATTATTTTTTTATTTAAAACTATTATAAAAATAGTATAAAAATATATCATTTTAAATGCTAGAAATTTAAAATTTGTATCGAACTCAAAAACACAAATAAAAAATATACAAAAACATATTTAAATTCTATCCTTTTTTTAACTTAATTTATAGAAAATTTTTAGTAATAAATAATAGTAATTTAGATATTGACATGAGTTGAAAGGATTTAAAAGAAAACTTATAAAAAAATATAACTAATTATATTGTAAAATATAAAAATAATCTAAAAAAAAATTATTTAAAAAGAAATTCAACAATTTTCCATCCATTTAAGAATTTTTTCATTTATTTGTTTGTGGTAGAATTAGCTTTTGTAAACGATTTTTAAGAAATAAATCATAAAAATAATGAAAAGTGAGTTTTGAAATATATCTTCTGGATTTTGCTCATTAATTCATATCAAAGTAGGTTGGACTGGTTACCCCTTTAAGAAGTCCCACATATGTGCCTGGACAGATAACACATATGGAAGTAACACTTTGAAAGAAGAAACAATTTTTTGAAACAATAATAAATGAATATTAGAAATAATAAATGAAAAATAGTTGTTAAAAACCAGCTTTTTTAATAATTTTTTTCTCCATATAAAAGATTTATTCTTCCACTTTTTGAACATTTGCGCAATACCATGGAATAATTATTTCTCATTTTAATTAAAAATTAAGAACTAAATAAAATTTATAACAGAAAAGACATCACTATTTCAAACGATAATTTTTTATAATTTTTTCAAATAGAAAAAATAAGAAAGGAAAGCTATTTTAAATTTTCATTCTCATATCTCAAAAATTGGTGAGGGGGCTAGGCAATGAAATTTTCCGATTTCCAATATTTTATTTTGTCAATGTTAAATTGTATGTCTGTGAATACAAAATTTCACGTTCTTAGATCTTTGTTTGACATATTTTCGACCCAAAACTTCACATCTGAACAAATCGGTTTTATGTGGTCTATATAAAATAGTCCTTCGATTTCAATTATTTTCTCTGTCAACATTTATTTGTATGGGTGTTATTTGAAATATGCCGGTTTTTCGATAAAGAAAACACTTCATTTTCAGAGGAATCTCAAAATTTTTTATTCAAAGTATTGACCATTGGTTTCTACACATTTCGCCCATCTCTCAGGCAAATTATGGATACCATTCAAAAAAAACCTTTTCTCTTTCGAGGCAAACCATTCGTCGAGCCATTTTTCGACTTCTTCAAAATTAGCGAAGCACTGCTCTGCAAGGGAGTGTCCCATCGATGCGAAAAGGTGATAGTCGGACGGGGCGAGATCTGGAGAGTACGGCGGGTGCGATAATATTTCCCAATTAAGTGTTTTTAATGTGTCTTTCACCAGTTTAGCGGTATGAGATGGCGCGTTGTCATGTTGCAAGATAACTTTGCCGTGTCTTCGGGCCCATTCCGACAGTTTTTCGATCAACGCATGATTCAAATTAATCACTTGTTGTCAGTAGTGATCCGTGTTCACCGTTTCACCAAAAAAAAAAACAACGAATGCCGCAAATGCGATTTACTTGGAACGAAACTCGACATATTCACTGAGGTAAACAAATATGACGCTATTATTTTGTCGGAATGTGACTTGCGCATTTTTGTAGGTTAATGTCAATAGAAAAAAATTACATACATGCCAAATCATAGAAATTTATACATATTGCTAGCGACATCTACTAGTAAAACCGGCACACTTCAAACAAACACCCCTGGTTTAGGTATACTCGAACGTATGTCGATTATCAAATCTCACGATTCTAAATGCTATTTGACGGATTTTTAACCAAAATCGGCATTCCTGAACAACTCGGTCTTATGGAAGGGGAGCTATATGATATAGTCCTTCGATTTAGTTTTACTGACAATGTTTATTAGTAGATATAATATCAAACTTCATATTTTTAGATCCTAGTTTAGTAAATTTTGTACTCATAAATGATCGTTTGATCGACCTTGGCATCTGTGTACCAAGTTAATATCTCAAGTTTAAATATCTCAAAAACTAAGGGGCTGGTACAAAGAGGTGTACTAAATCATTTCATCTCGTCATTCTAATCGGATCGGTATAAATTATAACAGAAGAGATAGTCTTATGTTTCTGCAACTTACATACGTCATACCAAAATTAAAATTCCATAGATGTATGTACAATACATGAGATGTTTAAAAATAATTAAACAAAAATTTTAATTAAAAAAATTAAATTTTTTTCTACTTTTTTCCCAGCTACTTTGTAAAAAAATTAAAATATTATAGGAGAAATATTTTTTATTTATTTTTTATAATAATAGTACTACTTATACGACAAGTAAAGTTCATCACAAAAAATATGACAGTATATAAATAAAAATAAAAATTTCTTTTGATGCTTAAAAATTTAATATTCCAACTTTTTAATACAAACTCATATATTAATTATTAAAAAATTTATTTTGAAAATGCAAAAAGCGTCAAGCACTGAATTATGTTCGCCAGTGTACATATGTATTAGCTCTGAGAAACATTTTCGATGCAAGATACCAAATCAACGAGTCAACCGCGCCAACACCACTCGCATGGCATATGCACCTTTAATGCATAGTTGCGAATGTACTATATGTATATATACGTACATAAATATGTAGACAGTTTTCAACTCACATTGCCACATTCACTTTGACTATGTTATTTGCAACTTTACTATTGCTGTTGGCGTTTTCGAGGACAAACTTTTCACATCGAATTTTCTAGCTCAATAAATTTTTCAGCAAAACTTTGTCATTCGGAAAATGCAGGTGTGCAAATGCCAACAGCAAAAAAGAAGAAGAAAAAACAACATCAAAAACCAGAAAAATAACAACAACAAATACAAAACAAGACTATAACAGCAAACACAGGTAGATTGAAGGAAAACAAAAAACACAAAACGGAAAAATAACAGAAAATAAATAGTGTTAGTAAAAGTCAACAAAAACAAAAGTAGGTACTTTTGCACATATGCATGTTTGAGTGAGTGTCATGTAGTTGCTATGTATGCATACACTAGCGAACATAAAAGGGGGCATGATTATTTCTATTTTATTTTCATTTTTTGCTGTTTTTTTGAACAGGATATTTATCATTAATTTTTTATTTAGCAAAAATAATGAAGATGGAATTTTTTTAGCAACTTTTATAAATTTATTATATTACTTTTATTTGATTTCTCCAGTATTATAACAAAATCTATAATTATGAAAAAAAATACTGAAATTTTTAACCAAATTTGTTTGATTTTCAAGAGAACGTTTTTTTAGTTTTTGAGCAATATCATATTAAGTACAGTTTATATACTTAAGGTAGGCAATATTTTTGGTTTACAACTTTTTCCTTTGAACGCTATTTTAAAGAAGAAAAAAAATCTATAAAAAAATTATTTAAAAAAAAAACATTTTATTTTCAGAAAAACTAAACAACTAAATTGAGTATGAATATATGGGACTAATATCTACATACATATACGTGTATTAAAAAATAAGCTGATTTTTCTATCAATAGATCATATATTTATTCACAAAACTTTTTTGGATATTTTTAATAATATTTTTTGGTCATTGAGAGTTGATTTTAAATTATATTTTGCCGCCAGCTTTTTATAAATATAAAAACATAGTTAATTACTGCTTGTAAATTTTTTTAAATAAATAAAATTATTTGAAAATATTTTTTTTTTTTAATTTCAAATAATAAAAAACACATGTTATCTCAAAAAAAAGTAATTAAAAATAATTGAAAAGGTAAAAACAAACAACATACCCTCTTTTATGTTCTTCAGTGTTTGTATGGCCTCAAATGTGGCATCTAACCAAAAGGGAAAATTTTTGCCAGCAGCCAAGCGAGGTGCGAGACCCGGCACCTACTTGCTTTGCCGTGCAACACTGTGTAGTGGATTTTAAAATACTCCGCTTTGCCGTTGCTACTATTTTGTAACTTTTTTTCATATTTTTTTTTTTTTTTTTTTTTTTTTGTAGATGAGCTTACACTTTCAATGCTATTTGTTAGTAGTTTTTATTTTTTTTACATATATTTTTTTCAACACATTCAAAAAGTAACAGGCGAGCACTTAAAAGTCTACCTCTGCACTTGTTTGTGTTGCTGGTTTTCTCTTTCGCCTCTATCTCTCGCCCTCTCACTAATTCTCTCATTCTCTCTCTAGATGTGCACGTGTGACATGTGGTAGTTGTGGCATATGTGGCAAGGCACCTTTGCAACATTGACGGTGTGAACCAAAGCATTTGTGCTGATTTGCTTGCTACATACCTTACATATGTATATATATGTATATATATATATATATTTGTGCATATATTTATGCAGAAACGTATACTTAAGTTTATGTCGCATACACTTTTACTCCTCTTAGCGTGTTGCCTTAACACTTTGTGGCTTTTGCAACGATTAGTGTCAACATGTGTTGCAACATTTCACTTACATGCAACAAACTATTAAACATACTTGCGAGCAGCAGAAAGGCGCCGCTATTTTTGCAGGTGTATATATATATGCTTTTGTAGCGCCATTTTTCCTTTGTCATATGCTGGTTACTACTGGCTGTCAGTCAGGCGTCGCAAGGATATACTTTCACTTTGTGCGGCGCGAAAAAAAAATTTTTGCATTAAAGTTGCAAATTTGAGTTGCAAAAATGCCAACTTAGTTGCAAAGTTGCTAATAATACAAAAATAAATATTTATAACTATCATTTAAATCAACTTATAATTTTTCTGCGGCCAATGGTATGTAATTTTTTGTTAAAAACATTTTTTTTTTGAAAAAAATATTTTTGTTTTTGTAAAAAATAATTTTTTTATTCTTGTTCTTTTTTATTTGAACTCATTTTATTTTCTAAATGGTATGCAATTTTTAGTTAAAAATATTTTTTTTTTTTTTAAATATTTTTTTTTTGTAAAAATATTTTTTTTTTTTGTAAAAAATATTTTTTTTTTGTAAGGAATAATTTTTTTATTGTTGTTCTTTTTTATTTGAACTCATTTTATTTTCAAAAATACATTTGTTATTTTTCATTACTCTTCCTTTAAAATTAAATTTCCCAGCCGCTGCGAGATCGTAAAGCTAGGTGTCCGCCAAAGTTCTCTATCTGAAATATATATAGGTAAAACTATATACACACATATTAATGTAGTTGTAGTAAGTTTCTAAGTTCACTCACACATGCCTTCCCTAACACTCATACATTCATTCATAAGCATATTCTGTATACTCGTACTCTACTCCTTTCAATTGAATTTGCGTCGCCACCTGCGCGGCACGACCTACTTTACCTACTTTTGCTTGCACCATACAAACCATACAAGTATATTCAAATTTATTCAAATGCTGGCGTATACACGTGTTTGTGTGCATATGTGTGCCGCGAAATATGCATATGTGCTTGTTTAAAAAGACATTTAAAGTTCTTTCACCCGTGTGTTGGCACATATGTGCTATTAAATATCTAACTGTTTGCAAAAGTTGCAAGTGAAATGAGAAAAAAAATAGAAAAAAAATAGAAAAAAAAAATTTTATTGCAATAAGTTTCTTCATTTGTTTGTTGTTTTTGTACTTGCTACACAAAATTATTTACTAAGTCAGTGTGGCGTGACTTTAAAGTTATACTTTTAGTTATACTTTTTACACAGACTGTTTGGTGAGCGCTTTTTTACTTAAATTCTTGTATTTTAAAGAGAGACGAGACTAGAATATTTTTTAAATGAGTTTCGCAACTCGAACAGCTCAAAGATGATTCATATTGTGAGCTCTGGTAGCTAATTGTTTTTGTGTCCAAACTCTGTTCATATTAACAGAATTTTAGCGCAACAATATTGTAAATAATGTTAACAAATCCTCAGAAGTGTACTAAAGCAAATAAAAAATAAATAATAAGGTGTTCAGCGGAGCATCGAGTTTTCAAGTGTACCGAATGACCTAGAGATAAGTTGAGTTGATACGGCTGCTGGTCATTATCACCACCCTTAAATCAATAGGACCATTGCTGATACCACGGTGAGGCGCCTGTCTTCACCTTCGCAAATGTTTGAACCATTTCTTATGTCTTATAAAATCAACAGGACCTCCAATTTTCGCTAAGGTTAGCTCAGAGAGACAGTCGAAGAAGAGTTTCCCAAGGACAGATTTAGTGCCCATTAGCCTACTTCTCTTCTTCGTCCCTACAGCTGCGACAAAAATCAGCAAATTAGAGTGGTAGCCCATTCACGTTCCGTGAAGCCTCATTAAACAGTGGCTTCTTAATATGACTATCGTTATTTTGACCATAGCTGTCTGTTCACGTTGCAAGTGATTTAGTTCAGTCTGCTTCTTTGACAAAGACCAGTTTAAGCATAAACTTTGCCTCAGACAAAGATATACTTGCATCGTATGCATGCTTTGTGGTGGATAGAAGGGCTCCTTCACCCGCTAGTGCGTCTGAATTGGTTCAGATTGCTTCTACATTTTATAGCCATTTTTGATGTGGTAGATACAGTGAAACTGTAGAAATCTGATGCGAACTTGACCGTCGGAATATAACGTAATTGATTGTCTTGCTACCCTAGATTTGAGCAGTCACTCGGCGGCTTTTTCAATCTTTGCAAAGAGTGCTATTTGAAAAATGCTGCAGTGGTCTGGTAGTCTGATATTCATATTTTAAGAGAACATCGGAGAGTGGATTCCACAGGTCACTTTTTCATCGAGCCGTCTGTAAAGATGGTTATGGCTCCCTGATCGAAGGCGTTGGTGTTTTCCTACTCTTTACTGTTTGGGATTCTTGTGGAGAACAGGTTGTCGAAGTACATAATGATAGTGTAGTCCAGCTCTTTCGGTACTTCTGCAAGAGATGATAAATATTTAAGCGTGTCTTATACTGCAAATCTTCCAAAGTTGCCGTTATGCAAGCGAAAAATTGAAAAAAACTATACTAAATAAATGAATTTAATATTTTCCTAAATCATTTTGACTGCTGAGGCTCATTTCCATCTCGATAGATACGTCAATAAGCAAAACTGTGGCATTTGCGGAAAACCCAAGATTTATTATGGAAAAGCCTCTCCATCCCCAAAGTGAAATTGTTTAAAGCGGCTTATGATCCGCCGGTATCATTGGACTTTACTTTTTTCGCAAGTGCATTACGCTATCGAGAGATGATTAATAATTTTTTATGGTTGAAATCGGATGATATTGATCTGGATGACCTTTACATTCAACTAAAGGGTGGTTAAATTGTAAGGGCCGATGTTGATTGTGAACCACACCTAAACGCCAAGTTTTTTTCCGAATTTAATTTGACATTTCTCTATTTCAGACTTACTCAATTTGAACCATGGAGAGATACACAATCCAACAACGTGTTAAAGTTATCCAGACTTATTATGAAAATTTTCGAAGAAAATCATCTTCACCTCAGTGGATTCGTCAATAAACAGAATTGCCGCATTTGGGCGAATGAGAATCCAAGAGTGATTGTCGGAAAACCAATGCACCCACAAAGAGTGACTGTTTGGTGCGGTTTATGGGCTGGCGGCATCATCGGGCCGTATTTTTTCCAAAATGAGGCCGGTCAGGCAGTTACTGTGAATGGTGTTCGCTATCGTGAGATGATAACGAATTTTTTATGGCCACAATTGGAAGATATGGATGTGGACGATATGTGGTTTCAGCAGGACGGTGCCACTTGCCACACAGCTAACGAAACAATGGCTCTTTTGCGCAACAAATTCAATGGCCGTGTTATCTCACGTAATGGCGATGTCAATTGGCCCCCAAGATCATGTGATTTGACACCGTTGGACTTTTTTCTCTGGGGTTATTTGAAAGAAAAGGTGTACGTCGATAAGCCAGCAACAATTCAAGAGCTAAAGGATGAGATAATTCGGCACATTAACGGCATAGAAACTCCATTATGCCTCAGCGTCATCGAAAATTTGGACCATCGTATGGAGGTGTGCCGCCGAGGTCGCGGCGCTCATTTGGCCGATATTTTGTTACATACATAATTGAGTAATACCAATAAATCATAATAAAATAAAATTTCAATAATTTCTTAAATAGTTTGTGTTTTATTCAAAACCAAAAAAACATCGGCCCTTGAAATTTAACCACCCTTTAGATGGCGGCTACATGTCACACAAGCAACGAAATCATCGATCTTTTAAGGAAACATTTTTTTTGAATACCAAAATAACACATCTCATTTTAAATACCTGTACATATATAACCATATCCGGTCTCATATAAGCTGGATGAGGTCTACAAACCAGTACCAAGCCAAGGCAAAGAATATAATTAGTATTTAAATCTAAGAGCGTAGTTTTTTTTTGCCTTACTGTGCTTAGGCAACGCTTGGTGATTATTGAAGATACCCCATTTATAGCCAAGCGCCTATGAAATCGAACACTTCACGATAAGTGTATTTTCCAAGCAATCCCTGCATGGGAAAATACTTGTTGTTAATTACAGGCGAACTAGTTTACATTTTTGAATTCGAACTGTGAACCTCACGCACTTCAACAGAGCAGAGAATGGAGCTCAGCCGAGCCTAGGCTCAGTTCCTAAATACTGGTAGTTAACTAGAATTTTAGTATACTAGTTTACCTTCTCCCATGAGAGGAATCCATTGCACTCATTTGTATGTTTCGCGCATTTCTCAAACAAACTTAACATACAAGGTATATAATGGCATGTGAACATAATGCAACTTGGCCAGTATTAATGGCATAGTGTTTTGCTCATTTGCGTGAATGCACTAAATCTATCCACAACAGGATCTGATTTGCTTCTATAAAATATTGTCAACGCAATAAATTTTACTCAATTACACTGTACACGTAAATATAATAACTATACACATATGTAAATATACGAGTATGTATGTAAATAAGTAGTTGTTGAGTATTTATGCGTGTATTTATATTATAATTATTTAGAATGTCGTGTGAATTTCAAAATAGAGCAATAACAAATGACTAAAAAACATTTTACGCACCAACGTGGCATATTAACTTTGACATTTGCAACATAAATAACACTACATCAACAACAACAACTTCAGGAGCAGCAGTGGAGACTAGCCATGTGTGTTGGTGGGGACTGATTGTAAGTAAATATATGCACGCAGAAGCATAAACAGATGTAAACGCTCTAGAGGAATTTCAAACTAGTGAAAAATGAGACTAGTTTGTAAGCATACCCACATGTGCGGTGGTAGTTACAAAACTGATGCCTTATTTTAATGAAGTCAAAATTTATATTCTGGCTAAAAAATTGTGCTTACAATATTTTTTCACTCATTAAATAGCTGTTTGGCTATATATGTCTGGATGTAACGTAGGTCATAAATTTATCTGTTATTATTGTTCAGTCTTTATGTTTAAAATAAAATATATATTAATTTTTCTTGAATATATTTTATAAACCATGTTCGTAGAGTGTTAAAAAAAGACTGTTTAAAATGAACTAGTTACTTTTTTGACCGTTTTGATCTAGAACTAGGCTAAAATATTTTTTTGTTGACTTTTTATAAACAATTTTCGTAGTGTTACATTAGTAATCATGTTATCAAAAAAACTTTTTAAAATAAACTAGTTACTTTTTGGCCCATTTTGAAGTAGTATGGATCTAGTGTTTTTTTTTGTAGATTTTTTATAAACCAGAGTAACAACAGTAATCATGTTATTAAAAGAACTATTTCAAAATAACTAGTTACTTTTTGGCCCATTTTGAACTAGAATGGGTCTAGTGTTTTTGTTTTGTAGACTTTTTGTAAGCAATTTTCGTAGTTTAACATAAGAAATCATGTTTGCAAAATAAGTTTAAAATTAACTAGTTACTTTTTTTGTTCATTTTGAACTAGTATTGGTCTAGTATATGTTGGTTCGAAATCTGACAATTTCTTTACAGTAGGTAATCAAACCAGCCCAATCGAGCTTTCTTGTTTTACTACTCAAAAATTAAATTTCAATTAGTTCCCAACCAGTTTCTTTGACTGCTGGGCACATATACCTATACATGCATACTTGCATTGCAATGTTATTAGCACAGAGTGAAATGTAAATATTTATAACTTTGTTAGTCAGCACATAAAATATGGTGGTTTATGCGTGTGGCAGCACTTTATGTATTTTTGTTGTTGTTGCACTTAATAACAATATTAACTTTGTCATAATTCAAGCCATAGATGATGACATGCGTATGTGGGTGATGCGAGTGTGTGTGTGGGTGTGTTGTGGCATAGATTTTATGCATTTATGCATTACTTGTGTATGTATCAGAACCGTTGCACGCATTGCAAGCAACAAAACACAACAAATACCTTATTAGCAAGCAGAAAATGTGGCACAAATAATTGCAATACTTCTTGCAACTACCTTTTTATTACATGGTCTTGGTACATACATATGGTATACCTATATGAATGTTGTCATACATTTAATATTTTATTCAAATTAACGCTATGTGTGGCAAGTAACAAATGTAGCATGCAACCTTGCAGCTTCAGCTAAGCAATATTAATCATGTTGCAAGCAAGCAGGCGCTGAGTCAACACCATCTGACTGAAGCACCGAAAAGGCAATCTTACTACCACTATATATACCTATGTATGTAGTAGTAAGTAAAATAGGAAATATGCAATGTTGCAAGGTTACAAGTATACACTTTCAAGCATAGGTATGTATGCATATGTACATACCTAAATATTTATAGTGGCAACCCTGATTTAATATGCTTGAAATAAATCCATTTAGCCAGTTGCCTGCCATGTACTAGTTCATCTACGTACAGCGGTGGCAGTAGTAATAGTGAGTGGACCGACTTAGTTAGCGTGTGCTTGCTTACATACATTACTGAAACATACTAAATCATTTACCTTTACACTTGTGCATAAGTATGCACTCGTAGCTATGTAAATTCACTGGCTCATGCTGAGTGCATTTTAGTTGTTGGCAGTTTTAAGGAAATTTCTTGAAAACCATCAGCGGAACAGTTGTTGGTTTTGCGGTAATATTTAACGTTCATTTCAAGGCAAATGCTAAAATACAAACATGCATGAAGGTACATATAATCATAAAAAAAAAAATTTGTATATTTTAGCGTTTTATCCCAGTAAATCACACGTGAAATATTTTAGCTTTGCTCAAGTCCCCCTAAAAATATGCAACATTTTTATACTAGTCAGTGGAATGACAAAACAGTAGTGAGCAGAAGTTGCTGCCTACATTCAGGCGCAGTTTCAGCGAAGACATGTACCATTTTCCATAATAAATACTAAAATAGAAATAAATCGAAAAATTCAGAAAAAATTAACCAAATCAAAATTAGAAAAAGTTAAAAACTATATTAGCAAAACTGTATACACTATTTTAGTATTCTGAAAAAATGTAAATGTGTCTACATGTTTGTAAAAAATGTATTTGAATTTTGTAAAAAAATATTAGCTGTTTATTTTTTAGTTAAACCTATCTGAAAAAAACATAAAAAATTTATAACTTGCCTCAACAATGGAATGGGCTGGAGATCACTCTTTGTTGACAGATGAAAGCACATAAGATGGTATATACTTCTTATAAGCAGCGGTAGTCATACCCGTACTTTTCTACGCCGCCACTGCTTAATAAACAACACTTGACGAAATGACTTTTAGGTGCAAATTGTATCGAACTTAGCAGTCGGCTGCTGTTTTCATAACTAGAGCACCACTATCGACTTTCAAAAATGCGCTAGAAACATTTACCAACTATCTTCCTTTAGATCTCAAGCAAGCTGAAACGCAGTTGGACTAATTGCAACTCTGATTTGGAGCGATCGAAGTTTAGGGTGTCCATGAATACTTCTTCTATGCAAATTCCAATGAAAGTGGACTCTTAATATTGTGTTGGCTAGCGTTAGATGACACTATCCAGCATTAAGGACCACATTTCTTGGGAATTGCTACATATATCGACAGCTTTGCGGACAGCATTTATAAGACAAGCAAAATGGTTGGCAGATTTGAGATGGTGATAGGGTTCTTATAGCACTACAGCAATGGCGAATAAGCTGGCAGTCACATCAAGTCAACCCAACTCAATGAAATGAAGTTTTAATTTATCCCATCACCTGGTCCTTGGTTAGAATTTCTCATAAAAATCAAAATAAATTGTAGTTATTCGATGGTTCTTGGAGAAAACAGAGAAGAGGTTTTTCAAATACTTAAGTTATCGAAAGACAAGAATAAAATATGGATAAGTTGAACTATAATACCTTGACTAGGTTCTCTTATAAAGATATTCTCTAAAAATGAATCTCAAAGCTGATGAGTACAGTTTTGATGTAATTTTTCTAGAACTTCTAGACAATAAGGAGGTGGAAGCCTGTTCGAGATATCAGCTAAGCAGAAACTCCTTCAACGCGATGGTTTACCGGTAGAGGACTTTATACTCTCTTTTCTGCAAGGCACTTCGTGCAGGCCAGCTCTCTTAATAGTTTCAGAGGATTTGCTTATCAAAACCTTGTAATAAATATTCATATGGGACTGTCGGTTTGATAACTCTGCTCTAAAGTGTTTTTAATTATTACTCTCAATTTTTTCTATTTATGTTTTCTTTCAAGACTTTTTTTTATTTTACTGGGTTCAACACAGTGTACATATTACAATTTTGTATATGTCTTCTTAATAGTGTTACATATTAGTCCATTTATATACACATATATGTATATGTCTACCTCAACACATTATGTGCTCACTCAACCTCCAACTCATGCCCTCAACTACATTTCTCCACCACCACCCCTGGAAAGAACTATTCAGAGTCATATGGCTATCAGTCAGTCAAGTTGCTTGCCACATGCCACATAGAAATATCAACGTTGACTATGAATGCTGATGCTAGTCGAGCTCTATTCATATGAAAATGTATACAAATATATGTATGCATACTTATTATAGTATATATGTAAGTAGAAGTATACCTATGTGCTCTTATATTGCTGTAAATGTCTCAGTTTGAGTTTATTTGCTACCCAAAATTCCTTTTGCTGTAATTTATTGCATTTTACTATTTGCATGTTTGCATAATGTAATTAATTTTCATACACGTATTTATTTAAGGTATGAAATAAAGTCACATATATACTCAAATAAGTGGATATTGTATATGTATAATATATGTATATGTGGTATGCATATTATTAAGGTACAAAAATTCAAAATAATTTCCATACAAAGCGCCATAGAAAATTGTGCAGAAAGTTGATTTTCATTTCAAGACCGAATTTCTTTATTGAAAATTTAATTCAATATTTTATGCTCTCAGGAAATCTATAACCTTTAACATCTGCACACATTTTTTAATTAAATATATTCTATAATTTTACAGTTCTCTTGAAAATGTTATATTTATGTGTATGCGTATGATTGTCGAATTTTTTGCTTTTGTCATTTCATTTAATTTTCATATTACTCTACATATTATTTTCACTTCTACAATTTTATTTTTTTTTATTTTTAATTTTTATTTTGAAGTTTTTATTAAAAAATTTTTTCCATAACATATTTCCACCGACCTCACCACATACTCATATGCCAATTTGTTGGTTGACCATAATTTACTGCCTTCCCTACATATTTCGCCACATTCTCGTGGAAAAATTATGCAAAAAAAAAATAAATAAAAAAAAAAACAGAAATAAATAAAATAATTTTCGTAGTATAAAATGAAATCAATTAGTGGTAACTCTTATGTGCATTTGCCCATACATAAATATATTTACGTACAATATGTGCACGTGTGTTGTATGTGTGTGTGCACATAATTTTAGTGCTGCGGAAATAGTGTTGCACGCATATACCATAAAAATTGCTTTGTAATTAAGAGGCACATTTGTTGCGGATATTAAATAAAAATGAAAATCAGTGTAAATAATTGTTTATTGGAATTTTATATAGTTTCTCTGTTATTGTTGTTGTTATTTATTAGTATTATTATTATTTTTTATTTTTTTTTGAATAGTTGCAACATAACAATTACGCTATCAAAAGTAATGTTTAAAATAATGCAGAATAAGCGGCTTTTTATAAGTGGCCTGAACTGTGAAAATGGAAAAAGTTAACAAAAAAAAACAATTTTTATTTAAAAGTGCATTTACATATGTGTACTCGTATGTATAGCTACTTATTAAAATGTTATACCATAAGTTCAATAAAGAAATTGCATTTTTTCAAATTAAATATTTAAAAATTTTAAATTAAAGTTATACATAAAATACAATTTAAATAAAAAGAAAGAAAGTCTTGACATCATAAACTCCATCTGAAGTCTGAGATTAACTTTAAAAATCTACTAACGTTGTATCTTAGCAGTGAATATTGCACACTTTGAGAAGCAAGAAGTTAAGAGAGGTTAAACTAGAGACATACCTTTCAAGTTGAAGGAAGTCTCTTCTGTGGATAACTCCTTCTCCTTCGTTGGCATAGACAACGTGAAATAGTTTAAAAGCTGTAGTGATTTCAGTCTTATGGACAAGATGATCTAACTAATGTATCCGCTGCCGTTTTATTCGCTGGTCACCGCAGAGAATCATAAAACTTCCGCAGAACTCTCAAAAACTCCGAGTACTGATTTCTCGGATTATATCAAGTTTCACACGGGATAAAGAAGATTTAACCTTTCAATTGCCTACTCAGATCAAAGTAGTACCCTTTGGCAAATAATTCTGCATTGGAATTTCAGGCTGACATGGTCATTGGTATTTGTGAAGGTTCCTAGATAGATTAAATCATCTATCGGGTTGTCCCAATACCTTGATTGTCGACAATGACGTGTGAATCAAGACGCGATTGCGCCAATTATTTAATTGACGTCGAGAAATATTGCGTCTTGCACACACTAGAACCAGAAAAAACTACGGTTTGGTATGTTTTGTGAGCCGGTGGAATCTTCGGTCCAGAACGTAACCGTCAACGGCGACCGTTATCGCGCAATAATAACTGAATATTAGATGCCTGAAATTGAAGCTCATTGGCTGGACTATCGGATACATAGCCACGGCCAAAATTTGAAAGAGATAATCTTCAAAAAATAAAGGAATGTTATCTTAAATGATAATAAACATTCCATATAAAAGTTGAATTTTCTGTATTTTTTTCTTTAAAAAAGTAGGAAGCGTCGAGACGGATCACCCGCCTCAATTCGTTATCCATTATGAAGAAAGCAGAAAGTGCGGAGCGGTTGTTGAGCCGCCGTGCACCTTGTAGCTCTTGCAAAATAATTTACCTTCTCCATTTAGCTCTGCAGCTATTATAATTGTCACCAACATTAGCTCAAAGAAGTCACATGAACGAGAATAACTCTCTCTGAAGTCTCGTTTGGTACTAAACGCTTCGTAGAAGCTCTTCTCAAAGCTGACAGAACTTTTGGTGTTCCCTAGCCATGATTTAAATCCACATATTGCCTGAGTGGTTAGGACTCCATGCTGCCAAACTGAAGACAACGTGCCCTGCTTCAAAGTTTTAGAAAATTAAATTTCTCATTGTGGTCGCCCTCGGCTCGGGAATGTCAAGCCCTCCGAGCGCATATCTATGTAACATGAAATAAAAGTTTACCATAACAAAACCATCAATCGTTCGGAGTCGGCTTAATATAAGCTGTAGGTGTAGGAAGAAGACCTTGGCCGAAAATCGCTGCAGCATTTACAAAGCGCCAAATATAAAAACAGAAGCATAGATAACGACTCATAACCAGACTACCTACCATCGTCGGCCTAATATTATACATATATTGATCATTTTACTACTTTTTTAGTAGCAGCTTCTGGTTGATGTGGCTCTGGTGCGGGCAGCAATGTAAGCATTTAGAGCCGGCGAAATACTCCACCTTCTCTGCGATGGCCAGAATGACATACTATATGGGCACCAGTATCCAGCGAGCAAGTCTCAGCTAAAACCCAGAGTTCATCGTAGCTTACACACGATGTTCGTTCTACTCTTAGTCGGTTGTAAAACATAAAAAGCACGATATTCTCGGAAGGACGCACTACTTGACAGGTTATAGTAGGTTATAAGTTGAGCTTCATACTCCATACTAATGACCTGAGGTTTGTCCCCTCACATCATGTATTGAGTCAAAACTTATTCATAAATACTTTTTCTAAATGCAACTGCCACACGTTCTTTTTCTCTACTAAATATAGCGCTGGGCAAAAAAACAATGTTTATATGTCCTAGTACATCAGACGATCGCCCGGAGTAAGCCACCAATACTCACGCTTTGTTCCACATTCACAGCTCGTAGCCATGTCTTACATGAAAAAATGCTTTGATGGTCCCATAACCGGCTAGTAGAAAAGCCAGGCTGAGAAAGAATCTGATGTTTGGGATTTCTACCATAAAAGAGACTTCTCAATTATTCAGTATGCCAATCTAATATCGTGGCTATAGACTCACTTCCTCATATCTTAGAAGCCCACAACTTTCTACTTACCCCTCTTATATTATTACTGAATAATCATATGACAATTGGTTTAGAGTCGCATTGAAAATTGTGGGAAGTTTTAGGGACTTGATTATATTACTAACAAAGTATTTCCTTCTTAAATAGATTTTGAGAAAGTTCAACTGGCCTTCAGTGGTTTTTCAGCTATTACAAATAAAGTGGTTATTGTGAGCATGACAAAGATCTTATCTTTGAGAGCTCATAGTAGCCACAAGAGTATCATAATGTTTGGAATCGAACGAACGCAACAACTCGGGCTGACATATGGAATGACTTGATGCATTTCATGTAGAGATCTTAAATTGAAAGTGTACAAGAACTGAAGCCGCTCGACATAACCAAGGGATCCTTGAAAAGTTCCAAGAAGATCCAACTTGATATTCTCTACCGAGGGCCGACCGCAATTAAATATATTTTTTGTAAGTTTGGACGTTGATCGAACCAGAACGCGAACACTGGTCTTCTGAACTAGCATTACACAATGCTAGCCACTCGGCTATCGCGGCTGTTAAAAAAATATGTATATTAAAAACTATTGCTCAGAAGTGATTAAGAGGAAATATTCGAAATTTTGACTGGTGGTACCCTTTTGTGAAAACCCCATTATCTCTTATAATATATAAGATTAAAACCAAATTAAAAAAATTTTTAATTAAAAAAAAAAAACCATTGAAAATGAAGAAAAAACATTGATGTTAAGGTAATAAAATAAAATTAAAAAAGTTTTAAACTTTTCCTTTATTTTCATTGCAAACGGTGTGTAAAACAGAATAATTAAATAAAAAAAAATAATAATTTTTCGTTCAAAAAAATATATATTGCTGAAATTTTTTTTGTATTAATTAGTTTATTATTAATTTTTTTTAACACTTAAATTTAAATAAAAAAGCGTTCTTTGAATTTTGTTTACTATTTTCCTTATGTTAAATATCCACTTTGTTAGATATCACCAATAAAATGAAAATTCCAAAATTTCTTCTCTTTACTCCTCCATTAACGACCTAAGAAAACATATAAAATTTTATGACCTGCTCAAAAATGCTCGAAAATTCTCGAAAATATAACCGTCAAAAATTGAATCTCGCCTAAACAAACAGAAATTTATATGCAAAACAGCGCATGTTGAGCGTAGGCAAGTTAAGATTGACATCTGTCAGTTTATAATTAAGTAAAGTGAAAACATATTTTTCCACTCACACCACCACAAAAAAGTGGAAAAAAATTGTTATAGGCAACCACTCAAATACAAAGACAAACACAGAAACTGAACAACGGCAATCCACCTCAGCTTAAGCTGCTTCTACTTAAAATTCGCCAACACTCCTCTTCCAGTGGGTAAGCGACAAGGTGTAATCATTTTCTTATACCTTACGTATGGAGATATTAATATTGTCAACTTCATGCAAGAGCCTCAGCTCTCTAGCTCTATCCTCCAACTCATCTACGTCCTTATGATAATAATCATCATCAACAACGTGATCAACAGCTAAACAAATGCCAGCATCCTTGCGTGCAACACTATTTTATACCAGCACCCACACACACACTTTGCCTTTAATTATGTCAAATGCTGGCGGCAAATGACTACAGCCTACAGCCACACAAATAGTAGATAGCTTGGTAAATAAATAGCTGAGTGGGTGAAGTAAATAACCGCTCGACTGCCGGCTTTGCCTTAAGCATGGCTGGTGGAGGCAAAAATTTCTGCATGTCACGTCGCACATACTCATACATACACCCTCATATAGAAAAGTTAAACAAAATTAAAGCAACGAGTGATGAGCCACACAACAAGTTACGGAGATAGATATACGTGTATACACAACAACAAGCTACAAGCAAGCTGAGCTAAACCACCCGCTGTTATCGTCAACGTATGCAAAATTAAGTGCGCATCTCTTGCTGTCTTTCGTCCTCAACCATCGCCACCAATCTTGCCATTGAGCCTTAAAATATTACGCAATTAAGTATAATTGAAAATTTTCACTTGAAAATATGATGAAAACGTGCCATGGCGGTGACAAGAGGCAATGAGTAAATACAACGCCTGTAAATAGACTGTATAAGGCGAGCATGTGAGTTTGTGGAAAGTGGCGAAAATTTTTAGCATACGGAAAATAGGGAAATTCAGTTGGAAATAGGTATGCTAGTAGGAATAATGATGGCAGTAGAGGGTTATTATATCTCCTTCTGCTGGTTGTCACTATACCGTGCTTCATGGTGTTCCACTTGTCCATATTAGCCAAAGCAATAACTGTAGCATACTTTTTGGCTGAAAGTTATTCTGAAAAAAGGTACCACATATGGAACGAAGAAATAGAAGTGTTTGGTTTTAAATATTTGGGAATTTGGTCTAGACGACAGTAGCATCCGAAATAAGAAATTACTAGCTTGGCACAAAATTGTCTTAAAAAATATTAAAAAAAAAATATTTTGTTTTTGAAAAGAGCACCTTTTCTTTCCGAAGAAGGAATGACAGTAAAAAGTCAGTTAATTTAAGAAAATTTTTAGCAAGAACAAGCATATGCGGCCAGTGGCTTTCTGTATTTTGTTCAATTTTTAGTCAATTGGATACGGCAAAGAACAATGAAAGCCCCAATTTAAGCATTAGCTAAGTCAAAATTTTATGCTTTTTTTATATTACTATTAATGTAACTAATTATTGTTATGAAAATATCAAAAAATTCGAAACTAATATATCTTGGCTTGATCCATGTTTATACAAAACTTTGTCAATCTGCCAGTGTTCCTGGTCTCTTATACAATACAGTTACCGATCGCAAAGAAGTGTAGTCTTAATTTTAATGTAAGTAAAAAGCCCCCAAAATATATCAATGGATGCATGAATACAATTTTTTCGAATAGCTAAATCCCTGGGTTACTTCCTTCCTAGAAAAGTATTTTTTCGATTACCCTAAGCAAAAAACCATCTACGTAGCGAATTTCAAGCAAATCGATTCATAAATACGATTTTTTTTCGAATAGTTCAGTCCGTGCTTTACTTCCCGGAAAGAAAAATAGTCTACCGATCTATAAATGAGATATTTTCGAATAGGTCAATACATGGTTCATTTTACGAAATTTTTTTCTTACAAATTTTTCCAGGAACCGTGAAAACGTGCCAAAAATCAAATCAGCCGCTCAGTAATTTTGGGAGATTTTCGGATTTTTACAAACGCAATACTTTTATTTACATATATAGATATATTTAAATATTAAATAAGTTTTGAATATTTTTATAGCAAAACCCGGTGCCGAGAAAAAGTGATTTAGTTCTACTTTACACATTTCCGAACATTTTTAAATTATTTTAATTCTTTTTATTTAATCCTAGGAAAACCACTTGATTAAGTTGACTAAAAGTGTTTATTTTTTCCCTCAGATGTCAATAATATTTTTTACAAATTTTAAAATAAGACAAACCCTAATTGTATCAAATTAATTGAGCCTGTGTGAACACTGCATTTAATAGTGTAATTCTAAGTTAAATGGCCTTATGATCTTAGAATACCTGCTGGACGAGTTTACTATATTATTTTTGTGCATCACCTTGCCTGCATACTTCGTAGTTTGAATAAAAAAAATATATTTTCCTGCAGGGCAGACTGTTAAACTTATTCCTCCTGTGAAACATATTTAACTTGCACTGAGTTTAGTTGAGCGATGCTGCTTTCGATGTGCTTAAAATTAGACAATTTTCTATTCTCCACCAAATAGGCTTTCAAATGGCACAATGTTTTTGTCATTTTCCTTACTTTTCTCGTATTATTTTGTTTGTTTTTTGCAACAGAGTAAACATAAACACATATCCTTTGAAGTATATATTGGCAACTTTCATCTTGATTGCTGTCAACAAAGACGACAATGATGTTGTTGTTGACAAGTAAAGGCTGGTTGTAACGGCTGTCGAAGTGGCCTACAAATAGCAAAAGCAGAATATGGTACATAAATGTATCTATGTATATATGAAGGTCGTTGAAAATTTATAATAATGATCTGCGGAAGCGAGAAGGCTGCTGGAGTGAGTGGTGCAGTGATTTTAAGAGATTAAATTGCCATACAAATTGCTATAAATGATAGTGTTAATTTTATAAAATACGTAGAAAATTCTTTTGAAGGATTAATCTCAAACCTTGCAATTTTTCTAAGGCAATACTTTGAAGGAATGTCGCGAAAACTTTACTATCGAATTTTTCATATTTTTTTTATAAATAATTTTCCCCTAGAAACGATCACAGGGTATGCCTACATCAATCCTTCTCTACTTCCAACTAACTTTAGCTCAGAGAGATATTATCATTCGAAATTAGCTCTAGATATTCTTTATACAATATCTATTATGAAACTCTGCAATATCGGCACTTTATGCCCTTTATGAGTTCTTTATATCATATTTTATATTATTTCAAACTTAAAGCCTACAAAAGTAACTTTCCAAGTTTTATTTAATTTTTTCTCGATCTTCAAGTGCCAAATGAATAAATTTTTCGGCAAAATTCATGCCTTTAGAGCAATATAAAACCCTTGTCTACTTTTTACTATTATTTTAAACTCTCAGAACTTTTATGTCATACATTTTTTAGTCAATCAAATATAAAAATTCATATAAAAGTAATCAAAGTACTGAATTATGATAAAAAAATATTACGGTTATATTCTAAAATGTAGACATTTCATAAAAAATGAGAACCACTAACTTTTCTGATCCTTTTCTAGCTGATTATACAAAATATTGAAATTAGCTATGGAAAGTAAAATAAAATAAAAAAATAAACACAAAAATAAAAATAAATAAAAATTAACTTTTTTTAATATAAAAAATGCTTTTTTTAATATACTTTTTTTTAAATTTGTGTTTTGGAATGTTTCCTTTTAAATTTCAATTTCTTATTAATTAAAAAAATTAAGATAAATTAAATCAAAAGCCTACTTTCAGGCGTAGTCAAGCCATTTAGTACTAATCCGTCTTATTTTCTCTCAGAAACACATACAAATTCTTTCAATAAACCACTTTTTGCTTCCGAAAGTTGAATTTCATTACAAGCCGGATAAAGTGTAGAATAATTGCGACAGGTTTACACCATAAATATTAAGCATATAAACGTGCACAAACATTTTCTCTATACTTTAGAAGCTAGTACTCGTATGCACGCATGTCTGTATATTCACTATTAAATAAATATAAGTATATACGTAGGTATATAAGTTTTCATACATCTCTTGTGACTTTCTGAAACAGTTTCTCCTACATTTTCTACTCTCATCTATGATAAACTTTTTCCACTGTATGCCACTTGCAGCTTGTCAGTGTTTTAGTGACATAATTGCTTCTAACTTTGCCAGAGTGTGTGACTATGAGAGTGTGTTGGGCAGCTCCGGAAAATTTAACAATAATAAATTTTGTGCTTAACATGCAATTTGTCTCAAGAGAGAGGAAAGGGGGGAATACTCAAATGAGTGGGAATTTTTTCTTGGCAGTATATACACAGTGGAAATTTGCTTGTGAATTGATTTGGGAACAACAGAGATTTGAGAGATTATAAATTTTGTGGAAAGTTACAAAAAAATATATAAAACAAATAAGAAAATTATCATGTTGCATATTTATGGGGGAAGGTCTTGCTCTATTTCTAGCAGCTTTAGAGTTCTTGGTATAAAGATTTGACTAATGGAATATATGGGAAGTTTTTCCAAAGCACAAGTTTCTAGAACATCACAATCCTCTATGGCCTTCTGAACTGGTTTTTTGAAGGAATTAATGAAATCGGGGTCAAAAATATACCCTAAATTGGCAGATAACTTGTGAAAATTTTCTACGAATTTATTCTATGGGAAATTTTGTAACATAGCCATATACTTTTCGTTTGTCTCAGATATCAGTGTAAGCCATTATACACTTTTCTTCGAAAATAATTACTTCCAGACAAGTTATTGTTAAGAAGCCCTAAATAAATCGGGCTGAACTTTGAAAATCTATTGAGAGCTTTGATACTGGATATCTGTGCTTTCTGAAAATACTTCTTCTACTTGTGTGCGTAAACAGTAATCCAAAGTCAAAATTACCGTTTAATTAAAAAAGCCTTATAGATGTCCAAATTAAGTGAGCAATAAGGTGATGTTGAATATTAAAATTTGCGAGAAAATTAAAATAAAATAATATAAAATAAAATAAAATAAAATAAAATAAAATAAAATAAAATAAAATAAAATAAAATAAAATAAAATAAAATAAAATAAAATAAAATAAAATAAAATAAAATAAAATAAAATAAAATAAAATAAAATAAAATAAAATAAAATAAAATAAAATAAAATAAAATAAAATAAAATAAAATAAAATAAAATAAAATAAAATAAAATAAAATAAAATAAAATAAAATAAAATAAAATAAAATAAAATAAAATAAAATAAAATAAAATAAAATAAAATAAAATTAAATAAAATAAAATAAAATAAAATAAAATAAAATAAAATAAAATAAAATAAAATAAAATAAAATAAAATAAAATAAAATAAAATAAAATAAAATAAAATAAAATAAAATAAAATAAAATAAAATAAAATAAAATAAAATAAAATAAAATAAAATAAAATAAAATAAAATAAAATAAAATAAAATAAAATAAAATAAAATAAAATAAAATAAAATAAAATAAAATAAAATAAAATAAAATAAAATAAAATAAAATAAAATAAAATAAAATAAAATAAAATAAAATAAAATAAAATAAAATAAAATAAAATAAAATAAAATAAAATAAAATAAAATAAAATAAAATAAAATAAAATAAAATAAAATAAAATAAAATAAAATAAAATAAAATAAAATAAAATAAAATAAAATAAAATAAAATAAAATAAAATAAAATAAAATAAAATAAAATAAAATAAAATAAAATAAAATAAAATAAAATAAAATAAAATAAAATAAAATAAAATAAAATAAAATAAAATAAAATAAAATAAAATAAAATAAAATAAAATAAAATAAAATAAAATAAAGTAATATAAAATAAAATAAACTAAAATAAAATAAAATAAAATAAAATAAAATAAAATAAAACAAAATAAAATAAAATAAAATAAAATAAAATAAAAAAATAAAATAAAATAAAATAAAATAAAATAAATTAAAATAAAATAAAATAAAATAAAATAAAATAAAATAAAATAAAATAAAATAAAATAATATAAAGTAAAATAAAACAAAGTAAAATAAATTAAAATGAAATGAAATAAAGTAAAATAAAATTAAATTAAATAAAATAAAATAAATTAAAATAAAAAAAATAAAATAAAATAAAATAAAATAAAATAAAATAATATAAAATAAAGTAAAACATAAAAATACAAATATTATTTATTAATTTTCTATAAAAACGTAACAGATTCACACAAATTTTTCCTTAATATTTTTTATTCATCCATAAAAAAATACCTTAATTCTCATATGTATATGCATATTTCCACACATCCTCTTGTATGTGAAACCATTTATCATTACTTGAGAGCTAGAGAGCGAGAGAGATTTAGTCTACTTCAACATAATCCTCTTCACTACCAGAACTCAAAAGAGTCTTTTTTCCAGCTTGTGAATGATCTCTTCCTCTTCTGAGGAGTAGCACTCGAGTAGCACATCACGTCCGAGTTGAAATTGCGCAACTGAATTGTAGGAAAAACTACAAACAAACAATAACAAAACAAAGAGAATATTTAAATGTGATACACTGACCAAAACTAACAACAACACTTGCAAACAAAGTTCTTTTCAAGCCACAAATAAACAAAAAAAAAGCAAATTAAATAGTCAAAAAGTTTCATATCGCACAGTTGTCAGTCGTAGATAACAAGCAACAACAAAAAAAATAAATAAATAAAAAAATAACAAGAACTTAGCTTCTGCATTCACCAAAGCTACCTACATTGCTAATACTTTAATACCAGACTCTAACAGTGAAACCTTGCATTCCAGTGTAGGAGCCTTCGCTTTAATGTTGCTCATACGCCGTGTAGTGCCGTAGGCGAATTTTTTATTGGTTTAGAACACTCTTAATGTAGGTTCAGTTGTTGCAACTCCCCGTTAGTTGGCAACAATAACAAATGCAAATATACAAATTAAACCAACAACACCAACAAACGCATTATTTATTAGTTGAGGTCATAAATTCTTTGAGATATTCACATTTTTGTGGTCTCTTTTTGCCAGTTGTTTGTTTGTTTACTGTTACTGCACACACACATATACATGTACATTCGGCTACTGTTTTTGACCTCCATTGGCGCATGGTGTTAGTAGTATGTCGTAGTTTGAGTGATTTAAAGCGGATTTCTGTTTCGGCATCCGCTGCTGCTGCTCTTGGCTCGACGCGGTCGTGAAACTATTTGCTAACAAATTTATTTTATTATTGTTTAGTTTGGCAAATTTGTTGTTACTTTCGTTTGCTTGTACTGCTGCTTGTGTGTGTTTGTGTGTGTTTAGGTGTATTATGTTGTTTTTCTTATATTTAGAGTAAATTTATAAGCTATCCTGGTGGCATACTTTTAGGCATTTAAATTCTCATTACGGTTAACTTGATTAAAGTAATAAATAAATAGGTACGTGTTGGTGTTTTTAGGTCGCGTTTTTTGGCTTACCAATTTTGTCATTCGCAAACTAAGTTTAGTGACAAAGTTTCCATAAATTATTTGCCAAACTATTTAACGATGACGAAGCGGTTGCGCAAAATTTATTTGTGGCTTACTAAATTTATGAATAATAATTGCTATTTTTGGTGGCAAATATACTAAGGGTTGCGTATATTTTTAGGCATAAACGGTAGTTATTTGGTTAGTTAATGGCAAAATTTAATTTTTGTTATCACGAAGAGACCCATAACTTCTGTATAAGCGCAGTTGTAATACTCTGTTTGTTGCGCGAAGCCCAAAGTCTCTTTTTTGGTTAAGTTCTAAATATAAACTTTATTTGACAAATTTTCCGTCTCGCATCTCTGGTACATCTATTCATTTTGCTGCATCTGATGAATGCTTCCACTGGTGTACCACTGTTTACTATCCCTAAAGCAGCGAGTTGAGTTACATTGTAGCCCGAAGGAGCAGGAACAGAAAAGAGTTGTTAATATCATAACTAAATCAGAAAATCATATAAGTATTCGTATTCATAACTGTTTTCGTAATCCTATTCATATAGGTATTCGTATTCGTATGCGCTTTCGTATACGTATTCGTACTGGTATTCCAATTCGTATTTGTATTCGCATTCGCATTCGCAATCGTATTCGTATTCGCATTCGTATTCACACTCGTACTCGTATTGATATTTGCAATCATATTGGTATTCGTTTTCATAATTGTTTTCGTAAACCTATTCGTATAGTTACTCGTATTCGAATGCGCTTTCGTATTCGTACTCGTATCTGTATTCGTATTCGTACTGGTATTCCAATTCGTATTTGTATTCGTATTGATATTCGTATACTTATTCACATCAGTATTCGCATTCGTATTCGTATTCGTACTCGCATTCGTATTCGAGTTCGTCTTGCGTATTCGTATTCGCCTTCGTATTCGTATTTGTATTTGTAATCGTATTAATATTCGTATTCGTATTGATATTCACATTAGTATTCGTATCTATATTTAAATAGATTCGAGTTCGGATTGGTATTCATATTCGTATTCCTATTTACATTCGTATTCGCATTCTATTCGTGTTGGTATTCCTATTCCTATTAATATTGGTATTCATAATTGTATTCATAATCCTAATCATATTCGTACTCGTATTTGTACTCGTAATCAAAATCGTTTTTTTCATCCGTATTCGTATTTATACGTATTCGTATACATACGTATTCGTATTAGTATTCGCATTTGAGTTCGCTTTCGTATTCGTATTTGTATTCGTTTTCGTATTCGGTTCTGTACTCATATTCATATATTTACTCATATTTCAATTCGTATTGATATTGGTATTCGTATGTGTACACATTCAAATTCTCATTTGTAATCAAGTACACTTACGTATTCGTATTCGCTTTCGCTTTCGTATTTGTATATATATTCGTATTCGTATAAAGTTTGTATTCTTATACATTTTAATATTTACATCTGGATTCGTATTCGTGTTCGGTTCTGCACTCATATTCATTAGTATTCCTATTCTCAAAGCACAAAAATATTTAACGAATCGAGAGGCAGGTAGCGCTTGCTCGTTTATATTTAAACAGCGAGTAAACATACACTCGTTGTACAGAAAAGAGTTTAAGCGCTCTTCAGTTGGGCTTCTCTTTGGATGTATGGTGGCATCTTGACGTTTTCCCCACTATTGGAAGGATCTACAGTTTTGAGCCTCCTCCAAAAGGCTGGACATCTGATGCACTCATTATTAAGCACTTAATTAAAAGAGGTGCCGACCTCACGTGGAAAATGTATTTTGCTTCGTTTTCTATAATAATCTCTCTAGAATGTTGGCCACGGTTGTTTACTAATTTCGTCCGCAGTCTCGTTACTTTAGTGTCGCTTCTTCTATACTTTTGCTTCCTCTCTCACTTACATACTCTGCGAAGTTTCCTAAAGCTACGTAGTCTTTCTTCTAACACCACCAGGGTTAAAATCATTTTAACATTTTTTTGGTCACCAAAATTGCAAGTAAAATCTGAGTTATACGAAGAGTGCGGCAAAAGAAAATATACACATTCCTTATAACTGTCAGTTGACAGCCGAAAAACGGAAGGAGTGTTAATAGGACGAAAAAGCCAGGCAGACATGCAGGCAGCCGGTGCCAATATACTAAGTGATCGGTCAAACGGTCTCTAACACTCATTCAATTACGATAATTGTTGACATATCACGCGCGTCAACACAAAGAACATAAATATGCAACTCTACACACATATAGGTACATACACATACTGGGATATACTTTAAACATACAAAGATATACAAAGGTTTGTATAAGCACAAGGGTGTTTAGGGAAATTGACAGCAAAAAAAAAAAAAAAAAAAAATTATTTCGAAAATTATGAATCATTGTTAACATAACGAAATGACAATGAAAACAATGCAAGCAAATAAGGAAAAACCAAAAAAAAAATGAGACAACAACAAGGGTTCAATATATTTATACCGGACAGTAAATCCAGAAATAGTCTGCCACCGCATGGGTCACCCCTCTTGATAAACGTACAAACAAGCAAGCGCATAAAATTGAAAATCAAACATGCACTCACACACACACACACATATGGTACATATGAGTAGTGATAACCATTTATGTTGCAGGAACAAATAATGTGACTCAGGCATACACACACACACACCTAGGTGTGTGCAGCCGCCACTGAGCACATTGGGCGCAGCAGTTTTTGCTAGCTAAGGGCGTAGTTGTGGGGTGTTGGCCGTTGGTTGTTTGGTCGTTTGATCGGTTGACTAGGTGATTCAATGAAATACAAAACTTCAAAAGGGCGTAAATACCAATTGTGCAAACATTTTCATTTCTTTTCATTTTTTTCTTTTATTATTTTTTCGATTTTTTTCCACTTTGTGATTTTCTAAATGCGTTGCGTGTGTGCGTCTGGCCACCCTTCAATAGCTTTTGGTGACTTATTTTTTTTTTCGTTGGTTTATTTGTTTGTTTGTGTTAGTTATTTGGCTTACATGTGTTTGTTTACATAATATTGTATATGAGTATGTCACATACGAGTGACATAATATATATTGGAAAATATTTCACTCAACCAAGTGGGCAAGGAAAAGAGAAATACTGACGGATATGTGTTCAAATGGAGCTTAAAAATATTAAAGCAATAATAAATAGATTTTTTTGATATTTAAAGTTTTAATTTAAATCATTTTATCGGTTACGCTCGTACAACTTTATATATGTGGCGCCATAAACTATGCTGTGAATTAGAAGCGGCAAGTATCTCAGAACATATGAACCTCTAAGAACTGTAACAGGTAACCTCACTTACACAATAACTTAAAATATCTACGCTCTGAGTTATAAAGCATCATCTTGTGCTATGTGAGCAATATCAGCTGGAATGTAATCATCGCAAACATCCCAAAACACAGCTACTTTAGGCTAAACTTCCCCTCCAGGTAGAAGATTTTCGACTAAGATGTGTTATTTTAATATACAAAGAAAGTTTTCCCTAAAAAAAGATGGATGGTTTTATTGTTTGTTTGGCACTTAGCACAGTCTTGTTGAAAATAAAAGTTGTCCAGATCAATAGCATCCAATCTAGCCATAAAAAATCATTAATCATCTCTCGATAGCGCAATCCATTCATTCTCAAAACAGTAAGGTCCAATGACCCCGCCGGATCATAAACCGCTCCAAAGAGTTACACATTGAGAATGAAAAGGCATTTCAACAATAAATCTTGGGTTCTTCGAGACCCAGGTGCGATAGTTTTGCTTATTAACGTAGCCATCGAGGTGGAAGTGGACTTCATCAGTCAAGATGATTTTTCGATAGTGAATTTCAATAATTTTAATGCCTTTTTAAGGCGTATATCGATCCATTTTTATTACTGGGGCAGACTTTACTTGTAAAATGTGAAAAAATTACATTTTCAGAAATAATTTAAAGAACACTCCTTATTAGAAAACCCTTTTCATCAGGAAGGGATCCAGTTAGAAACTTCTGGACAGGAACGCGGTAGTGACAGGCTTTAAGCGCCATTCACCTATATAATACCTTACGTATGTCCTACATCCAATGAGGCTCCGCACTATACTAACCTCCTCAGCTCTTTGCATGCCCCCTAAGCCAATGCAACTAACCCTTTATACCTATGGTCCGAACGTGTGGAAATAGCTCGTTTCCTGGACTTCCTGTTTCGACTACTTCAAAACGAAGCTGGTAAACTGCTACAACAAAAAAACGTTTTCAACTATTAGACGCAGCTCATTACCTTGTTGGTGGTTCAAGTTTTTAAGAGATTATGTAAAAAATTCCAACTTTTGAACAAATAAACCCTTAATAAACATTTTGACATCTATGGGCCGAGCATTCTAGCAGGTCCCACATTTTTTTCTATGGCGCCCCCTAACAGCTGATATGTTTTATTGGGACCTTATGATTTCAAGTCGAGGAATGAACTTTTGGATGTTGGTCTAGCAAATATTTGAACCAAGGAAGTTTTCTGTGATAGCATGCCAAGGTTTTGTCCTAACAGATCGATATTAAAAATTTTCGGAAAACAACTTTTTACGGCATTTTTAACCCTCTAGTAGTTTTTGAAGACATTCTTGGTAATATTTTTTTTCCTCATAATATTTTATTTTACTCTTCTTCTTCTTATTTTGCATATGTACCGCTTATGTGATATTAGAGGATTCAACAATGTCACGTCAGTCGTTCGCCCTTCGTGCAGCATAATCTAGCCATCGTAGACGCTGCTGCCCCACTACTCACTGATTTTAGTCAATGCCTCATTCGGAAGATAGTGCGTTGTTTCCAAAAGATATCGTCTTCGCTATTACACTGTACGTCAGAACAGAAATTATGAGAGATACGTGTAGTTTGCTCGTCGATAAGTGTCTTTTTTTTCAATTACCAACTCAGTCCCAAGCAGCACCTGTTGGTGAGAGTGATTCTGCACTACATTTCCAGACTGACATAGCTGTTGATGCTATTGATACACGTAGTTCTTAAGTATGGTATATGAAATCACCAATGGCTTCAATGTTATGATAATAAAATTTAACGTTTGAGCCAAGACTTAAGTGGTAAGATTGTTTGTATCATAAAGGGAGATATTTTTTTTTAGTTCTCGGCATTATTAAACCCATTTGTTTCCCTTCTTTGTGTAATTTGCTAGTGATTTTGAATTATCTACTTAGCTTTGCAGCTCTTACTATTTTCTCCAGTTGAAGAAATCACACATTAGAGAGCTACCCTGCTTGATAACTCGTTTCGTGGCGAAAGTCTTGAAAAACTCATGCCCAGTTCAAGTTTTGTTTATAGTCTTGTCTGACGTCAGTTCAGATAGCCGCATAAGTTTTACTGACATCCCAATTTCTGATTGCGCCAAGGTAGCTCCATTTCGCTCCATTTCAAAATCAATGAAGGGGTAATACGTGTTTTGTTTCTTTTCTCACTGGCATTTTCTAGATTTTGGCGGTTGGTTAATATTAGATAGAACGTAATATGTGATATTAATGTGGCTTATCCTGGCCACAGCAAACCCTTTACGGTAATTTTACCTTCCCTTGCTCTTTTAGGGAGTCTTTCCGACTTTTTATAAATGTGTTTTGATGAAAAAATTGTTGCCATATGGTTATTTTGGTAACCTGACGAAGGTTGGAGTTTCCACTGTACTGCGATTTATTGGCGTTTAAATTTCGGCTTTCCCTACACAATTTTATGCGGTTCGTTTCAAAATCGAAACTTATAACTAAATTTTCAATGCCAAATATCGAGCTGAGTCATGAGCCGAATGGCAGACGTGTGGGCGTTTCCGCCACTGCAATTTCTCGTGTAACTACCAGCCAAAGTGAATATCACAAAAAGTTAATGTTGTTGTTTTTTGTTTTTGTTTTTTTTTTTAATTTCAACATGCCGAGCCAGCGTGTTGAACATAGCCACAGGGCACACCCAGTTAAATAAAATGAAACAAACTCGCCACACTCAACAACGGTAGACTAACAAACTGCCCAGTCAACCAGACAGTCAGACAGTCAGCCAAGCGGGTAACCGAAGAACAACCAAGCAAGAGAACAGCAGAGCAGCCATAACCGGCAGATAAACAAAATAGTCAACGAACCAGGCAACCAACAAAGCTAAACAAGCGTACGAACAACAACAAAAATTGCAAAAAATACAACGACAAGAGGCAACTGTATGAGAAAATAGGTTGTAGTAACATTGTGTTCATATTTTAGAACAGTTTTGTTGTTGTTGTAACTTTGGTTTTTGGGTTTTTTACAACGCTTGCAGCAAATCAGCGCGGTTGGTGACTGATGACTGAGTGCAAAGGTGGCGTTGGTGGTGCTGAGGGCAAAATTAATGTCTGAGCGGATGGTAAATGGGGATGTGTGAGAATTTAGTATGAACTCATATGTGTGTGTGTGCGTGTGTGTGTGTGTGCATATATGTGCGCTTACAGAGGTGCTGACTTGTGTTAGCGCTCGCTGGCTAACCAAAGGGTAATTCTGTAAACAGAATAGGAAATATATATAAATGAAAAACAAGTCTGCAGACATTCTCAAGAGAGATACCAGCCGAAATGGTTGAAAAGTATATACAAAAATTATATGTAGCGCTGACTGAAAAGTGTTAACATAAAATTTTGTGTTTCTTTTTTTTGTTATTCCTTGGTAAAGCAGCAACAAAAGCAGTATTACTGAGTCCTTGAAGTCTTAGGAAGTTTCAATAAAGCTGCACCTTCCCAAATGATATCAATACTATGAACGCTAGGCTATTTTGTTACCTCATTGTTACGGTATTTTTTTGTTTTCTTTTTATTATTTTTTGTTTCTTTTTTTTTATTTTTTATTTTTGTTTTACTAGCGGCTTTTTTACTTTTCTGGGTGTCCTTGCTTGCTTTCAGCTGAACTCTGCCTTTTTATGTCAATGTTTTTTCCCCCATTTTGTGCTGATTACTGTGGCTTGTTAGCACATTGCTAGGGACAAAAACAAAAAAAAAAACATACAAAAAAAAATATAAAATAAAATTTATTTTTTTTCACGAAAATCTTTAGTAGCTGCGACCAGCAATCAACAAAAGTCGAAACCTAAATCCCAATACACAAATGACTAAGGGCAAAGGTCAAACAACTAACTGTATTTTGTGTTGCCAAATTAAATGTGTAAACAAAAAATAAAATAATTTAGGGGAAGCGGAATTTAATTTAAAGGATATATAAATATTTTTGATATAAAATTACAGATACAAATATAGAAATGTAAGGTATTCGCTATTAGATAAAGCGAGGAAAAAGATAGAAATTTTGGCAAAAATGTGTGAAAAAGGTAAGGGTGAGAGACAGGTAAAGTGTTGTGCAAAAGAATAATAGAAAGGTAACAGAGATGCTTCCATTATCCTCATAGAGGAAATGTGTAAATGAAAAAATATTAATTGAGCTGAGAAGCGAGATTTAATCACAGATTTTTCTTTTAGACAGAAAAATATATCAAAGAAAAGGTAGCATATATAAATATAAGTATTCATACAAAGACAGAGATGAAGATTGAGAAACATAATCATACAGAAATATTAATAATTTAATAATTTTAACCCTTCGTTAGCCCCTTGTGGCAATATAAAATTCGATTGACTTTACCTGACAATAGACAACTGCACTTGATTTATATAGTTATTTATTTATTTTAAATGAAAAATAAAAATAAAATTATTTTTTTACAGAGAAAGAAGCACTAGCTGTCAAGGCTTACAGCTCACTGCTCTAATAAAATTGTATTGTCTAAGAATATTAATATGTTAGCCAGTCAAGTGTAGCAAAATGCATAGTAAATTTTACTGACAGTACATTGGTTAAAAATTAATCTAGGTATGTTAGTAAAGAAAAATTGTATATGTAAGTTCAATTAAATTAAAATTAAATTAACTTTTTTAGGGCAGCAAAAATCAACTACCT
Organism: Ceratitis rosa; assembly: GCA_037013455.1. Classification (NCBI taxonomy): domain Eukaryota; kingdom Metazoa; phylum Arthropoda; class Insecta; order Diptera; family Tephritidae; genus Ceratitis; species Ceratitis rosa. Next base: position 30,973,347 of record JAWMAG010000004.1, read on the forward strand.
TGTGGATGTTTTCACGTGAAGGTTTCTTAATCAAACGTGGCAAAGTTCAGTATCTTATACCAGTAGATCGTAGTTGCATTTACCAGGTTGTTGAAATTTTCCGGTTTTTTCGATAAAGAAAACACTTAATTTTCAGAGGAATCTCAACATTTTTTTATTCAAAGTATTGACCATTGGTTTCTACACATTTCGCCCATCTCTCAGGCAAATTATAGATACCATTCCAAAAAAACGTTTTCTCATTCGACAAGCCATTTTTCGACTTCTTCAAAATTAGCGAAGCACTGCTCTGCAAGGGAGTGTCTAATCGATGCGAAAAGGTGATAGTCGGATGGGGCGAGGTCTGGAGGGTACGGCGGGTGCGATAATATTTCCCAATTAAGTGTTTTTAATGTGTCTTTCACCAGTTTAGCGGTATGAGACGGCGCGTTGTCATGTTGCAAGATTACTTTGCCATGTCTTCGGGCCCATTCCGACCGTTTTTCGATCAACGCATGATTCAAATTGATCATTTGGTGTCGGTAGCGATCCGTGTTCACCATTTCGCCAGGTTTTAACAACTCGTAGTACACCACACCACACTGGTCCCACCAAACATAGAGCATCGTCTTACGGCCAAAGCGATTTGGCCTTGCAGTCGATGGACCAGCTTCACTAGGGGAAAGCCATTTTCTGTTCGGGTTCTGTTTCGTCCCCCGTAATAATTCGATCCAGAAAAGACTTCCTTTCGAATCGTTGAAGCAGCATTTCACAATTCACATTTCGATTTTCCATTTGTCTATCGTTCAGCTGGTGTGGCACCCATTTTCCATACTTCTGGGTCTTTCCCATGGCTTTTAAACGTTGGCAAATTGCTCCTTGAGTCACGTGCAGTATTTCCGCCAATTTTTGTTGCGATTGGGTTGGATCAACATCCAATAACGCCTGCAATTCCTCGTCTTCGAACTTTTACGCTGCACCAGGATGTTCATTGTCTGTCAAATCGAAATCTCCACTTTTAAATTGACGAAACCATGTCTCACATGTTCTAATTACTGGAGCATGTTCACCATAAGTTTCTACCAGCTTCAGCTGCTTTTTTCTTTTGATGAAATAAGAAAAGCAACGAATGCCGCAAATGCGATTTACTTGGAACGAAACTCGACATATTCATTGAGGTAAACAAATATGACGCTATTATTTTGGCGGAATGTGACTTGCGTATTTTTGTAGGTTAATGTCAATAGAAAAAAATTACATACATGCCAAATCATAGAAATTTATACATATTGCTAGCGACACCTTCTGGTAACATCGGCACACTTCAACAAACACACCTGGTATGTTGCTCAATAAACTTCTGTCATACTGAAGGTATTGTCATTATGCGTCTCTTGTGGTAATCCTTGTCTCTATTGATAAACATTTGAGATACTCGATTTTCATAGGCATCTCATGAGACCAATACTCACTTGGCCCGCGACCCAGACTCTAACATGGAGGTGCCAGTGCCTTCAAGCCTCCTCTCTAGGAACTTCTGGTGAGTCACTATCGATTTGTGTGATCTGGCGTTGACGTGATGATATACAATTCCTCTGCTGTTTGGAAAAGCTAGACGCTTCTGGACGATTGTTACCTGCAGACGATCCAACTTGCTGACAATACAGGCCCATAGTAAAAGATTACTTGCAAATGCCACCAAACTCACAACAAAACTGATTTGACCGTCGATCGTGGCTTGGAGACCATTTTTGCCACCTCACTGCCTTTCGAACTCGAACGTATTCCATTGACGTTTTCTTTTCTCGTTAACTCATGTGGCACACATATATTAAGATTTTTTGTGAATCCAGACTTTTTCAAGTGGTTTCAAACTCTTTTTTGTCTAATGTTAACTGCTGGATGATCTAAAGACTGCTCGTATGATAGTCAGACTCGACGATTTCCATTACTTTATAGACATTTTTGACAATTGGACTCCCAAATATCATCTTTTTAGCGACTTTTAACTAGAAAAAACAGCTGAGGTATTTATGTCAAGCCTTTGTGTTGCAATATACCAAACCTTGTAAGAACTTATTTGCCCAAGAATATTTATGTCGCTAATCCAAAACGCGCTCCCTTTAAGCATAAAATTTCATCGACTCATCATACGAAAATGAATTCAAAACATAATATGTTTGTACTGATTTAAAAAGAAAAATTTGAAATATTTAATGCCACATAACCTCAGTTTTCCTAATGACTTTACATTCTAACCACAAAAGATATACAAAATTTCCGTCGAGTATTACCGTTGCTCTATCATTATTCAACATGAGCTTTCTTTTACCTACAATTAAGCTGCTACACATACATACATACGTACATATATAGGCAAATTTGCATACTTGTATGTTCAACTCGTTTTGCCAAACTGCAATATTTTCTTACATTTTACCGTAAATGCCATTTTGGTATGCTAGTAATGCTGGTGTTATTACTTGTTACTCTTGCTTTTATTTTTGTGTTTGTATTTGTTGTTTGCATTTTTCCTGCCATTTTTCATTTCATATTTCCATACAATTTCTCTGCTTTGCTATTATTTTCCGTTGTTGTGGCATTTTTGTACATTTGTTGCATGCGTGTGGCATGTTTTGAATTTCCGCCTAACAGTCAGGCAATTTATAAACATTTCACTCGCCGCTCCACCGCACCACCGCTCCAACGCCCTATGTGTGTTGCAACAAATAGTTGCACTCTTGTGCTTGGCACTATTTATTTAGTAACCACTTTTAAACAGTTGCTCTAGTTGCGGGTAATTTTAGAAAACAACAAAACAGAAAGGAAAATTGAGAAAAATGTTGTGCTATTTTGAAATTGTTGCAAATTGTTTGAAAATTACTATGGGATGGAAAGAGAGGTTAACTTTTTTTTAATAAAACATATATAATTTCGTTTTTTTATATTTTTGAAAGTTGTAAACGGGGATTTCTAAATTTGGTAGAAAGTTTAAAAATTTGCATTTATTTATATAATATAAAGTTTTTTTTATGAACATAAGATGGAAGAATTCTAATAACAAAAATTATTTATTATTTTTGTATTATTTTTTAATCCAATTTATTTTACATTATTATTATTTTTTTTAACTACAACCTAATATACAATATTTCCAATTAATCATAATTTTTCAACGTGCCAAAAGTCGAGACATACACCTCTTAGAGAATGTGGTATTAAACCAAGCTTAGTTTGGACACATACCGAATTCTGATTTAGCACGAGATTAAAGTTTAAAAGCACTTCATTTCACTCTTGGCGAAACTGGACCTAAGCCAACAACTATACTCGTTGTTCTCAATATAGAGTAATGTTATCATTTAATGTCTAAGATTGAGTTAAACTCAAGTTGAACTCAGGTCCATACAATCTACAAATCATTATTTTGATATTTCACTTTCAGGCTGAAAAACCTCTGGCGCATATTAGATCGTAACTCCAATATAGCACCGGTGATTCGAGCATCTACTATAGTAAACTTCATATTTGAATGGGAAAATCAGTAGAACGTGTTGATAAAGCTAGATCCAAATCTTTTAATTAGCCTAAAATTAAATTATGAGAAGCCCATGCTACAACCACTCTATGCCTCCATGAGATTACCATTTCATTCGCTATCTTGAAAATCATTTGAGTGAAAGCACTGATGTAAAAAATTAATTGGACTACTTCTGCGGTTCGAAGAGCTTCCTTCAAAGGTGGACTTTTTAAATTTACTGACAGATACCAGAAGATTAACAAACAAAATCAGAAAATCTGAAGTGGCATGCCGATATCTGCTGAGTTCTCGATACTAGTGCATGCCCATGAATATTAATAATAATCTTGGTTAGGCCTGCAAAACTCTGAATGCTATAAATATGATCCCAATTTACTCTAAGAATGAAATAATGTGAATTTATAATACAAATTGTTGCTTGCGGTATATCCATTGTTTGTCTAATAACTTATGGATCTTAAGTTCTACGACCCTCACCCATTTCCGTTCTGATGATCGTCGAATGGCTGAAACTTAACCGGATTTTTGCAAGAAGGTCTTGATGACCCATAATGTAATGGACATATGACTATCTAGCGACGTTAGTAGGCTAAATTTACGCATTCGGCGAACAAAATATACATTCGACTTCCATGAATTGCCATTGGATGACCAAGGAGTGTCGTTTCGGACCGCCACTTGTAAATTGTTTTCTATGCTTCATATTAATTTTTCAAACACAAGGAAAAAGTCTATGGAAATGAATATTAGCGGTTGTTAGCTCATTATATGTCTGCAAATGCGTGAAAGATGTTTTGGTTGGTTTCTACTACAATAGATGGCGCGTGACACACTACAAATCAAACTATTCAGGCTCGGTAACAAGAACTTCGTGTACGTCTATTGTTACAAAGCGGCGACATTAACTAGTTTACGAGATCTCTAGTTTTGACTCCCTCTAACTTGTTTCTCCGGTAAAGCCAAAGCAAACCCTATATCATCAGTTAGTTAGATAGGTAGTTAGAGATGACACATCATCTCGTTACTGATAATACTGATTGCGAAACTCATTATTAGTATAAATAACATTTCGTTCCTGGGACAAAATTCCTTGCAAAAAAAAGGAAGTACGCTGAAAGAATATTTTAAACAGATGTCATCGGTTCTTAAGGAGTCTGCGCCTTCATATATTTTGTTGCAAAGCTATTAAATTCTCATTTTCTTTTACTTAGTTTTGTTTTTGTAGCGGTCATCGAGCTCATCTAACGTGAGGTCCAGGAAACGTGCTGTTTCGACGGGTTCGGACCATAGGAAGAGGGGGTTAGATGCAACGGTGATGGTTAGTGTCGTGTGCGGTCTCATTACATGCGGCGCATACGGACGTTGGGTATTTTGGGGTCGAGTCTGGATAAATAAGAGTTTAACCTGCTACAACATCCAGACCTAAGTTGCGCCAGTATTACGCGGGTCTCTCGAGGCGTGCCATTTGTTTCTGCTTTTAACTGTTCGGCGCCAATTGGAGACACCAAATGAAGCCAGGTCTTTCTCTACATGATCTTCACAACGAAATCGAGTTCTTCCTCTATTCCACATCTCAATTTGTACTTGCAGACGTAAAATATGGGGCACCCTGTGTGCTTCAAAAGGAATTTCATTTACTAAATCAATATGATTTGTTATAACTAGTGGTTTTCAAAATCCAATTATACGGATCAATATTAAAACAGTGGAATTTGTTCCCAAAAAATAAAAAAATGTTCGAGTAACTTTTCCATGGAAAATGATTCGGAATATTGTTATACTGAGTTTTTCGAACAGGAATTCAATAGAATTATATTTTTGAAGAAAAAAAATTTATAAAACATTCCCAAGACCTTAGAAATATCCTGAGTTAAAAGCCGTTGCTTACATCCTGATACGAGTAGTTAATCTATAGACTATTTTTATTGTCCTCGTGCTTTCACTTGCCGCTTGTAAAAAGGTTTTAAATTACAATATATGCATATGAGGAAATCCTAAAAAAAACAGCCAGATACGACACACACACACATGCATGCGCCAATATTAAGGCAAGAAACTACAGCAGTAAGACCAACAGCAACAAGCTTGATGACAACAGCTGAAATAATATGCAACAGCAAACATAAAATGAAAGCGAAAAATAACACTAAAAACATACAACAGCATAAAAACAATAACAACAACAATTTGTTACCTCTGCCTGAGCCTGCAGGCCAAATGACCAAGCAAACAAACTGACCAGAAAGAGCAGAGGAGAACACAGAAACCTAACAACTGCACTATGGTGCACACATACATAAACTCATATATATATGTATGTAACTCTTATGCTTGCTTGTTTGTATGTTTGTATGTTTGCTTGGCGAAATGTGTATTTATGCACAATTTGCAATAACAACATGTTTGTGCAACAATTTCAATTATGCTGCAAGTTGATGTTGTCCTTGCTCATGTTGTTGTTGTTGTTGTTCTTATCGTTGTCATCCATAACGTAACAATTTTTGCTAGCAACTTCATACACATGACTACATAGTGGTACTTGCTCTTTTTGTTGTTATTATTATTATTATTGCTGTACTTCTTGTTGGTGTTGTTATTGTTTTAGCTGTAAGCCTTTGGCTCAGCTCGGCTTCGTAGTAACGTACGAGTATCGGAGTGTAATTGTAAATGTAATTGTAATTGACAATTGCATTACATAACAACATTGAGTGTTGTTTATGCAAAAATTTTTGTTGTTGTTTTTGTTGAAATTTCTACTAACGTTGCTATTGTTGCTGTTGTTGTTGTTGAATTGACACAAATACACTCATGCGCTGGGCAAATGAATGGCCTTCCCAACAGTATTTGCTATAATTACAATAATAACAACAAACAGTGTGTAAGATGGCATATATATTAACAACAACAACAACAACAGCCATGAATTGCAACTGCAATAACAAAATACCAAGCGATGCATGCTGGATGTTGAAAAAACATTGGAGCATGAGCGTTGATAGCCGAAACTCACATTGAATGCGCATGCATGAGCAGCAGTTTATCTCCGATTTATATATGTGCCTATGTAGGTATATGTTTATGTGTATATGTGCATGTTAATCCAGCAGCTGGAGCAACTTGCAATGACCGTTATATGAAAAGCAATAGCCGCCAGCTAAATTGTGTATGGCATTCATTTTGCCATAAAATTTGTTGCGTCAGCCTTTGCGCTTGTGAATATGTGCATGTGTGTGTGCATGTGTATGTGTGTGTATGTCAGAATTTGTGTAGCCAGCGACTTTATTGCTATGCCATAATTGCTATACGTTTACATATGTACACGTATGTGCCATGTAGATTTTATCGTTTAAAAGCGCAATTTTACAGTAGTTAAAATGTCAACAACTTGCCAGTTTTTTTAATTATTTCGTGGCGACATGCCTTGAGGACGTAATTGATCCTTTCTACTTTGATACATATATGTATAAATTTTTGAATTTACTATGCGAAAGAATTTGAAACAAAATATTTTTAAGTTGCTAAAACAAAATCTTTCACTCAAATTTGTTTAAGAAAATTTCATTTTAATGCGCTCTGGATTGACTTTGGAGTCAGTGGAAAGCAAACAAATTCATAAATTGAAAAAAAAATGTTAAAAAAATATTTAGTTTCGTTATTTTAATATCATATTGCGCTCTTGACTTTTTCCTGTGGAGCCAGGAGCTATGGTTCCAGCTTAAGACAGTCTTTAAGGAGATGGGCCTCTGAAGAAATAATCACTTCAAGAATTTTTTAAGTTGCATAAAGTTAATTTAGAAAATTTTGGGTAATTTATTCGATTTAATTTGAACTTGAGTTCAAAGAAAAAAAATAATTGTAATCAAAAGGAAAATTCTTCTGATCTGTACTCATAAAAAGGAAACGTATATGACGTTAATTGGTCAATATTTCCCAATATGAAAAAATATATTTTTACTTTAATTGTAGGTTTGAATCATCTTTTCTTATAATATTCATACGTGTATACGCGTATAAAAATAATTATTAAAATTCAAAATATAAGATTCAAGAATTTATTTTATACAGTGAGTGCATCTGATCAATGCCTCGCAATGAACTTTACATATAAAACTTTTGCAGCTATCTCATTGCAATATGCTCTTTGGACAAATGAAACAACGTTCACGTGGTAAACTTGTTGGTTGTGGAGTTTCTGTAGGCTTTTGGTAGTCCCTTACTCCCAACTCGTGAGATGTAAAGAAATTGTCACACGTGCCACCTTAAATGATAAATCCTTTATCAAATCGAGTACAACACGACGTCCTTGTTCCTTTTCAGGTTTACAATTTCGATCTTTACCGGTGTACCTATATTTCCAACGACCAAACGAAACTTGGCTATCGCACAATATCCAAATATTAATTCCGTATTTTCCAGGTTTCGATGGGATATAATGTTTGAATGGGCAACGGCCGTGAAATGTCACCAATAGTTGATGAACTGTAGTGCATTCAGCAGGATTATACATATCTTGTATATTAACTTCCAATTGTGTCCAAACATCTCTGATTGGAGCCAGCTTATCCAAAGCTCGCCTTTCATTTCTATCAGATTTGTTGTCAAACCTTATAACTCGGAATATATTTTAGAAACACCGTAGTCACATTTTCGCTTTGAAAATAGGATGGCCTTTATGATCATCCCTCAAACATTCCAGTTTACCGTGTGGTCGAAACACTCCAGCTAAGTTCAAAAGGCCAAAATATGCTTCAATAGCAGTTTAACGCAACATAATAGTTTTCACTTGTTGCTTGGCAACAACGTAAACTTAGAATAAAATATGTTCATACTGTTTAACATATTGGCCAAATTTGACCCATATACATATACAGTATGCGTAATTATTTTTGGCCAGCCCATCCAACGAAAAAAATAAAAAACTTTAAGTTTTCCTCATTAAGTTTTAAGAAATAAAAAAAAAAAATAAAAAGTAATCATCCGGTTACGTGAAAGCTAAAAAGAAATATTCATTGTTATAAGTTGTTTGGGCAATTTTGACCCATGAATACAGGATAAGTGTTAAAAATAAATAAACAACACGAAACCGATTCTTGGGTTTTGCAATCTGCACTTGCTTTGGACTCCTCACTTCTCACCTCTAGCACTACTACTTATCAAAGCATTCAAGAGATCTCTTCAAATACAGAGTCGGATTTAAATTTTGCTCTAAAAATTTGTATTTTTATATCAACTTCTGAGCTCGGCTAGGCCTCACTACCTACAAACCATATGAGTGAGAGTCAGATTGACAATAGTCTCCTTTACCAAAGTTACTTTTGGTACCATAACATTCAATGGATACTATACTTATATTCTGTCGGAAGCAGATATCGATATTTAGAGAGAAGTTTTCGTAGCACGAAAAATTGGATCTCAAGCTAAAGACATTTTTTTCAATGAAATATGTTGACCAAATTGTAAAGTTGTTCAAATATGATCTCAGTATTGAAACAACTTCTTGACAGATACGCTCGTTGAAAATCTTTAAAATTTAATTTTTTTAAATAATGTAAATACATTTTTTTTTAATTTTTTTTTTTTTAATCAATTATGTAATTTCCATTTTGTTGGATGACCTTTCGCCATCTTTCCGGTAACATCATTATTCCACGCTCATAGGACTTCTGGCCTTTATCTGCAAAAAACTGAAACAAGTGCGATTCTATAGCCTCGTCATTTTCGAAAGTTTTACCATTTAATGAGTTCTTCAAAAGTCGAAGCAAATGTTAGTCTGACGGTGCAAGGTCAGGCCTATATGGTGGTAGCATCAACAGTTCCCAGCCAAGATCACCCAGTTTTTGCCGAGTGACCAAAGATGTGTGTGGCCTAGCATTTTCTTGGTGGAATATGACACCTTAACGATTGCTCAATTCTGGCCGCTTGTCATTGTCCAATTGTTCACAGTGGACATCCGAATTAATAGTTTGGTTCCTTGGAAGCAGCTCAAAATATACAACACCCTTCCAATCCCACCAAACTGATAGCATAATCTTATCTTGATGAATATCAGCCTTTGACGTGGTTTGTATCGCTTCATCATGCTTGGACTTTGATCGTTTTCGATTCATGATATTGAAAACAATCCATTTTTCCTCTCCAGTTAGATTTGCTTCAAAATGGGATGATATTCATTGCGTTTAAGATGCATATCAGAAGCGTTGAGGCGCCTTGTTAAACGAATTTCTTTCAATTCATGTCATTCATGTGGTACCCAAATATGAAGTTTTTTTACCAGTCCAAGGCGTCGTATATACTGTTAAAAACAAAAATACAATTAAATAGTCGCAAAGAAATTATTTAAAGAACTTGTCAACGACGTCTGTATGAAAAATCGCCGGTTTCTTTTGGGGCAACCCGATAATTTATTTAATAGTTTTATTTTTTTCTTCTATTTTTTTTTTAATTTACTTTACTTAACTTTTTTATGTTTATTTATTATTATTTAATTCAATATTCTTTAATTTAATTTTAAGTTTATTTTAGGTTTTTTATATTTCCTTTTTTTCTCCATTAGGGTATACATCAATAATTGATGGTTAGGCAACAAAATACTTAAACCTACGAGTATTGTTGTTATAGCTATATTAAATTTATATGCATTATATTAATGTGAAAATATTAATAATTTTCGGGATAACACCGATATATGACATAACAATTGGAATTATCTTCTTATTTTGAAATATCCACATATCTTTGATTTCGTGTGCTAAGGTGAGATATTTTATACTATTCTCTGTAGATCAATATTCATCGAACCTAGTAAATCCTCGTTAAACTATTATCTAATATTCTTTGTGGGTTATATTTGTAATACGGACATTCCTCCGTAATTAAACCGTATCTTAGTGCTAAGCATTGGTGCACAATTTTAGCGACGTGGTTATGTCTTGACAGGTATTCGGTAGCTGATTAGGGGCACATGCGCCTGTAATTCAATGAATACTTCCAGGTTATTTTAGACATTCTCAGCGTAGATCGTTTTCAATGACGGCGCGGATAGTATACTATTTGTACTTCTTTGTTGCAGTAAATTGGTTTTAGTTTTGAAGTTTCATTAAATACAGATAAAAGTGGGTTTAAAGCGAGACAAAACCATAATGAATTCAGAGTATCTCATTGAAAAATACCTCATTTCAATGGTATTGGAGCTGACTTTATAAGTCTATTTTTATACATTAAATTGAGAATTACCTCACACGTTTTAATAGTATTTTGTAATAAATGTCTGATATTTGGATATATTCTATACATTTCTAGTAGTTTAAGGAGCCATTATTGGAGAATGCTGTCAAACGCTTTAGAATAATCAATATAAGCAATATAGATATTTCACTAGTTGTGAAAAGCTTGCATCCTTTGCTAATTTTTATGCACCCCTTTTTCTTTTATTTTATTTGATTTTATTTAATTTCGTTTTATTTAATTATTTTTTTTTTGTTTTAATTTAGTTTCTTTCATTTTATTTTTTTTATTTAATTAACTTAAATTTATTTAATTTTTATTATTTTATTTATTTCATTTTATTTTGTTTTATTTATCATTTTTTGTTTTATTTAAATTAACTTAATTTTATTTATTTTAATTTAATTAAGTTTTATTTTATTGTATTTTATTTTAATTTTTTTTATTTTTTTAATTTAATTTAATTTTTTTGTTTTTGTTTTTTGTTTATTATATTTCTGCCATTTTTGTTTTGTTTTGAAACTCTAAATTCTTTCGAGAAATTTTCGGACAGTTTGAGAGCTACCGCTTTGAGAACTCATTGTTGTACCAAGTGCTAAAAGTAGCCAAAATTTTTGATGTTGCATAAGTTTGTAGTGGGTAAATGAGAGCAAACTATGTGTTGGTTAGGACTCTGGAACACCTAAACTTATTTCAACTCTCCACAAGTTCCCTTTGTATTTTTATATAAAGTAACTCTATTGCGCTCCTTAATAAGTAAGTTTATGTTTCCTTAAACCATGCAAATCACTTAAGAAATATGCACGTAATTGCTGCTAACAAAGAAGCTTATTTACACTGTTCAACTTAGCTCATCAAGCCAACGAGCGAAGCGCCTTTGTTTTATAAATTACAGTAATTTCGCTCAGCTTATACTTTGTTTCACATGGCCTTGTAAATTATTTTTTTGCGTGACAAAGAAAAGTTGAGGAAAATTTCTTCACTTTTTCTTTGCATTTATTTCGCTTGTTTCTGTCAACTTTTCAGCACACTTTGGCAATTTTCATCACAAAGGCCGTGAGGCTATAAAAATGTATGAATATAAATAAAGTAAATATTGTTTATAAACAAGAAAAAGAAGAGGTGAAGTAATAAAACACAAAAAACTATATCAAAAAAAGAAAAAAAAAATATAGAAAAGGTGAAAAGTAAGAGGAGGAAAGAAACTTAAGAACTCGCTGCCACCAGGTATGCATGCAGTCGCGTGTCGACCTTTGTTTACTCTCGCCACCTTTTGACAATTATTTTGGTTCTTAAGCGCGTCGCACCACCTGCCAACTGCCTCCAGGTGGCGGCTACTCAGTTAATGCTTGCATGCAGCAAAGAAATTTGTGTTAAATTCATGCGCTCGTGCGCGCACGCTTGCCTCTTACAATTTTTCACAACTTAGCGACGGCAACAACTTTCTGGCGACTTTGTTTATCACCTCATGAGAAGTTTGGTGCTGGAAAGCAGGAGAGAGGCCAGCCTGTTCGCGTACAAGTTTAGTCATTTTCCGCGCGGCTGACGCAATGCAACGCGCTGCATTCAAGCGCAGCTAAGCCCAACAAAATGAAAGCAAGCCAAGCGTTTTATATCACTTGTTGCAAGTTGTACTTGTTTGGCGTGGCCAGGTGTTTGCAATGGGTAGCGCGTGCCACACTACTAAAGTAACAAAGGAAATGCATAAACTTTTATGCCAACAATGAAGAAGTTTGCGCGTGTAAATATATATATGTAAGCTGGTATGTATGTGTGGCCAATGTGTTCATAAAAAAAAATTTAAATGGAAAATGTAAATTGTTTAAGAACTGGCACAGTTGATAAGGGAGCAGGTACCGTGAGTATATGCGAAATTGTTCTATGCCTATGTTGCATGCAACAAAATGCAACGCCATAAATATTATCGCTACAGAGTGCACAGATTGTTGCGAAAGTTAAATGATATTCTAAAAATGCACTTAAAATTCATGTAGAAACGTTCAAAGAAATGGAGCAAATGAAAGCGAAAGTGGGTTACATTGGCAGAGCAAGAAAATGTTAATAGGATATTTGTAGAAAAAGGGAATTTTATTTAAATTCGATGTATTGCTAACTGATTTTAAATGGATACATTGGTAGAATGAAGGTTATTCTTTTTAACTGTACAGATATATTTTTCTTATTACCTGATATTGGCTCTATGCCAGCCACCAAGTGAAGCCAAATTTCTTCCAAATTGATAACTCTAACACTTTTTTCGTAATTCCTAGGTATTTGTGATTAAATTATTATTATTCTTAAATATGGCAATACCTTCGAACCTATAAACGAGCCTTTATCCATAACTCGACAAGGACAAGACATGTGGCCATACTGTTTTTTGCTTAGGTTGCCATATATGTTTACATGTCAAATTTGAGCGCGATCTGTTACTGTTTTTTTTTTTTTCTGCACTATAAACAAGTCAACCTCGAGTGTGTTTTTCGAATTTTACTATGGAAATTAACGTTGAGTAAAGAGTTTGTTTGTAATTTTGTTATTCCAATGGAATAAGTGCGACGGACGCAATGAAAATGTTACAGAAGGCATATGGGGAGTCTTGCCTATCACGTGCACGTATTTTTGATTGGTATAAGTCGTTCAAGAACGGCCGTACATCGCTGGAGATCTTGCCCCATGATCGTCGTCCAGCAACGTCAATAAACGAAGAAAACATCGAAAAAGTAAAGAAAATTGTGTTGGAAAATCGTCGTGTGACTGAAAGAGAGATAGCTAGTGAGCTCAACATATCAAATGGATCCGCTCATAGCATTATTCACGATGTTTTGGGCATGAGACGTGTGTCTGCTCGACTTGTTCCAAAATTGTTGCTCATTCGTCTCGTCTTGTACGCGATTATTTGACCAAAAACAACGTAAATATTGTTCCGCAAGCAACGTATTCACCCGACATGGCACCGTGTGACTTTTTTCTTTTCCCTAAACTCAAATTGCCGCTTCGTGGAAAGCATTTTCAGTCGATTGAAGTCATAAAAGAGAATTCGAAGAAGGAACTGAAAGCCATACCTAAAGCGGCCTACCAGAAGTGTTATGAAGATTGGAAAAAAAAGGTGGCATATGTGTATCGCATCTAATGGTGACTATTTTGAAGGGGATAAAATAGATATTGAAGAATAATTAACCGTTTTTGATTTATTGAACAGTCTCGTTTATATTTGAGCAGAAGGTAGAGGATACTACTCAGTAAAGTCACTCAGTTTCCTTACGAATCTTCGACATGAATGTCAAACTTTCGTTTGAGTATAAAAGGCAAGAGTTTTTAAAAACGAATTATTGGGGTAAAGTTCTCACCCTATTTTAACTAGAGATCTGTCCGAGAGCGCTACTGCTATACGAAATATTGAAATAATGGATAAATCTGAAAAAAAGCACTTCCACGTGCCTCTCAAGATAGATTGAAATATGAGTATATTGTCTCTGTTCTTTAATGTGTGAGAGATGCTGATATGAGCTGAACCTAAAGTAGCCTTAATCATATGACGAGCTTAGAAAGCAGATCGGCCTCCTGTGTTCCATCTTCGGACTAAGGTATTAAGTCTTTGGTCTTTGGTTTTGGGATTTTGGTTTTTGGTTTTCAGTTTTTGGTCTTTGGTATTTGCTTCTCTCTGGTCTCTGGTATTTTGACAATGGTATATGATTTCTGGTCTGTTTTCTATGGCCTCGGATCTCTTTTCTTATGGCTCTGATTTTTGTTCTCTTGTCTGTGGTTTCTGGTTTCTAGTCTTTGGTCTCTGGTCTCGTGGTCTCCTGGTCTCCTGGTGTCCTGGTCTTCTTGTCTTTGTTCTCTGGTCTCTGGTCTCTGGTCTCTGGTCTCTGGTCTCTGGTCTCTGGTCTCTGGTCTCTGGTCTCTGGTCTCTGGTCTCTGATCTCTGGTCTCTGGTCTCTGGTCTCTGGTCTCTGGTCTCTGGTCTCTGGTCTCTGGTCTCTGGTCTCTGGTCTCTGGTCTCTGGTCTCTGGTCTCTGGTCTCTGGTCTCTGGTCTCCGGGTATCTGGTCTCCTCGTCTCCTCGTCTCTGGTCTCCGGGTATCTGGTCTCCTCGTCTCTGTTCTCTGGTCTCCCCTTCTCTGTTCTCTGGTCTCTGGTCTCCTGGTCTCCGGGTATCTGGTCTCTGGTCTCTGGTCTCTGGTACTGGTCTCTGGTGTCTGGTCTTTAGTCTCTTGTTTCTGGTCTCTGGTCTCCTGGTCTTCTGTTCTCTGTTCTCCAGTCTCTCTCTCCTGGTCTCCTGGTTTCAAGTCTCTGGTCTCCTGGTCTCCTGGTCTTCTGGTCTCTGGTCCCTGTTCTCAAGTCTCTGCTCTCTAGTCTCTAGTCTCTGTCTCCAGGTCTCCTGGTTTCATGTCTCTGGTCTCCTGGTCTTCTGGTCTCTAGTCTCTGTTCTCTGATCTCTAGTCTCTGTCTCCCGGTCTGCTGGTTTCATGCCTCTGGTCTCCTAGTTTTCTGGTCTCTATTATCTGTTCTCGGTTCGTCAGTCTATGTTCTCTGTTTTCCGTTCTCTGGTCTCTGGTTTCTAGTCTCTGGTCTCTGTTCTCTGGTCTCTGGTCTTTAGTCTCTATTTTCTATTTAACATTTGGTATACTCACATACTCTTTTTTTAATTTAATTAAAACCTGCGCAAGTGTGAAAAGTGATAGCTGCGCGAAGGCACCTCAAGTGCCCACTTTCATTTTATATCTTCCTCATTTACTCCTTTCTTGTTTACGTCTGTATAGAAGTGCTCGGTTTAATTGGAAACCCATAAGCGTAAGAATATCTTCCATATGAAAAACAAACTCAACCGGAAACGTTGCAATTGCACCTTGAAAATCACACAGGACACACATGTACGTGTATGTGGCATGTAGCAAAGCAAAACTTCCGTAAAACACTTGAGTGTGCCACGAGTAAAGCGTTGAATGTGTCAAGCAAAGAAATTTTTCCTCAAGTGAAATATTATAACAGAAAAATTAAATGAGAATGAAAGGAAAACAAGTAGATGAGGTAAAAACAAAAATAGCAAAGAGAAAGGTTAAAATAAACAGGGAAACACCTTAGAGGTCTTCAGTGTCGTGTGCTGTTAGGCAGATATCAGCAATGGTCCTGCGGCATGCCAGCCATTAGAGCGGATGAATGCAACTGGGGATTGGTAGCTCAGCGCGGAGCAGTAGCTGCACTGGATTGCAGTTGGTAATTTACATAGCAGTCATTTGCAATTCGCATTATCTTTAAAATTCCAACAAAAGTATGCGCAAAGAGAATGCAAGGATAGAGAAGAAAAAATGTTCAACTACGAGAAAGAAAATGAAGTTATAAAGCAGCTGAGTGGCTCAGCTTCGGACTACCTTTGCCGGCACCGAAATGTCACGCCACCTGCACTCCTTACTCTTGCATCTCCTCACTGATGCATTTTAACTCTTTCCTCACTTTCAACCTACTCTTTCTACAATACTTTTTTCATGTACCCATATAAGCTTGTATGTGTAGTAGTTAGGTATGCCGCTCCTACCAGTTTGCATTAACATGTTTTTCCATTTCTTTTCCCTCTTCATTGCAGGTTCTCATCCGCCACGGATAGTCGAGCATCCGATAGATACGACAGTGCCGCGCCATGAACCGGCGACACTTAATTGCAAAGCCGAGGGTTCACCAACGCCCACAATACAATGGTTTAAGGACGGTGTGCCGTTGAAAATACTGCCCGGATCCCATAGGATTACGCTGCCAGCAGGTGGATTGTTTTTTCTCAAGGTAAGACAAACAGACAATAACTACATACCATACAGCAACAAAAAAGATGCCAAATGGCATAAAAGAATATGAAAAAAAGAGAAAAATATATAAATAGCACCAAGTACTCGTAAGTTGGCATTAAAACTGTGACCGAGTCGGCTAGGCTATTTTTCCAGTTCGCCTTTGGGTGCTGCGGCCGACATTTGTGCTCTGTTGCTTTTGGTATGCATTTCTATTTAAATTAAATTCTTTTTTTTTTAATTTTTTTTTAACTTTCTTTTATTTTTATTATCTTTTCATTTGTTCTTTGTTTTGCTGCCGCTTATTTTATTTTGTCATTTGTCCGCGCTGAGCCGGATTTATGGGTCGCTGCTATGATAATGACGGTGGCTCCTGCGCTTCCTGTGCTTTATAAATGAGCGCCAGCGGCGTTGCAATTATATAAAGGCAGCAGAAATGATGGACATACAAACTCACATATGAATGTATAGCGTTTTTTCTTTCACTTACTACTTATTTCTACTTACTTTTATATACCTATTATGGTATGTAAGTCCTTAGCACATGGCGGTTGCTTATGAAGACGTTGGCTTATTTACCTTGATTTTTTTTTCTCCTCTCTCAGCAGTTCCGTTCCTTTTTTACACTTCTTTTGTTGAAACCTCCTATTTTATTGTTAATTTTTAATTGAAAAACAATGAAATGCCCTTAAATAGATTTATAAATTAACCACAGCAGGAAGGCTCCTGGTGATCCTTGCACTTGTTGTTTGGCTTACAATTTTATGTCAAAATAGTTAATTTTTTTGTTGTAATATTATTTTTATATTTTTTTTACTTTTACAAAATAATTATTATTTTTATTGTAGTTTTATTTTTTTTTTACCTTTAAAAGGTTTACCTCACGCAAGAAGACATTCCGAGCATAGCTCTAGTAATCTGTTCTTTATGAACGAATTTTATGTGCAAAATCCTGTTCCCATTTGAAAAAAGTGCTTCTGGTAGACCATAAATCTTTTACCAATGCACTTCAGAAGATTACTAAGTGCCAGTTAGGATTTTCCTGTAGTTGACGCCAGTGTCTATTGTTCGAAGGGAAAAGGAGACAGTAATCATTCCCTGACCATCTTGAAGCTAATTCATCATCAACCCAATACAAAATTTCTACTTATTTAAGTCTAGCTCTAGGCGATTTTGCGTTTCTTAAACCACTTAAAATTACTGATTATATTTCCAAACCTTTTGAAAAAGTCACGAAACCACTTTTTAACTAGTTGAAGATATATCGGGATATATGGTTTGTTAGATGGTTTATTAGATGTTCATGACAACAGTAAATTTAACCGATCCAGGGTTGAACCCCTCAAATAAAGCATAGTAATTATTTGTGCTTCATTTGAAGCCTTAGTTCTGGAAAAGAGCAAGAGTGAGATACAAACGGGAATAGTGCAGATAGTGGTCACAGCATTATCGCAGTTATTTATAATCGAAATAGCTGATAGAAAAAAGTATACAAGTTGGATTTTTGCTTTCGATAGTCTGCCCGGCAAACTAGTCCGGTGGCAAATAAGCATCCTAACAAGAATAAAACGACTAACAAGACTGTGTATCTGGTCAAAAGATCATATGTTTAATACTCACTGAGCTATGCACCGGTTGAGAATTAGTTGCCGCGCAGTTTCTGATGAATGAAATGGTTGGTTGGATATCAACATAGTCTGGTCGTTCGACCACTGCTGAGGGTAAGCGTATTATACCATATTCACGTATGTGAACTATGTTTTTCTGAGGTTATGCATATATGCCCATCAATTTAATACCTATAGTATAAATTGTTGTAGCATAATAAATGCCTTCTTATATACATATTATGAAGCTTCCGGCTCGGTTAAGTAATTTGAAATATATCTCAAAAGAATATTTAGCTAAGGGAAACATATTGACAGCAGAACTAGCAAAACGGTATGAAAAGTTTATTGCGCCAAAATGAGTCTTCCGACAACAAACAATATACCAGGTGTGTTTGATGAAGTTTGCCGGTTTTTTCGATAAAGAAAACACTTAATTTTCAGAGGAATCTCAAAATTTTTTTATTCAAAGTGTTGACCATTGGTTTCTACATATTTCGCCCATTTCTCAGGCAAAAAAAACTTTTTCTCTTTCGTTCCATTTTTCGCCCCCGTGACAATTCGATGCAGAAAAGATTTCCTTTCGAATCGTTGAAGCAGCATTTCACAAACGGTTTTTCGATTTTCCATTTGTCTATCACTCAGCTGGTGAGGCACCCTTTTTCCATACTTTTGGATCTTTTCCATGGCTTTAAAACGTTAGCAAATTGCTCCTCGAGTCACATGTAGTGTTTCTGCCAATTCATTGTCTCTCAAATCGAGATCTCCACATTTAAATTAGCGAAACCATGTCTCACATGTTCTAGTCACTGGAGCATGTTCACCATAAGTTTCTACCAGAAACCGGTGAGCTTCAGCTGCTTTTTTCTTTTGATGAAATAAGAAAAGCAACGAATGCCACAAATGCGATTTACTTGGAACGAAACTCGACATATTCACTGAGGTAAACAAATATGACGCTATTATTTTGACGGAATGTGACTTACGTATTTTTTTAGGTTAATGTCAATAGAAAAAAATTTCATACATGCCAAATCATAGAAATTTATACATATTGCTAGCGACATCTACTAGTAAAACCGGCATACTTCAACAAACACACCTAGTAATGGTTTTCTTGAGGACTACATCAGAAACTTTACAGAAATGTTTTAGAGGTTTCCGATTTTCGAAGAATCATTACCTTTCGGATGGTTCCAGGCTTTTATTTCGACCAACTCGATTAATTGAAGTTCTGTTGAGTCTAGTTTCTAGATGTTTAAACATATGATTGGTAGAAGTTCTTTTCTAGTTTGGTACAGTAGTTTTCAATTTTCTGTCATAACATGAACAATTTAAAACTGGCTCAAGTGCATTTCGGTACAACTCCGAAGTTATTTCGAGACTGAGTCGTTCTTTTCAAGTCAATGTCAGGTCTATTATACAATAGAATAGTGCATTATATTGTTGTAATTATTATTTCCCCTAACTTTCTGATTGTCAAATACCATATACTTTCAGCATTAGGCAGCTCTTGAATCCTTTAGGTTCCTCGTCGTGCCAAAAGCGGCAATTTCGCTTGTTTACATACCCATTGAGTCAGAAATGGGTCTCATCGCTGAACAAAATTTGGCTCGAAAGCGTCGGATGTTCTTGGAACTCTTCAAGACCGCATAGAGTGAAGCGATGTCACTTGGGAAGATCGAGCATCTTTAGTTCTTGCACTAGCTATATTTTGTATGCTTTAAATTTAGGATCTCGACATAAAATGCCCCAAATCGCTCCATAAGTCAGTCCGAGTTGCTCCGAACGGTGCCGAATCGCCTATCCATGGTCTTCGTGAACTACGTCTTTTATTCACTGTGTGCTGGACGTGGTCTATTCGGTCGAATATTATCCAATAATGCATGCTGAGTCTCAAGATGGCGGATGATGTTGCGAATAGTACGCCCAGTAGGTTGATTATTTTGAGCTATAAGTTGAGCGAAGCACGAGAGACACATTCTTTACAGAACGTGAACGTGAACAAAAAAGGCTACTGAAAATTGTACCTACACTTGGATCACCCTTTATTTGACTACTGTCTCTAGTAGTATATGACCATACAAGGTTTTAGCCTGAGTGAACTTAAACCTTGGTAAATTTAAACCATTTGGAAGGCTTGAGCCCCGGACTGTTCCCACCAAAGATATTGCAAAAAAAATTAATTTTACTATTCGCCCCTCGGCAGAGAATGTCAACGCGTATTTATGACATGAAATAAAAGCTTCTCATAAATATTCATCGGCCGTTAGGAGGCGGTTTAATATAAACTGTAGGTCCCCATTTGTTGGAAAAAACTTCATGGGCTCGGTCGAAAATGTTTCAGCAATCACAAAGTGCCTACTTTATAATATATATTTATGCTATTTTTTTCCACTTCTAAATATTATTTCGGTAAGAGCAAAAAAAAAAAATAAAAAGTAATTAAAAAATAAAATAAATATATAGAGAATTTGTTTATATTGTAATCTCAATCTCCACTATACTGAAGGCGCTTCCCTACGCCTATACGTGCTCCTGGAATTCCTTTTCCCATCAACTTGTGTCCACTCTATTTCCATCTATTTGCTAAATTATTATTTTTGATGTCTTAATGTTATTTATTTATTTTTTTTCCTCAGGCCTCGAGCGTTTATTTTCATTTCTGCGTTGATAATTACTTCCTGACTTGCATTTTATGATTTGAGAATTTTTTTCTATTTCATTTTTTTTTTTCACTCAAGCTCAAGCGGCTGCTTTGCTTAACGCTTTGTCCGCAGTTTTTTTTTTCTCTTTTATTTAATTTTATTCTGCTTATTTTAATGCCTTTGCTATTTATGTATAATTTTTATCTGTAGTTAAATACTCATGCAATAATTTCTTATTTATTTGTAATTTTTTCTTTGCGTTTAATTTTTTCCTTTTTTTTTTGTTATTTATTCTCTTTTATTTTGTACGTTTTTTTTTCTTTTCCTTTGAATTTTTTCCTGTTGCCATTTAAATTCCCATTTTTCAACTGTTGAGCGTTTGAGCGCACTAATTACTTTTTTATATATTTCTGTTGAATTTCCTTTTTCGCATACTTTTTCCACTACACTTTTCAATGCCTTCTTTACTAATTTTCCATGGCAACACTCTGTGCAATTTTTTTTTTTTTTTTTTTCGCTCTTTTTGTTCACTTTTTGCCTTGCAGCGCTCACACAGTTGCCGGAATTTGACTTTAAATTACGAAAAGAATGTGCGAGGAGTGCGAGTACGAGTGTGAATGCAGCAAGTGGAAAAAAAAGTAAAAACGAGATTAAAAGCAAAAATGCTCAACTTCATTAACGTAAGGTAAATAGCAGCAGTCGTTGGCAAATCCTGAGGCTATATTTAATTCAACTTTGCGAACCTTCAACAACATTTCAACTGCAGCAGATTTCCGCGCGCGCTTGGCTTTAGGGTGCGCGCGTACACACATACACGTACACTGTTGCCACCTTTCCACACTCACCTGCGTGTGTGTGTGTGTATGTGTGCCTGTGTGTGGGGGGTTTTGTATGTTTGTGCTCTCAGCACTCACTACTCAGCTGTCATTTTCCATTTCTTTACGTCTGTTATTTGCTATTGGTGCGTTTGATGAATTTTCTGGCGCTTGTTGCAAGTTTACAGTTTGATTGCATGCGCCGGCAGGAGTTAGTGCAAAAAATTAACGTCAGTCGCTTGCTAAAAACCCTCAATGTATTTCTCCCTTCAACACCTATTCTTTGCTGATTTTTCGTATTTCTTTTTTTGGCTCTTCAACTGCCCTAGCGCCTTTGTCAGTTAACTGTCTACCTTGTGTCTAGCGTTCAATCGCTGTCTGTTACCTTGACTGCCTAACTGACTGACTATCAACTGAGTGCTGACTATACACATACATACAAACATATGTACAACTATACACTAGTACTTATATTCACTGAGTGCTGCACTCAGTTTGTTTACTTTCGCATTTCTCTCTCGGCTCTCTGTGTCTGTCATGTTTGTTTAGGCATATACAGTCGTATGTGTGTATGTGTGTGTGTATTTCTCGCTGTGTTTCTGCTTTTAGTGCACTTCATACACGTAGATATCGTATATACGAGTATGCAATGTTTATTTACACTTTTGAGTGTATTTGCTTAACGCAGACGAAAACTTCTTCTCAAAACACACACACACGTGCGCATATGAGTATTTGTTTTTAAGTACGTACGTGTAGGTATGTATGCGCTGCCTACAAAGCGACACTTCAGACAATTCTGCACAAACTAACACACACACACAATGTCTTTCAATATCTTTTCCCTATTAAATCCTGCTATTTATTTTAGCTACTACTGCAGCTCACCTACGCAATCGTCGCACCTGCTTCACTTCACTTATTAACTTCAAAAGCATTTTAAGCAAATATATTTATTTTATTTTATTTTATTTTATTTTATTTTATTTATTTGAAGTTGATGTATTTCTTTCTAATTGTCTGGCTCACTACTTCTCGTCTTAATGAATATTCTATGCTGTGAGTTTACTTTAATTTAGCTAACTAATAGCTAAGCTTGGCATTTATTTAATGAGTTTTGTATTAAAAGCAAAAGAAGTGATTTAAAATAAAAGAATTTTGGTTTCAAAGTGTCTTTCGAGAATTTGTCAGTTTCAACTTATTTAATATAATATGAAGGGCACTTTACATATTTTATAAATTTTTTTATATTTTCAAGAAAATTTAGAACGTATTTTTTTATCATTCAAGGAAACGGAATTGTATTATTTCTTTTCTTGAACTTACAAATTTGAGTAGTTCGAGTTGTGGATTTTCGCAAAATAATGCTAGAGACTTTCGTATGCGAATACTGCAAGTGATGAAAATTGGCAACATTGTAAAAACTAAAAAGGTAATCAGAAATCAAAATGTCATAAAAAATTAATATCGCGAGTTCTTCTTCTAATTTGTGGCATGGGTTTTGATGTAGTGTCATACAGTCTATTCTAAGCCACCCCCACATGGCCGATGGATGAGTTTCTTATTTCAAGTCAGAAATTCACTCTGAGGACATGACCTTCCCCATCGAGGGGGGGAATATAATAGAAAAATTAATTTGCTATTATTTTGTATATTTTTGTGATAAGAACTCGCTCTCTGGCATTTCAAATGATGGTACGCAATGTCAATCACTTCGTTATTGTGGCCGAGTATGTTTTAATCTTTTTGAAAGTTGAGCTCGAAATTGCAGAAATTTTGATATACCCATAAGGTATGTTCGAAAAATAACGAAAATGTATATATTTATTTTGAACGAAATATTTACTTACCCGTCTACATTGTTATTATTGCCTTTAAAATAGGCTCTATTAGATATTTATTCTCTTGCGTCAGCGCTTTTTGCAATCCATTAAACATTCCTAGAACTCTATCCTTAAATGGTATTAAGTTGTTCCCGCGGCGCGCTTTAATATTAACGGCAACTGTAAAACGGCCTCAGCGGCCCTCTAAGCTGCTCATTATTTCTGGAAATAAGACAACGTCACATGAAGTCTTGTCTGGCTTATATGAAGTTTGGGGCAACGTTACAGATATATTTTTAGCCTAAAATTCACCAAAAAGTGACGAAGTCAGAGTGCGTTTTATCTGATGACCTTAACGGGGTTAGGTCACCAAAAGGCTGAATATAATCTGGGTTAAATCCAGTTCGTAGAGCGGGCTGCCATTCAATCGGTCATTGAGGTCTCCTTGTTACCATCAGGGTTGAAGAGGTGGAGTAGGAACAACCTGAGTAGTCAAGAGTCATCAGTAGAGCTTCGAGGTCAAACCACCGAAATCCGTAAAATCGAAGGATTCCACAGGTTGGTGTTCTCTTTTCACTTCGGTTTGAAGCTTCCTTCTTCATCAGAAGACGTTTTTCATATCTCATTTGCCGACGACTGCTTGATATTGGCATATGGCCAGGTTATTGATAACCCATGTATGAAAGTATACCGCTACTCGATGACTTTTCACACTTCTTCACGGTATGAAATCTAGAACTACAATCCGCGAGTATGTTGGCTGGCACGAGTTTGATGTGGAAGTCAGTTAATGAGCATATTGTTATGCTGTGTAAGCAATTTCAGCTGGGATACTATCATCAGGTTGTATAGGCTATTCACCAAGAGTCCGTCAACAACTTCATGGCCTCTCTTCCTGCGAATGCCATCCTCGGAAATCAAATATCACTCGTGTCAGACCAGGATTTAGAGCTACCTCGAGATACCTGAATAATACTGGCATAATTAAGATCTGAATATTGTAGTCGATTTATACTTATACTGACTTGCCCGGTTAAAATGCCTTCGGCATCTACAATGAATGTCTGTTATTCAATTCTTTGATCCGTTTAAAAGCTCAGTAATGAATACCAATTTTCCTCCAATTTTTCGCTATGTTTTATATGCACTGGGATGAAGGGATTAAACCTATCTTAAAATTCCTTTCTCTTGAGACTTTTTTGAAACTCGGGCTCTAAAGGATTAGCAATTTTGTTCCACTAACAGTATAACTTTGTATTCCAGGTTTCATCACTTCTTTCAGATTATTTCACGTTTTCGATGAAACTACTTAAATATATCCGATTTGCTTTTTGTGGGCTGTCGTTCAAGGTTTTGGTGCCTGAAGATCTCTTGTTTTTCTTTGCCGGGTTTACGAACGAGATAGCCTTCGCTTACATACCCTTTCCCTGCAACCAATCGTTTGTTATCTTGTCTTTCTCCTGACTATACAGAGCTGTAAACGAAATACTGAAGCATTACCTCCAGCATCACAAATATGGGCAAGCATGAGTAGAAGGAAATAAGGCAGTGTATTAAATCAAGAACAATGTGCCTATTGATAGGCACCAAACTAGAGGCAAATCTATTTTCCTATCTTGGATTTTGTTATGAATTTTTCTATGTTCTGAGCTATTTGTGCCAGCGAAGTTCTCTCCAGGTAATTTGAGTAAGCCTGACAGCTAGCTTACTGCTCTAATACCAATGTTAATGATGCTGAGATTTATAATTGGGCACGAAAAAACTAGAATTGTCTCCTGGTTGGCTGAGTATATGGTGGAATTTCCCATGCCGAATTGTTTCATAGATTCAGTAAGGTCGCTTCAATGTCTAGCACTGCCGCTTAATATATCCTAACTTATTGTACCACGAAAAGCGTGACATTTATAGAAAATATTTTTTTTTCTTTAAACCTAAAATTTTTGAACAATATATATTTACACACGCTATAAAATTTTTACTGAAATCAAATCTAAAATATACAAAAAAAATTTTTCTTAATAGAAGATTTCGTCCCCAAATTTCACTGAGTTTTTGAATATTTAAATTAATTATATTTGAATTTTGCATTTAAATACATACATATATTTATTTTTGTTTATTAAATAAAATACTTTTTGTAATCCCTTTAAAAAATGTTAAAGCCACAAAAACAATAATATTTACGTTCTCCTTATGCTCCAACATCACCTTGGCGTATGAGTAACATTTTGAACGTAAAGTAGACATTAAGTAATAATTTTCGTTAAAATGAGATTGAGGCATAAAAAATTGCCACAGTCACTTTCACTGCGAGCTAAAATCATTCAAGCACACATATGTAACTACGTACACAGTTTCATTGTAACCATATAAATGAGTTTTACCATATAAATACAAACACTACTACACACTATAGAACATTCTCGCGCCGAAGCACCTCATGAGTTTACCAACAAAACTGCTAAATCACTTCTCACAAAAGTAGCATAAAAGTTCTAAAGAGCTGCTTATGTGCGCTCGTTCATATAATATACGAAAGCGCGCTTTCTTGTAAGCGTCCATTACTTATGGCAAACCATATATATATATGGTACATCTTTTTTTTTTTGGCATAGCCCAAAGAAGAGAAACTTCGGCTTCTTCTTTATTTTCGCAAGAAAAAGTATCTAAATGGAGTTTGTATTAGTTTGAAGAAAATTGCGCGCATAACTCTTTGCCAACAAAGCATACATACATATTTAGTATATCGTTAGCTACAGCAGCAGCGCGAGGGCAGCACGTGAAAAAAGTAAAAAGTACGAAAAACGAAATTCATCGTTACCAACACGCGAGCTGGCGGCGCTCACTGAACTGGCGCTGTGATATAAATTGTAAATACATACATATATACTTACTAATATAACAAAAGTAGACTTTAGTAGGAATAATAGTGTATGAAGAAGTAGATAAAGCGTGAAGCACGAAAGATAACTTAGAGAAGAGGAGTTGATAAACTTATATGAACTTTGGTGAAGGCTTTAGGTGTATGTATATATGTATATATAGAGCGTGTGTGTTGAGTGCGGCAGCTCTGTCTTAGAGCCTTAGACAACTCAGTTAAATGTAACGGTAACAGGAATATATAGTCATACCCATACATAAGTTACAATACATATTCCATAGAAACATACAGTAGTGCCATATGTATGCACATATGTACTACCCATAGCTACACCCAGTCCATTAGTTGGTTGGGAAAAACACACTTCAGGCGTATTTCTTTTTTCTTTGCTATTTTTATTTTATTTTTATTGGATGAGTGCATAAGTTCGTGCCCGATTCCGCTGGATGCCGTACGAATCGGTTGAGAGTGGCGCTCGTGAAAGAAATATATACATATTATATATCTTTGGAAAGGTGACAGTCCGAACTGTAAATCAAGCATAAAATAAATTCATTTTGATTTGAGTTGCTTAGTGAAAAGCATGGAAGATGAACAACGAACAAGATCATATGCGTCATATTATGTTATACGAATTCCGCAAAGGAAAAACAGTGGGCGCTGCAACTAAAGATATTCGCGAAGTTTATTTGGACCGTGCTCCAGCACTCCGCACAGTAAAGAAATGGTTCGCGAAATTTCGTTCTGGAGATTTTAACCTCGAAGATCAACCTCGCAGTGGACGGCCTTCTGAGCTTGATGACGATGTTCTAAGGACTTTAGTTGCGAATAACTCACGTATTTCGACGGAAGAGGTTGCCAGTGAATTGAACGTCAAAAAATCAACTGCGTTTCGTCGTTTAAAAAAGGTTGGGTACACTTTGAAGCTCGATACATGGGTGCCACATCAGTTGGGTGAAAAGAACAAAGTGGACCGTATGTCAACAGCAATTTCTTTGCTTCGACGGATCAAAAACGAACCTTTATTGGATCGGCTCGTGACTGGTGATGAAAAATGGGTCCTGTACAACAATGTTCAACGCAAAAGAACATGGAAACAGGCACACGAAGGGGCGGAACCGATGTCGAAAGGTGGATTGCATCCGATGAAGGTACTGCTGTGCATTTGGTGGGATATCCGAGGCGTGATCTATTTTGAGCTCTTGCCAGCTGGAGAAACGATCACTGCCAACAAGTATTGTCAGCAATTGGTCGAATTGAAGAAAGCAATTGATGAAAAACGTCCGATTTTGGCCAATCGCAAAGGAGTTCTTTTCCATCATGACAACGCCAGGCCACATGTTGCAAAACCGACCCTGGCCAAACTGAAGGAGATGAATTGGGAAATCATGCCGCATCCCCCATATTCACCCGACATTGCACCTTCTGATTATCATTTGTTTCGATCGCTGCAGAACAATTTGAATGGAAAAAAATTTAAAAATGTGGAAGACGTCAAAAACCACCTTGACACCTTTTTCAACGAAAAACCGCGCGATTTCTATGAATCAGGCATCCGTAAATTGGTTGAACGTTGGGAGTGGATTGCCGAACAAGATGGCGAATACATAATTGATTAATAAAAGCGCTTTCTTCAAAAAATTTCAATTTTAGTTTGCACTTGAAATCGGGCACGAACTTATGCACTCATCCAATATTTTATTTTTTTTTTTACTTTAGCTATGAAAACTCCTTGGCGGTTCTCTGCCTCGTTGATCAGCTGTAACTATATTCTCTTTCCTTTTGTGTGTGAAGCTCTATGTGCATGTATTTATATCTTTACTTCTTTTCGTACGTGCGTGTTGCTCGCATATTTGTCACAGCTGTTGAGTTAAACATTATCTCGTAAATTTGTTTAATGTGCATTTAAGCATTTAAAAGAAATGTTGGCGCTGTGTAATAGAGGAGATAGTGTTAAAAAGTAATTTTTTCGGTTTAAAAGCGGAAAATGTAGTGTCAGCTTAACGCAAGCATTTCTTCTTCCTCTTGCAAGGAGGAAAAGAAATTTCTTCTTGCTAATCTTTCTATATTAATTCTTCAATTTAAAAACAGCTTTTTGGGTTTTTCAAGGCATGAAAAAAATATCATTAATTGTTGATGGCAGCTTAGAGGTTCCAAATTTTAATAATCGGACAGAAATTGTAAGACATGGTTTGTCACATTTCATAAAAATTTCTTTTCCAATTTTAAAGCTATAATTAACAAAAATTATCAAATTAATGCTTTAAAAACACTTTAAATTTATCGTTGTGTAAATAAATATGTCATAATTTACTTCATTTTATTTCAATTTAAATTTCTTTGATTTTTTTAAATTTACCTCATTAATACATTTTAAATTATATTATTTACGAGTACTTTAGCTGTAACTGAATTCATTTTATATTAGTTTTTATTTGATATATTTTATTTCGTTATATATCATTTCCTCTAATTTATGATAATTTAATTTTATTTTAATTTATTCTACTTTAATTTTTTTTTCTAATTTTTATTTTAATTTGTTTTATTTTATTTTATTTAATGTTATTTTATTTTATTTTATTTTATTTTATTTTATTTTATTTTATTTTATTTTATTTTATTTTATTTTATTTTATTTTATTTTATTTTATTTTATTTTATTTTATTTTATTTTATTTTATTTTATTTTATTTTATTTTATTTTATTTTATTTTATTTTATTTTATTTTATTTTATTTTATTTTTTTTTAAGTTATTTTTTTATTTATTTTTTTTTATCTCATTTCATTTTGATTTGTTTTATATTATTTTATTTTATTTTGTTTTTTTTTTATTTTATCTTAATTTCGTTTATTATATTTTATTTTATTTTATTTTATTTTATTTTATTTTATTTTATTTTATTTTATTTTATTTTATTTTATTTTATTTTATTTTATTTTATTTTATTTTATTTTATTTTATTTTTTTTTAAGTTATTTTTTTATTTATTTTTTTTTATCTCATTTCATTTTGATTTGTTTTATATTATTTTATTTTATTTTGTTTTTTTTTTATTTTATCTTAATTTCGTTTATTATATTTTATTTTATTTTATTTTATTTTATTTTATTTTATTTTATTTTAATTTATTTTATTTTATTTTTTTTATTTTATTTTATTTTATTTTAATTTTATTTTATTTGATTTAGTTTAAATTTATTTTATTTTAGTTAATTTTATTTTGTTTATTTGATTTTATATTATTTTATTTTTAATTTTATTTATATTTTTTATTATTTTATTTTAGTTTATTTTATTTCTTTTAGTCGCTTTGTATAAATTTTTTATTTTTTATTTGAATCAAAAATTTCACTATCTTATTATCATTTTAGTATAGTCTTTAAGCCCAAGAAACAAAACTGCTTTAATCCCCTCTTCCTTCATTTGCACATTTTGTAAAACAAATTATACGCAGTTATTATTACAACAATATCTCCAACGTGCCAGTAAATAACGCGCAGTCTCAACACCCCAACACAATCCAAACTGAAATCACTCCCCAATGATTGTTGGAGAACAACGACGAAAATTTATGATTATTTTTAATTAAAACGGAAGCAAATGTTTTCCACAATGACAACGCCGAAAGCGTACAAAGTAGGAAAGAAAAGCGTAGAGCAGACGAGAAGGCATAGAAGGCAGTCTGGAGCAGCGTTGCAGTAATGGCATATAATGGAAACAAATCGAAAAAAACATCAAAAATTTAGCAATCAAACCATACTGTAACAGAACAAGCTGTAGAGGAGTGTTGAATAAATGTGGCATCAATGGTGCGTGGCGAAAATTCTATGACCACAATCAGGCATTTAATATGGCCACACCCACCTTGTTCACTCATAAACTCATACATCTAGTGTCCAACAAAATCTCAGCCTCTCTTGAGCGCTTAGTGGTCATATGCAGCCGAGGTTTTCACAATTGACGCAATTCTAATGCATAAATATAATTTTTTTTTTATTCCTTTTAACTGAGCTTTGCTTTCAGTCATTTCGATCCATTGATTTACAGTTGCAGTTATAGAGCCACGCAATGTGAGTCCACCAGCCGATTAGTTAGTCCGCTATTCGATTGTTAACCACTGATAGCGCACACCGGCGTCGCACAAGCGTCGCTTTCCGGTTGGGGGAATATGTCCGCACAAAGAAGGGTACGTGCAAGAACAGACAAATGGACTGTTGTGACTAAAAATTTGAATTTTCTATGATGTCGTTCGAAGTAGATTTGTTTATCTCCACAACTCATTTCATTGTATGATCTCTCCATTTATTCTATTTAAGTCATTAAGTGTATAATAAATTCATTTCGTTGGCTTTTCGTAACTACGTGCAAAATGGCAAACAAATACAACTAAATAATCATTTTCCTATTGTTATCGAGCTTAGCTGTTGGGTAAGCTTACCCGAAGGCAGTGAATTCTAAAAATGTTTTAAATATTTAATATATACATAATTGTACCATAAGTTTGGGGCTGTTAGAATGTGCATAAAATTTGCTGTTGTTTATTTCCTTTTATGTTTTTTTTTTTCATTTTAATTTTATAATTATTTTTTTTTTATTTTTTTATTTTATTTTAATTTAATTTAATTTAATTTATTTTATTTTATTTTATTTTATTTTATTTTATTTTATTTTATTTTATTTTATTTTATTTTATTTTATTTTATTTTATTTTATTTTATTTTATTTTATTTTATTTTATTTTATTTTATTTTATTTTATTTTATTTTATTTTATTTTATTTTATTTTATTTTATTTTATTTTATTTTATTTTATTTTATTTTATTTTATTTTATTTTATTTTATTTTATTTTATTTTATTTTATTTTATTTTATTTTATTTTATTTTATTTTATTTTATTTTATTTTATTTTTCTTTATTTTATTTTAATTTTTTTAATTGAATTTTATTTATTTTTCTTTATTTTATTTTATTTTGATTTAATTTTATTTTTATGACTTATTTCCATATGTACACCATAGCGTATGAGTGACATAATTTGTTAGTTTTTGACATTTTATTAATATTTATTTCATCTATCGTGCAATATTATGCATACATACATAAAGATTGCAAAATATTTTTTTCAAAAAAAAATTAATAAATGAAAAACGTGAACGAGCTTAGCGCGATCTCATTAAACGGAAATCATTTGCTACTTTACGCATAACTAAGCTGAATATTATGCAAAGAATTCTTAATAAGTTTCCCTATATACACGTAAGTACAAACAGACATAAATACAGATGTTTGTACCTACAATATATGCAATGTATTTTTTGTTATACATTGCATATTTTTCATTTTCTCTCTCACTTATATCTCATACTATTATAACATTTAATTTCGCTAAGTCAGCTAAGTACATTTATATGCATATTAATATATATATACACATTCGTTCATATATTTATAAAAATATGTAAATAGTATATGCAATGAATTCATACTGTAACACCATCAACTGACTTAGATATATACAAAGGGGTATACAAAGCGTCGAAATAGATATTAAATTGTAAGACAAGCGAACGAAAGCGCGAAAACATTGAAAAAAGTGTAGAAAATGAAAGAAGAAGAAACGAACAAACGGTAGAGAAAATACACATTGGTTTAGAAAATATTAATGAAAATATAGAGATAGATAAAAAAAACTGACTTGGCAACGTTGATGTTATTTTTAGCTGGAAAAAGCAGAAACTAGGAAAAGTTAGAAGAAGACAGAATTACGACGAATGCTGCTGATTATACATAGTTATATATGTTGGTGTCTAGCAGACCGGGTGTAATAGAAAACACTTGTTAAATAAATTCTTTAATACTAGTATTAAAAATGAGGAGCATAGGGAGGCGAGCATCAAGTGGCCAAATGCCACCTACCGTTGAGTATTATTTAGTTACATACTAAATCCTTTTTAATGAGCTCATTTCAATAGCAACAAGAACTCAAATATATATAGAAATATAGAACGGGAAAATATTTATATAAAACAGAAAATGTACACAGCATATACATATGTAATGTATAAGCGTATATAAATGGCTATACATATATAATTGTGTATATGCGTATAAATATATTTATATCTCTACTTATCTCATTTCTATATTCAGTCATTGTACAGCAAACTGTTTCTCATTACGTTTGCGTGCTACATTTAATAAAAATAATAAATGTGTTCGTGATTATAATAATAAGAGACTAACGCTTGCAACGAGTATCAAATAAAAGATGTGAAAGAAGCAGCAGCAGCTTTAATCTCAGCTATGGTTTTATACAAATGGTTTGAGATAAATAATAAATATAGAGCAAAATATGTTGCTTAACAAAGAGAGATTTAATAAATAATTGCATGAAATTACGTAGAATGAAAGAAAATTGCAGGATTTACAGCATACGAGTTTTGAGGCAAATACTAATTCGAAACAAATAATCTTTCTTAGAAATATTTTATTCCATCGTGAACTTAGATTTCCACTTTTATAGTCAAAAACACTTTCAAAGTTCTGCTGGTTTAAAATTCATAAATTTTTTTAATTTTTGTAAGTAATTTTTCATATAAAATTTAACAAACAAAATGTTGCTCATACAACAAGGCGTCCAAAATGATCGTGAGTGTTATATAACTTTAAAACAACGTAACCGTTCACTAAGATAGGTTATATGCCGTATAAAACACATATTTCTAGAACAAACTGCGTTTTTATATTTACGAGTGTTCAGCGGTTATTAGTGTTATGTTAAATGAAGGAAATGCGCTTTCAAAACATCTTTTTTCTCAATTATTTTTGCGACACAAAAAATTCAGTTTCCTTTTTTTAGGTAACAGGTAGATACCCTATGCTGTAACTAGCATAAGCTATATACCTAAAAACAGCTAAAAACACAAATATATACCATATGTGTTTTAGCATACTGTTATTCCTAAATATGCCTACATATACGAGTCCCACGCAAGACTCTAGTGAAGTTTTTGATAGCTACAAAAGAGGCAGACATCTGAAATAAAGAACTAATGATTATTATCAAAGCTCTGCAATTTGTTGCATATGATTTCAAAATAAGCGATGGGGTGGGAGCTGCAGTTTTCTGCTTTCAACAGGGATAAGAAGATCTTTCAAGTTGTTGAACCATTACAGTATCTTCAAACCTGATTTCTTTGCAAAAAAAAAAAAATTAGTATATACATAAATACAAGAAGAACCAAGCAATATTTAAAGTAATATTTTCATACAACATGCAGTCTGCCGGGGTTACTTAATGTATGGAGGTATCGAAGGCTTTGAGATAGCTGAGGGGGATGTCCTTTTACAACAAGACATAAATATGGATGATGAAATATCATTCAGAAAAATTAAGCACGCTTAAGTATCAGTCATATTTTTTCAGATGGATAGGCTTTCCCGGTGTTCGATAGACAGAGATCATGATCAGCTGGTTGGAATAAGCTGATGAGGCAACAATCAGTAATGGGCAAAACATCAAAATGCTTACTTTTATTTGCGATAAGAACAGCTGTTCACACTAGAGAAATAACAAGGATTGTAGAAGTGTAGCTTTATTATTTTTCGGGGAATATTCTGGGACAATCATTGGACAGATAAAAATACTGGGTGTTCCGGTATAAAGACCCGACTGTCACGGTAACTATTGAATTTTAGTCGCCTCTCACGAAACGCCTGCCTTACCATGGGTAATTTTTTGAGTTCTTAACCCACAGGAGCGGTGCAGCTTTAGTCAGATACACTTTAGACTTGATATCATTTATGTGAGACTCGAAGGAGTCAAAAAGTTCTGCCTTACCTAAGCTAACCTCTCAGTCTCTTACACTATTTCGTGAACTGCAGAAACTGATTATTATACCTATAAATAATAGTGAAATGATAATTTGACTAGGAGAATATGTGCAAAAAACGAATAAGATAACGATAAGTATTTTTTATATTAAGGTTTAAAAATATCACTCCTAAAAGATATTTAATCCCGAGTGAACATAACTTTGAAACCGTACTATTGAACTTAAAATACCAAACTGACTTATATATAAGTCCTTTTTCACAGAAAAAATAAATTATCTAGTTTGCAATATCATTTCAGGTCTTAATTATTTTTTCAGCGAAGGAAATGGAGTTTTAACACAATTTTCGCAATTAAGTTTTTCTGCGAATAATATAATAGATAATCAACCTAAGAGTGATCTATTTATCACCTACACACTATAGCCAATTATTATTTAAATAAACAATAAAAAAAGTTTATAGATCTAACTCAAAGAATCTGCAAAATTTTTGGAAGCATCTTTATTGAATATGAAACAAACCATTGATAAAACTATATACCAGGAGTTAGTTAGTTGAAATTTGCCGGTTGTTTCAATAAAGAAAACACTTAATGTTCAGAGGAATCTCAAAAATTTTTTTATACAAAGTATTGACCATTGCTTTCTACACATTTCGCCCATCTTTTAGGCAAATTATGGATACCCTTCCAAAAAAACTTTTTCTCTTTCGAGGCAAATCATTCGGCGAGCCATTTTTCGACTTCTTCAAAATTAGCGAAGCACTGCTCTGCACGGGAATGTCCCATCGATACGAAAAGGTGATAGTCGGATGGGGCGTGGTCTGGAGAGTACGGCGGGTGCGATAATATTTCCCAATTAAGTTTAATTTAGTTTTTAATGTGTCTTTCACCAGTTTAGCGGTATGAGACGGCGCGTTGTCATGTTGCAAGATAACTTTGCCATGTCTTCGGGCCCATTCCGACCGTTTTTCGATCAACGCATGATTCAAATTGATCATTTGCTGTCGGTAGCGATCCCTGTTCACCGTTTCACCAGGTTTTAACAACTCGTAGTACACCACACCACACTGGTCCCACCAAACACAGAGCATTGTCTTACGGCCAAAGCGATTTGGCCTTGCAGTCGATGGGCCAGCTTCACCAGGGGAAAGCCATGATTTTTTTCGCTTCGGGTTCTCAAAATAAATCCATTTTTCGTCCTCCGTGACAATTCGATGCAGAAAAGATTTCCTTTCGAATCGTTGAAGCAGCATTTCACAAACGGTTTTTCGATTTTCCATTTGTCTATCGTTCAGCTGGTGTGGCACCCATTTTCCATACTTCTGGTCTTTTCCATGGCTTCTAAACGTTGGCAAATTGCTCCTCGAGTCACATATAGTGTTTCTGCCAATTTTTGTTGCGATTGGATTGGATCAACTTGCAATTTCTCGTCTTCGAACTTCTTCGCTGCACCAGGATGTTCATTGTGTGTCAAATCGAAATCTCCACTTTTAAATTGACGAAACGATGTCTCACATGTTCTAATCACTGGAACATGTTCACCATAAGTTTGTACCAGCAACCGGTGAGCTTCAGCTGCTTTTTTTTTTGCTGAAATAAGAAAAGCAACGAATGCCGCAAATGCGATTTACTTGGAACGAAACTCGACATATTCACTGAGGTAAACAAATATGACGTTATTATTTTGACGGAATGTGACTTGCGTATTTTTGTAGGTTAATGTCAATAGAAAAATATTACATACATGCCAAATCATAG
This sequence comes from Ceratitis rosa, assembly GCA_037013455.1. Taxonomy (NCBI): domain Eukaryota; kingdom Metazoa; phylum Arthropoda; class Insecta; order Diptera; family Tephritidae; genus Ceratitis; species Ceratitis rosa. The sequence goes on from JAWMAG010000004.1 coordinate 31,009,250, forward strand.
AAATTTATACATAGGTATTGCTAGTAAAACTAGTAAAACCGGCAAACTTCAACAAACACACCTTGTAAATGTAAATATTTCATGTCGGGTTATATATATATTGTCGCAAACATATGTAAATATAAGTCAAGAGCAAAATTTGGAACTTCTTCACTTGGAACATCTACACTATTTAGTCGAATGGGGTCCGTATCAAGGAAATATTTTCCACTTTCGTAATAGTATTAAGTGCCAGATACAATTTTACATTTAGTCATCGATCTAAACTTATCTTGCTGTGCTATGTGAAGTGATTTGCCACTGTTGAACAGCGTGTACCTGCACAAAACGACGAATTTCAGTACAATATTTGCTCTACATACGATAAATATAATTCCTGCGCCATTCCGTTCCTACCAAAATTTCGACAAAAAGCGAATACTGAATTTTTCCCCTTAAACTTCCTCTTCGCAAATTCTCTTCCTGCAAGATATTTCTTTGCACGATTACAAACTTTTGTAAAACTTTACCAAAAAAAAAAGAAAAACCAAACAGAATAAAAAACAAACAAATTACAAACAATAAACGTAAATGAAATTTCATAAAGAGAATAAAATTAAGAAAAAACCAAAGACGCATATTTCCGAGCTAAGCTGAATAAGAACACAACAACAAAAAGTAAAGCTCTCCAAAAACGAAATAAAAGTAGTAACAACAACAGATTTCTAGGCCACCCAAACGAACATGGTGTGTCAGGCAAGAATGTGGCTGAATACAGGAAATGTTGTGGAAGGAAATAATGCGACGAATATTATCCGCAAAATATGCGTATGTATGTGATTGTGTGTATGTGTGATTGAGTGTATGTGTGTGCGAGAGAGAATGTGCGTAGCTGAAGGCAAAACCATAGTAACAAAATGAGCAACTCGTAAGGAATTCCAAATGGAGGGCAAAAAAAGACAATATGCAAAAGTAACAAGTGAAGGCAGTGAACTTGCGGGTGGAAAGTGGAGAGCCAAACGAAAAATGGAGAAAATGCGCATGTCGTTGTACATATATGTGTTTGTGTGTGAATAAACAAGTGCCTGTAAGCAACTCGTACATTCATACCAACAGAATAAACTGGTGACAGTAAAGAGGAGCCTTCTATGGAAGCCTTAATTTTTGTGCTTAGGCAGACATACACGTATATACGCATGTACAAATGTACATATGTATTTATGTGCCACGTATATGTGAAATCTTATATTGCTGTTGCTGCAAAGTACATATTTTCGAAAATTCTGTTTGGAAACTTTGCAAACACAGCAGAAATTTAACATTTTATAAACACACACATACATACTTACATATATACATATATGGTATATTAAGCTAAAATGTTTCTTATCCCAGTATTTACGCTTTCTTTGTATGCTGTGTGTTTAGATTCCACATGCTTTTTGTACTTTTTGTGTGCTTAGTACCAAAAGAGTGGAAAAATATGTTGAAATTAGAAAAGCCCTAAAAGGGGAAGATTTTGAATTTTTTGTTGACGCTTGCGGCTTTTGTTCATACGAATATACCAAAGAAGTGTGTGGCCTGGCGTTGTCCTGATAGAACACAATTCGGTCTCTGTTGATCAAAGATGGCTTCTTCTGGATGAGTGCTGCCTTCAAGCGGTGCAGTTGTTGGCAGTCGAGGGCCAAATTGAGCCTTTGACCATGGGGGAGCAGCTGGTAGTAGATGATTCCTTGCCAATCCCACCAAATTCTGACTTGGCCACCGTTTCCGCCGGATCACCGCGTTTCGACACGACCGATTTCGCTAGACGCTGTCGAAAGTGATCCACTTTTCATCGCCAGTCACTAAACGCTTCAGAAATGGGTCGATTTGGTTGCGAATCAGCAGCGATTCGTAAATGGAAATTCGGTCGGTTCGGTTTCAGCCGCTTTGGCTGATTTTTCGCCTTGATCGAAGAAAAATTGTAAAATATCGAAGCGAGCGAATTTTCTCTTTGCTGGTGTCCATCTTTGACGAGCGCTCACAACGTACTGAGTCAATAAATCGAAAAACTGTCAAAGACAAACTTTTAGCGCGAATAAACACGTTTTCAGCGCCGTATAGTATGACATGTTGCGACACGTAACATTAGTACTATGGACAATAACGCCATCTCTTAGATAAAAACCGAACGAACTTTTTTTTTACTTGACCTAATATTAATCTAATTTTATGTGTTTGTGCTAACCAGAGAGTAAAAACTTTCGGCGTGCATCAGTGATGAAATTTCAAACCTTTTTTTTGAAAATGTTTACCAAATATACTCTTTGTTTTGTTATAAATTTTATTTCATTTGCCAATCTGAGACTGGATGCATGGCTGAAGGTATGACGTCTCATTCGACCGAAGACCAGACATTCGCAAGTGGCTCTAACGATTCGTCCTGCTCTATAGTCATTCATTTCTACATTATCTAGATTGTAAAGAGGTAGTCTCGAAGGTAGATAAACCGTTCACGAATACTAAGCTCCCACTTACTCTAACTTTGATGTTCCTCGGACTTTCTATCAAAGCCTACGTTTATTCTGAGACTCACGAAATGGGGTTTCCGTTGGCAATTTGTTAATTTCCATCTAGCATGTTGTACTATATTTGGGCATAAATATGTTGTTTAACTGACTGCAAGAAAACTTATTGAATTTCCTAATAAATTTGGAAGCTTCACAATTCCTGTTTAGAACAAAGAGTTAGGTTGCCCCAAGGAACCAAATATATCCTGAAATCTAGGACACTCCTCACCAAATAAATCGCTTAGTGCATATCAGAAAACAGAAATTTACTCCTTCAACTTGGGATTCGAGAATTCATAAGAAAGTGCACAGTCGAATAATTATTCCAGACAACTGTGATGGGTGGAGAAACCCGAACAAACCCCAGAGCTGAATGTGAAAGTTTTGTTTTTGAAACTAAAAGAAGCTCCCTGACCACCACGGTCCACCTCCGATCTCACAATATCTAATATGAAAGTGCTATAACACCGCTCGCTTAATTGGTTCAAGGTCTGATTGTTCGGGAGCAAATCACATGTTATGTAATGCCTATCTGTGCATTCTTTGGCATTAACGGAGCTGTGAAACCCATAAACTTGTATCTGCCAACAATTATAGTGCGACCCGGTTTACATATGATTTTAATGAGGTTAAAGCCTAAATCCTTCGCCAAAGTATACTTTTCGACAAAAGGTACACGCGCCAATCTTTCCCATTAAGCTTCAACTCATCCGTAGTATTGTTGCTGTAGTGCTTCTTCCTACTAGTGGCATTGACCCCTTCAGTCCTCCCAAGATAAAGTTATAGTAGAGAAGAATCCACTTGATGTCAGTTTGTCGCTGCAGTAACCTATGCAGCTCGGGCGGACTAGAGATCTAACAGCAACTTTGGCAGCGATAAAACTTCCTGGAGTATCAACAGACTACGCATGATGTTAAGCGATAGGATTTCAGTGGTTCAAAATGGACCAGTTAATAGTGATAGCCTCAAGTGGAACGACTGCCAGCAGCTTAATAAAAGTATGAAAGTACGAAAACTCCTTAAAAAAAGGTAGGTGGCGGCTTTATAACAGCATAAAGCTATTTTTCTACCATCAATATTTGCTTTCTCTAACAGTTTTCCATCTAGCATTGTCCACGGTGTTTCACTTTGTCAGACAAGGAATTAAAATCTTGTTCCTAATTTCATTTCAAGGGAGGAACCTCTTGCAGGATTCAATACTTTTTGGTGTGAATACGACAAATTCTGTCTTATGGTTATTTACGGCAGGTCTAGCTCTGACCGCTCCGAGTGTTATCAAATTCAGGTGCATGTGCCTTAAGTCAACCAGATTATATAAGAACTAACTCTCCTGACCACGAACTTATCATCTTCTCCTTAGGTAACTATTTTGCAGTCATATTTTTCAGGGTATTCAGCATGTTGTTAATAATCAATATCCAGAGAAAGTTAACCAATTCCGCGCTATAATATCATGATTGGAACTTTAAGAAAAACAAAAAAATCCTGAAAAGCTTCATCTATACTTTTCATAGCTCTCTATAAGGTACTGCCCACCGACTTCCCTTATAGACATGCTCAGAGTTTTCAGCAAAAAACTACTGAAACCACACCTTCATCCAATTTAGGTTCACGGATATATCCATAGTTAGCGTTCCGCACATACTTATTTACTCGGTAAAGCGAAGAGTCGGTGGTTTCCTTTTAAAGGATACATTATTTGTATATCCGCAGATTTATGTACTGCCGTGCACTTCACAGTGCACCTCTATTATCTAGTCCTACTCTCTAGATCACTTGATTGACTTGACTTGGATGACTTCTAGGAACCTTACTGAGGTAGGTTACCTCGAGTTATGTAATGCCAATACACTATTTGGGATCAAAGTCATCTTTTTGTAATAACTTTCCAGCCGTTGATATACTAAATTCGTCCCACTTTTCCGACCTCCTCCTTCAATGTGCTCATCTCAGCTAATTTTTAACACTCCCATTGTTACTTCCACTTCAAAATCTCCGGGGAAATGAGTATCATTATACAAGAAATTAAGTGCTTCCGCCAACAAAAATCATAAATAAATTAAATTTAATTATATAAAAGCCACCAAACAGCTTCCCATATGCTCCTTAATTCAAAAATTCATATATTTAATTCTCCACCTGCCAACATACGTGTACAGTAGAGTAATTACCACCAACCAGCGGTGTGTTATCTCTAATTTATTTGCCGGCAATGAATAACTCAACATTTATGCGGCTCATTTAGGCGCAAAAGTCATTTCAGCTCAAACTGACAGTTTGTCAGTATGTCTGTTCGGGGTACGTGTCTGCCTGTCTGCCTGCTATCTGCTGCCCGTCACAGCCCGTCAGTTGGCTGCCACTCACATGTACTCGTACAAGTATTAGCCTGTGAGCGAGCGCTTAATTTACGTGAGCATTATTTGTCAAGTATTATTTAATAAATTTCTGCTTTATACAGTTATTTACTCGTTTGTGTGTAGGTTGTTTTAATTAAAATTATTTATTATAAATTAAAATGCATTTCTAATGAGTTAGCCCATTAAATTTTAACCAACTACCGTTCGTTTCGCGCATAATTACACACAAATTTAATGGCATCTAATTGTGTGTGTGTGTGTGTGTGTGCCTGTGTGTGTGTGATTGTGCGCATATTGGCAGAGTCGGTGTTTGTAATTAAAATTCTGTTGGTTTTTAACATTAAATTGCAATTATAATAAATTTTAAAATATATGTTTGGCGTTGATGTGACGCTTTGACAGAGAGATCTGTTGTTTTTTTTTTAATTATTTTAATTTGTTATTATTTGCTTGTTTGACTCTCCTCACACTGTATGATAATTTTTATTTATTTATAATATGCCTAATTGACTTGATAACAACCGAAAGACTGATATATTGGTGTAGTAAAAAGAAATCGCGGCCGCGATAGCCGAGTGGTTAGCATTGCGTACTGACATTCGGAAGGCTCGGGTTCATATCCCAGTGCCAGCAACATCCAAAAGTTATGGAAAATTAATTTAAATAAAAATTAAGTTAAATTTTCTAATTGCGGTCGCCCCTCGGCGGGGAATGTCCACCCCTCCGAGTGTATTTCGGACATGAAATAAAAGGCTCCTCGTAAAAAACCATCAGCCGTTCGGAGGCGGCTTAGTATAAACTGTAGGTCCCTCCATTTGTTGGAAAAACATCAAGACGCAAAAACCACAAATTGGAGGAGGAGCTCGGCCGAAAGCGCCAATTATATATATATATAAAAAGAAATCCATTATTTTTCCAAAAGATAGCGTTAATTTTTTGCATCTAGCGTTGTATAAGTCCGATTGGGTTCCGCTAGATGGCGTTAGAAAGATGAAATTTCATACTAAAAAATTCTTTCTGACAGTTTTGTGATTGGTTTAATCAGTTTTGCTTGAGCGTTGCGTCAAAGCTGGACACTCGGTTTCATTCTGGTAATTTTGGTGTAAAAGATGATTCAGGGAGTGGAAGGCCATTGTCGAAAATGTCGATAAAATCATGGACATTGTCGAGCTCGATCCTCATATAAGAACTATTTCGATTGTCTAAGAGCTAAATATTGCACAGGAAACCGTTAGAAACCATTTAAGTAAGGCTGGATACGAAAAGGAAAAATAAAACCATTAAATTTTATGCAAAAATAATGGATTTTTTTTTTACTAAATCTAATATAAAACAAAAAAATAAAATCATTAAAATAAAATGAAGGTCCACTTTAGAAAACTGTGCATGTATTAGGTGTATGCATTAATTCGTGCGGTTTTCTAAGAAAGGGCTCTACTAGTATTATTTCGCGTCGTGTTCATCAGTGGCTATATTCATTTGAAAGGAACTGTCATTTCGCGTCGTTTTCAGTAGATGCCATTTATTTTAGCGTGAACAACAATTTGTTTCATTCATTTGAAAATGTGGAAATTTGTTCCAGATAAAGTGTTTTTGCGGGGAATTCTTCTTCATTACTTTGACATGAAGAAAAGTGCTACCGAAAGCCATCTTATTTTACTGGACGTTTATGGTGGCCATGCTTTAGCCGAACGAACGTCCCAAAAGTGGTTTGCACGATTTAAAAGTGGCAATTTCGACTTAGACGACGGAGAACTACCCGGAAAGCCAAAAAAATTTCAAGACGAGGAATTGGAGACATTGCTCGACACAGATGCATGCTAGACACAAGAAGAACTTGCAAAAGTATTAAGAGTTGATCAAGCAACCAATTCCAGACGATTAAAATCATTAGGATTCATCCAGAAGCTTGGAAATTGGGTGCCTTATGAATTAAAGCCAAGAGACGTCGAACGTCGATTCTGCATGTCCGAAATGTTGCTTCAACGCAACCAAAAGAAGTCATTTTTGCATTGAATTGTCACTGGCGATGAAAAATGGATTCATTATGATAACCCAAAGCGCAAGAGATCGTATGTGAAGCCCGGCCAACCATCGACATCCACGGCAAAGCCGAATATCCATAGTGCCAAGGTTATGCTATGTATTTGGTGGGCCCACAGGGGTGTGCTTTATTATAAGCTATTGAAATCGGGTCAGACGATCAATAGGGACCTCTACCAAAAACAATTGATTCGTTTGAAAAAGGCCATCGCGGAAAAACGACCAGAATATGCGACCAGACACGAATCAATAATTTTTCATCATTACAACGCTCGGCCACATGTTGCAATACCAGTTATAAGCTATTTGGAAAACTGTGGGTGGGAAGTTCTACCCCACCCGCCTTATAGCCAAGACATAGCACCTTCCGATTACCACTTGTTCAGATCAATGCAGAATGCCCCCACCGGAGTACGCTTCACTCCAGAACAGGGTATCAGAAATTGGCTCGATTCTTTCTTGACCTCAACCCCGGAGAAGTTCTTTTGGGATGGGATCCAGAAACTGCCAGAAAGATGGGCAAACATCTTAGCTTGCGATGGGCAATTCTTTGAACATTAAATGTATAACAATTTTCTCACAATAAAGTCTTAATTTTCGAAAAAAAAAACCGCACGAATTTATGCATACACCTATCTCAAGTTTTCCTAACTGCTCCATGCGAACTTTTGTGTATAAAATTCTGTCAACTTCGCAAAGCCTTGGTTGATGACGGCTTCAAAGCTCGAGGTAGGTTAGGTTAGGTTGAACTAGCTGATCCATTGGATCTCATATAGACTGTGATATATCCATAGTTTTGCCGGACACACTATATGGGACCAAGCTGCGTTGCTACACTCCTATTGTGTCCGTAGTGTGATGAACATTGCTGGTAACTCACCTCTATTTAAAGTTCCCTAAGATTTTAATAAATTGGCATAAGCCAAGTTGAGCTTTTCTCAATCTAAAAGCTCTCTCTTCTCGCATTCTAAGGGTTTATTTTCACTTTACAGTTTCTTCAGTAATGCAAAGTTATCAAAATTTACATAAATAAATTAAATCAAACAAAGTATGGTTATAAAAGGGGATAATGTATGCAGATAACCGTATATACTTAACTATAATAAATAGCACTTGCTAATGTACACACACCCAAATATTTGAAACCATAAGAAGGTAAACATTTTAGCAAATAAAAGATGAATGCAAACCAATGTAAATATGCCACACGTAAAATATGTGTCCCTATATGCATAAGCTACACTGAAATATACAACAGTGAAACTAAAACACGCAACTGGTACGAAAAAGACTAGTATGTTACTAGTGTTTATTTTTTATAAAACTCACAAAATTATTTGTGGACTAAAAAAATTAGCAAACTAATAAGAAAATGATTTCGGAACAAAACGTAACTAGTAACACTTTGGTACATTTTGGTCTAGTATGAAGCTGGTATATTTTTGTATGAAATTTGCGATCTGCCATCACAAGAACTACTGCGAAAACTAAATTTTGAGATTTTTTTTGACAAAAAGGAAGTTGGCTAACAAGTGCCGCCTATTTTCTATACTAGTTGCCTACTAGTTACTTTTCCTGCAAGTTATATATTTATTTATATATAGAAGCAAACAAATAAAAGCTTAAATGTAATATTGCTATAATGTGTAATCTGCACATATGAATAAATACTCGTACAAACACATCATCAACAAAAATAACAACAACAAAAATAACAACAATGACAACAAAGCCACACATGAAAGCAATAAAGGCAACTGTGAATGATACAAGTCCCAAACAAGTTGTTAAGTTTAAATGCCAAAAAAGGTAGTCAAGTGTTGCTGTATGTTATACGAGTATATATGTGCCTAGAAACGTAACTGTATAAATGTGTATGCAACATGCGAAGCTAAAGGACATTCATGCGCGCGTTTATTTACACACACATTCTTACATGAATTGAAATAAGTTTTCCCACTTTGCTCTTGAATATTTCTTGTTTACAACTTAAAACTACACGCTTGGCATAGCACACACACTGCCAGCGCTGCAATGCGTGAGTGAAAGGACTCGCTTTCGCATACAGTTCACCAACTGCCGGAAGGATCACATTCCCATTGCTATAATTATACGTAACTTCGTATATTATACAATATAACGGTAAAACAACGAAGCGAAGTCAGTGTTAACTAAATTGTGCGTGCGTACGTGTAACGGTAAACTTTAAGTAGCGCAAAACAGCTGCTAAAGTTACATAGAATCGCAAACACACACTCGCACACACACACACACCTGGGCGGAGGAACGCTTGCATGCGGCGATATTTCATTTCATTCGGAAGAAATTGTGGTTTGGCGGTTATTTTCCAACTTTTCCGCTCAATGCATATACCATACATACATACATATACACACACTCGCACACATTTATATAAGCTTAAGCCGTGCAAATTTTATTGTGGTTTGTTATTTTGTTGCTGTTTTTATGGCAACAACTAACTTTTCGAACTGAATTTTGCAGGTGCGCTTGTGTGGGTGTAGAAAACTTGAAAAAAGAAATATATATATATTTACATAGAATGTAAAAATTTAGTAGCTACTGGGTTGTATGTCGCACTCATACGCATTTAGAGAAGACCGAGCTGTTTTTGTAAATTAAATATAATACAGAGTTTTCCAATTACAGGTGATATTTTGATATTTGAAGAGAAATAGTATACTTTGAGATGAATGCTCGGATGTTTATTTCAACTTAGAGAGGAAGATATGCCATTAATAATGGCGAACAATATCAGCCAAATGGCCGCCGCGACTACATTCTCAAGATCATATACTTTCTATGAAATTTTTCATCATCCAATCGCAAAGTGACTGCTGTATGCCCTAAATGATTTCACGTATTCCATCTTTGAGGCCTTGAATCGACGTTGATCTGTCGGCGTAGCCTTCATCTTTCACGTGGCCTTAAAAGGAGAAGTCGAAAAATTTTAAACCACAAGATTACGGTGGTCAATTGCGATAACTTCTTCGAAAAATAAGATTTTCATTAAAACGTCTTGTTGAAAGAAAACGTTCAAAACCATCCAATTTCGGTCATAAAAAATCATTAAACAGCCTCGTTATGCAAAAAGTAAACTAAACCAAACAGTTACACGTCGGGTATGAAAAGGCAATAAGTCTGGAATTTTCAAAGCGTCATCAGTCAAAATGATTTTTCAATGAAATTCCAGGTAATTTTCATTCATTTCAAGGACCCACTCAGCAAAGACACGATGTTGTTGATGATCGGCCCGCTTGAGTTATTGTATTAACTTAAATTTATAAGCCTTAAGACTCAAGCCTTTTTCAAATTAAGGTGTTGGGACATTTGTGGAATTCATAATTCCAAAAAAACGGCCTGTAATAGACAAAGCTGGGTTTTCTTCAACACTTTGGGCAGCATCAGCAATATTCTCAGTGGATCTTGAGCGAGGTGCACGTGTTTTATTCTTCACATCAATAAATTAACGACGGTGCTTCACGACGACGGAAAATGTTTTAGTCTTACGAACCGTTTCTGCCAAGCGAATTTTAATAATTTTATGCGTTATTGCAACGTGTATCGCTCCACTTTTATTACTTATAGTTTTTGCTTGTGAAATGTAAGGAAAATAACGCTTCAAAAGCGACAGTTACCGGAATAGCATGCTATTTAAAATGTTGTTGGAAAACCCTTTATAAAACTGACGCTTCCTAACCACTGAAGCGATTTTTGGACGAGCTCTTTCTCTCTTTTTAGTATGCAGTTTGATATTTTTTCTGCAAAAGGAATGGATAATGTTTTAAGTCACTTTGGAACGTGTTTTATTTCAAATAAGATTTACCTTAAAATAAAATGTTCAACTGTTTATTTTAATTAGTTTTTTTATTGCGTCAAACTGGGACTAGTAACAAATTTGTCCATTTTGAACTACTATGAGACTAGTATATTTATGTGTCACCAAGTATCGAAAATATTTTTTGCATAATGTGGATTGTTTAGATGGCCAGGATTCGAACTTGTGACCCTCTGTATAGTGGCATGCATAATGATCGACTTATTTTCAGTGGCCACTGAGAATTTTAGTTAATTTCAATTTTATAACTAGGGATTTTTACAGCTCTAGTAGCATTTCAAATATAAGAAACAACTCGGGCTACCAGTCAATAGGCTTTCGGAACGCTTATTGCTTTCGGCATGAAATCTCCTTTAAATAGTGTATCTCTCGTAACCTCATCTGAGCGCATACCGACCTAGTTATCTCTTGGCACGAACTGTTCGAGTGAAATTTCTTCAGCACGAGTGTATACTAAAAGGATTTACTAGTGTCTTGTAGTAAATTGCCTGTAAATTTCATCTCAATTGCACCTTTCTCTTCTTATCTTGCTTGTCTTTGATTTCAAATCAAGATGAGAGATCGTCTGCTTTGTTTGATAGAGATCAATGACATTGCGAAGGCGTTCTTATTCGTGGATTCGCCCACAAAACAGCACAGATCTTAGCTCGTAAAATGCTGCAATGATCAGATAGGATGAGTAAGATCTGAAGTGACCTGTTTTTAAGCTTCCAACCAGTATACTATTGTCAACTCTGATAGCTTGGTTTTGGCGTGGGGTGGAGATTTCACAACAGATTTGTTTTAGGAAGTCGAACAAAAATTAAAAGAAAAATAAAATCACCGGACATATACATTAAGCCCAGATATTGAACGTATGCATTAACTCGTGCGGTTTATTATTATACATTTAACGTTCAAAGTATTGCCCATCGAAAGCAACGGTGTTTGCCCATCTTTCTGGCAGTTTGTGGATCCCATCCCAAAAGAACTTCTCCGGCTTGGAGGTCAAGAACGAATCGAGTGAAATTTCTGATACCCTGTACTGAAGTGAAGCATACTCCGGTGAGGGCATTCTGCATTGATCTGAACAAGTGGTAATCGGAAGGTGCTATGTCTGGGCTATAAGGCGGGTGAGGTAGAACTTCCCACCCACAGTTTTCCAAATAGCTTATAACTGGTATTGCAACATGTGGCCGAGCGTTGTAATGATGAAAAATTATTGATTCGTGTCTGGTCGCATATTCTGGTCGTTTTTCCGCGATGGCCTTTTTCAAACGAATCAATTGTTTTTGGTAGAGGTCCCTATTGATCGTCTGACCCGATTTCAATAGCTTATAATAAAGCACACCCCTGTGGGCCCACCAAATACATAGCATAACCTTGGCACAATTGATATTCGGCTTTGCCGTAGATGTCGATGGTTGGCCGATTTTAAGACCAAATCTCGTTTAATACCATCGATCAACCACTGTATTCACCGAATTTTGCCCCCTGTGACTTTTTTAATTCCAAAACTCAAGGTATCACTCCATGGATTCGATTCAATTGAGGCCGTAAAAGAAAATTCGCAGAGGGAACTGGGGTCGACTGATTTCAACAGTTGCTGCAATCAAACTGGTTAACAGATCGCGCTCATTTTTGGCATAGTAAATTAAGAACAGTGCTACCAACTTAACAAAAAAAATATATATATATAATTGGCGCTTTGTAACCACTGAAGCGATTTTCGGCCAAGCTCCTCCTCCAACTTGTGGTTTTGCGTCTTGATGTTTTTCCAACAAATGGAGGGACCTACAGTTTATACTAAGCCGCCTCCGAACGGCTGATGGTTATCTTACGAGGAGACTTATTTAAATAAATTTTCCATAACTTTTGGATGTTGGTGGCGCTGGGATTTGAACCCTTCCGAATGTCAGTATGCAATGCTAACCACTCGGCTACCGCGGCCGCCAACAAAAAAAATAACGCTGAAAAATATTTAGCCCAGGCAGTTTAAACGACATTTTCTGGAAACTTTCTGGTCTTAATATACTTCAGTATGCTCTACTACAACACTACAATGATCTGGTACCTCGAAGTAGGGGCTCGCTGGTGAGATCACTCACTTGTTCAAAGTCTGACTTATAGTTCTTTCCGTTTCCAATTTTTTTACCGTCAAAAGCCTGTCGCTTGGGTAAGCTTCTCTTACTTTTGCTATGGTGTCCTTGAACGGGAGAACCATATCTTTTGCTGCCTTCACAAAATTTTGTTTTTTTTTGGATAGTGGGTGATAGCCTATTCAGTGAAGTTCCTCAAACGCTCTTTGCTTCTTGTAGAGTAATGTTTTCATATCTGTTGTAAAGTTAACTCTAAGGATATACCATATAGTAGAGCTGTCACCTTCTCCACTATTTAATTTTTATTTTTCGAGAATGTTCTGCTGGTGCGGTGATTCTCTACTACTTGATTCTCCAAAGTCAATACCAAGTTGAACCAACTGTAGGAAATATTACGGATATAAAAATAATTTTTTGTTAGGATTCAGACTTTTTACACGACAAACCCTTAGCTTCTTCTTAGCATTTCCGTCACCGTTTTCAGAGAAAATTTGTTTCTGAACTTCTGAATAGGTGACCCTTGCACCACCTAGCTACTAAATAAACAACATACCATATATATTTGATACAACTACCAAGAATCTACTGCTCTAAATAAATTGAATTCTTTTGTTAAAATCTGAGTTCATACTAAGACTACTATTTAAAATTACTACATAAACTCAATCAAATCAAATATTAACGAATTTCAAAATTCACTATTTTTCCCCTCTAAGCATATTTTTCCTCTTCTATTATTCTATTCAAAAAATATAGTAAATTTTCTTATAAAAACTCATAAATCTTTTTGCCTTCACTCACTCGCACACCAACCTCCATAAATATCCTTAAAGACACACGCATTTATATATTTTTTCTTCCATATACCTTACATGACCCTGTCTGTGTATATGCATGTATGTGAGAATGTATATGTTTGTGAGTGTGTAAATTTATATGCACAAGTGTTGCTCGTTATACATTGTTATAAATTGAGTTTTGAACAATTTTGCGAATCCACTCAAGTGTAATAAAGAGTATAAAACAGCTGTTGGCAGGATCAGCAAGAGTAAAAAAAACAAGGAGAAAGCTCACATATACATACGAGTACATACGTATATACACATGCATATAGATATTTTCAATGAAAGATTGCGAAAATTTGGTAAAATATAAGCATTTATGGTATATATGTATGTGGGTACATATGTGTATGGAAGAAAACTTTTTACTCGCTTACACGTACATGTGTATATATATGTGAGTATCAATTTATATGCTTATTTTTTTAGTTTATTGCTTATTTGGAAAATAGAATATAATAAAAGTATACATACACATATATATGTATGCATAGATAACCCATGTGTTTACGATATATACATACATACATATGTAAATGCACATTTATTTGTCGGTGTTGTAAATAGGTCGTCGGGTTCATCTGTACCATATATGTATGTTTGCAATTTTTCTTTCGAGTTTGGGTTCACCAGTCAAGCATTAAATTGTTGCTTGTTGTGCGTAAATTTGTTTTTGTTTATTCTATAGTGAAGAAAATTTATGTTCTTAAATTAATGTAATACACATATGTAGAAGGCGCAATCGAAATCATTCTTTTAAATTTTTGTACCAAACATTAGAAAAGTAATTGGATTTTCAGAAAAATAATGTTGACCAAATTATATTTTATAAGCATTTAATTTATTTTTTATTATTTTAGTTCCTAAAATTATTTAAGCTCGTTGATAAGTTCCCCTGTTATCAGTGTCATTTGCTCTCAAATATACCAGGTGTGCTAGTTGAAATTTGCCAGTTTTTTCGATAAAGAAAACACTTAATTTTCAGGGGAATCTCAAAACTTTTTTTATTCAAAATATTGACCCTTGGTTTCTACATATTTCGCCCATCTCTCAGGCAAATTATGAATACCATTTCAAAAAAAACTTTTTCCCTTTCGAGGCAAACCATTCGACCAGCCATTTTTCGACTTCTTCAAAATTAGCGAAGCACTGCTCTGCAAGGGAGTGTCCCATCGATGCGAAAAGGTGATAGTCGGACGGGGCGAGGTCTGGAGAGTACGGCGGGTGCGATAATATTTCCCAATTAAGTGTTTTTAATGTGTCTTTCATCAGTTTAGCGGTATGAGACGGCGCGTTGTCATGATGCAAGATAACTTTGCCATGCCTTTGGGCCCATTCCGACCGTTTTACGATCAACGCATGATTCAAATTGATCATTTGTTGTAGGAAGCGATCCGTGTTCACCGTTTCACCAGGTTTTAACAACTCTGGTCCCACCAAACACAGAGCATTGTCTTACGGCCAAAGCGATTTGGCCTTGCAGTCGATGGGCCAGCTTCACCAGGGGAAAGCCATAATTTTTTCGCTTCGGGTTCTCAAAATAAATCCATTTCTCGTCCCCCGTGACAATTCGATGCAAAAAAGATTTCCTTTCGAATCGTTGAAGCAGCATTTCACAAACGGTTTTTCGATTTTCCATTAGTCTATCGTTTAGCTGGTGTGGCACCCATTTCCCATACTTCTGGATCTTTCCCATGGCTTTTAAACGTTGGCAAATTGCTCCTCGAGTCACGCCTGCAATTTCTCGTCTTCGAACGTTTTCGCTGCACCAGGATGTCCTTTGTCTGTCAAATCGAAATCTCCACTTTTAAATTGACGAAACCATGTCCTACATATTCTAATCACTGGAGCATGTTCACCATAAGTTTCTACCAGCTGCAGCTGCTTTTTTCTTTTGATGAAATAAGAAAAGCAACGAATGCCGCAAATGCGATTTACTTGGAACGAAACTCGACATATTCACTGAGGTAAACAAATAAGACGCTATTATTTTGGCGGAATGTGACTTGCGTATTTTTGTAGGTTAATGTCAATAGAAAAAAATTACATACATGCCAAATCAAAGAAATTTATACATATTGCTAACGTCATCTACTAGTAAAACCGGCAAACTTCAACTAACACCCTTGGTAGATTTTATTTATAATTTAAATTTGGTTCGATCCCTGCCATAAAAAATCTGATGAGGAGATGTGGTGCTTTTTGAAACAGCTGTCACTTTTACCATTTTTCTGTGTTGTATAACAAAAAAAAAAAAATATTCAATTCATACAAACAAACCAGGCCTTTCGCGCACTAAAAACTTATAACAAAAATTAAATGTTTATGGTTTTTTAATCAAAATTTAAGCAATTAAATTTATTTAAATATAATTAATTGTGTTTCGTTACGTTCAAATGATTTTTTTTAATGTTTAATATTTTTATTTCAGCCTTAATTATTTTTTTAAATCAATTTTTCTTCCACAACTTCTTCCTCTTCTTCTTTCATGGACTAGTTTAATACATTTAACATCCCACCTTTGATTTTTGAAAAATTCTCTGAGGAGGCTGAATTTATTGAAAATAATAAACCATTTTACGTTTAGCAATTTTTTATTTACCACATTTTATCATTTTCGCGCCGCTGAACTGAAGACATGACCAACAATTTGCATTTTTTTTTTATTTTTTTTTTTGTAAAAAATATCGTTAAAATATGCAAATTGGTACATTGCCGCCGCACACTTTCACTTATGCTTTCACTTTCCCATAAGCTTACTTCCAATTTTCTATTACCACTCCCACAGCGCATACAAATCACACTCACATACAAATAAGCTTGCACTTAAGGTGAGCAGAGGTGGTGATGTAAAGGTGAACGTCGAAAAGTGCGCCAAATCGATTGGGTGTTGGATGTGGATGTGTGCGCTGTGCTGTTCCCCAGTGCCACATGCCACACACGTTGTGTCGTGAATGATGTGAATTTTTTAGTAGATCAACCACGCAGAGTGTGTTTGTTGTTGTTGCTGTTGTAATGTTTGTTTTGCATTTTGATGAATTGCATTATTGAAAGGATTTCAGATTGGCGCTAACAAAATTTTTGCTTGCCATTTTTTTCCCCCACCAGCCGTCACACACTTATGCGTATGTAACTGTGTATGTACATATTGACTTAAGCCATAAAGTATGTTGAAAAATTTTTTTAGTAGATAAATAATTGCAGCAATAAATCATAGCTCGGTTATGATGAGACGCAATTTAGCAAACTTATGCGTCATATAAATTATTGAAGGATGCAAAGTGACAGGAGTGAGTGAGAGGAATGAGAGAAGAGTAGGAGTATGTCATAAGTAGGGCAGCTGCTGGGAGTTCGAGTGTGCAGTGCACATTTCACTCTTTCATTTTGATTCTAGTTATTTTTTGTGCCGCGTGTGCCGTTTTAAATATATTGAGTGAAATTGATGGCTGCTGACTTGTTATAAATTGGGTAATTTAAAGAATAGATTTCACTCTTGAAATGAAGGATTCGATTGTAAAAAATATATTAATGTTATTTTTACTTTCAACTCATGGAAAAGTGACACGAAATTCTAAAAATATTGCTGTTCATTACCAAAAAAAATGTTTATTGGAGTGGAAAAATATTTGTTTAAAAAATAATAATAAAAAGCAATCAGCTTAAAGGATACCAGAGTGTGAAGATGGGCTTAGTTGTGCTCACTTCGGTTAGACGGTCACCAGATCTGAGATTTTTTAGAAGTTGCTCTCCAGCATGCCTCTAGATTCCTGTGAGAAGTAAGAGTCGAAATGTTTTGTTTGTTTTAGAATAAGTTTCGTTCCCGGTTGTTTATATTCTGCTAAGAATTACAACATTTAGTATTCTCTTCTCAATATGATATGTATTATGCGACTAGACAGACCTTGAGATACTTGTTCTACAGTTTTTATATCTCTCTTACTGACACACTGAGTATCTGCACCATTTCTGCATTTGTTGGTTTTGGCTAACAGTTTTTTTTAGCTTCGGCCATGAAATATTCACACAACAGGGAAAGGTTAGATAGAACCAATTGAACTTTCTTGGCATTTCTGGATTTTCCACGGAAGAACCATTACGCCATTATTATGGTTACGCTCTCAGATTGTATGATACATTGACTCTTTTCCATCTTCCGTCCTACTTTTCTACCTACCTTCATATGTATAAGACCTCTAAAGAGTACTTGGCATTTATCACTGACAACCGTCTTATAAAAATCCAAGTTAAGTTTTACTCAACGTTAACCACGGAGCTCTCAAAGTGTTATCAACTCGATACAGGCTTTTCCCAATTCAGAAATGCTGACTCCAAATGACACTAAAGAAGATTTTTTTTCGCTCCTAGAAATCATCTATTCGCACACCGTTGGTAAAGAAAAAACACCTAATCCACCAATAGCTCAAAACAAGTTCACCCAAATGGGCTGACGTCACCGAGCTGCTGAGAAAAGCTGGTTAAATTGAACAGTGGGTAAAGCAGCGTCATGTTTACTAGCCTCTACTATTAAATTTCTATACCGCACTGTTTCTGAGCGAGGTTTACAAAATTTATTTGGCGCTGTTTGCTTAAACTTAATATCTAGAAAGGATATTGATGGCTTATGCTCACATACAAACTGCTATATCTCTGATATCACTCGTTTCTTGACATCTAGAAATTTAACACTTTATTCGCTTTCAAAATCCACAGCGAAACTTTGTACGAACTGGATGAAGAAGTACTGCTTAAAGTCGACTCTATGAAATTTTGGATAGTGTATAAGTTATTTCGACCGCGGTAGCCGAGTGGTAAGCATTGCCTACTGCCATTCGGAAGGCTCGGGTTCAAATCCCGGTGCCACCAACATCAAAAAATTATGGAAAATTAATTTAAAAAAAATTAAATTAAAAATACAGAATATTATTGGCAACATACACGGCAGATTGGCAAGCCAGTTAATAACCCAAGTATACCCATATGGACGACGGACTCTTATCAAATGCCATTGGTGTAACTACAGGCTTGTCAGCTAACTCTACTCTGATTACCACTTACGGAGGCATACACTTATTCTGCCTGTTGTGGAGCATAGCGACAAGCTCTGCAAATGTTAGCTACTGAAATACTGCCTTAATATATAATACCTCATGGAAAAGAAATCTTTTAAACGTTAGTTTCACAGAGAATCAATCAGCAACCTCTACAACTCTCGTTTTGTGAATGGTGTCAGCACCTTTTACAGACAAAAAGTTCGCGATGCAACGAGAGACGTGCCAACTCCTGTCGCAGCTGAGGTAAAATAAAGCAGTTGACTCAACCGCAGAAGCCGAGTGTATAGCAATGCGTATTACCATACCAGGGTTCGAAACTAACAGCCAAAACTAGGGAAACTTAATATTTCTCATTGCACTCGATGCTCGGCAGACTACGTCAACCCCTCCAAGCGAATTTCTGACATGAAGAAGAAAAGCTGCTCATAAAAATCTATTGACCTTTCGGAGGTGGCTCTGAATAAACTATGGATTTCTCCTTTTTCGGAAAAAAATATCAAGACTCACACCATAAATTGGCGGAGGAGCTTGGCCGAAAATCGCTTCAGCTGTTACAAAGCGCCATTTATATGTATGCATATATAATCTAAGCAGATTCGATTCTGATATACCTAATGAATGGTAACGAGACCACTCCAGCATGACGCTAGTAACCTCTTTGCATGCAAGAAGAAACTTACCTTTCGTCAGAGCTTGTAAAAAAACACGTTTTCTGGATTCTCTTTTGGATGACTTGGAACAGCAGTAAGGATAAATAATTGAGAAATTGTGCAGAAGTGAGTTTTCTTTTGTAAAAGCTCATTCAGTGAAGCAGTCAAACTCTGTGACAATCAGACCCAGACTCTTGAACCAGTTAAAAGAGCTGATCCGTTGCGAAGCTCCGGGAAGCATTATAGATTACTATGAGCAATCTCAGAGTGCTTCCATTGACATCCATTAATAAATGGAAGGAAATTGATATTCGCAGATGACAGCAGGTTAGGTCTGTACCTCTACAATTTCCCTACTTATCGAAGATTGAAATGAAACGCCTTTTTCTCTTTATCTGAAGTAAATTGTACTATAATGATAGAAGAAAAATCAGTCTCATATTCTTCATTGCTTCGTGTTGCTCAGTTATATTTAGATAGACCTTACTGGAGGATACTTTGAAGATCCAAGGCGTTCAGAATGTAAAAAATTTCCTTTATTCCTGCAGGAAAATGTTTCAGATAAAAAACTAACAGTTACAAGTACTTATGCACGTATATAATATAATATATAATATACCTACATTTTAATTGATATAGGTATTTACATAAAAAATTCAATTTCCTCAAAAAAAAAGTATAGTAATTTCTTCCACTGATAACAAGTTCATATCAATGTATATTTATTTTATCCCCCCCCTCTTCTTCTTCATCTACTTGCAGGTTGTAAATTCTCGTCGTGAAACAGATGCCGGCGTCTATTGGTGTGAGGCTAAGAATGAGTTGGGCGTAGCGAGAAGTCGAAATGCCACATTGCAGGTTGCGGGTGAGTACGCTGGAAATATTACATTAATATATATCTACATGGAAATAAATCTTAAATAAAAAGATATATAAATTTACATGCATATACATACCCACAAGCAAACATATCTATAACGTCTTAGTCAAACACACATACTTATGCCTTACAGTACACCAAAGTGCAAATACTTAAATGCATATGACGCTACTTAGTGACACAGAGCAACGCGAACGACATGATAGGGTTAAAGTATGCCAGAAGAGAGGCTGAGAAATAAAACGAAATTTCTACAAAATAAAATTAAAGACAAGCAGAGCTCGTAGCGCATACTTAGAGTCAATCGAGTTAACGATGAGAATGGCGGCAGGAGATGTTGGGGAATTCAGCCTGCACTGCTTGGGTGTGTAGTATGTTATAGCGTTTGTAAATGTCTCACCCGCACACAACCTTTGCGCATTTTATCTGCGTTGTCAACCAAAGGGTCGCCGCTGCGCTGCTGTGACTGCTACTTTCCTGTCACGCTGCCGCAGCATACTCGTACACTGCTGGCGATGGGATGTTGCAAATAATGCTCATTTCTACAACATGTTTGCCTTGCTACAGATTGTTTTTGTATTTTATATATATATTTTTTTTATATGCTTTTCCTTCTCCTCCTCCTTCTCCATACATGTTAAATTTATGCAAAGTTGCTTGGTTGAATTACAAAGTTTTGCTGCTTGCCACATGAGTGGATGAGTGGCGGTGTGTAAGCTCCACAACCACAATAATACGAATACGCTACCTTTTCGACCGTTATATTCAAACTGTTTCACACATGAGCGCTCGCAAGGATATAGAGTTCCTCAAATGATGAGACTCTCCCTCACACACCGCGCGCCCGAGAACTCCATATGCTGCTGCTTTACCGTTATTGAATACCTGCTGCAGCTAATTTCTGTCAATATTCTTTACTATCTGCTCCTTCGCTACTTTTTATGCATACAGTTATGTCTGTGTTTCCTTTTCAATTTCTTATTTTTCCTTCTGCAAATACCTCGAGGGTGTATATTTTTCAATATTTGCATGAAAATCACGAAAAGCACGTCGATGTCGGTTTGTCAGTTTCCAGTTTTAGTAATCGAATAGCGAAGCGAGCAGCAAGTAACGGTAATTCATATACAGGAAAGCATAAAATGTTAGCTTCGCTAAAATATGGTATACAGGGTTGCATGTGGACTCGGAAAAATGTAGCTAAAGCGCTGCACTTGTAGCTGTGCAAAATGCTTCCGGAATTATTAAATTTGTGACCTTATATTTTTTAAATTTTTTTATGTTTTATAAATTTTTTATTTTTTTATTTTTTTAATTTTTTATTTTTTTTAATTTTTTTTTTTTAATTTTTATTTTATTTTTTAATTTTTTATTTTTTATATATTATTTTTTTTTAATTTTCACTTTATATTTTAATTTTATAATTTTTTTATTTTTAATTTTTTTTTATTTTTTGTTTTATTTTCATTTAATTTTTTTATTTTGTATTTTATATTTTTTTTTAATTTTCTTTTTTTTATTTTTATTTTATTTTTTATAAATTTTTAATTTTTTTTATTTTCATTTTATTTTTTAATTTTTTAATTTTTTTTTAATTTACATTTAATTTTTTTATTTTTTTTAATTTTTTATTTATTATTTTTTTTCATTTTGTATTAATTTTTATTTTATATTTTAATTTTTTAAATTGTATTTTCATTTTATTTTTTTATTTTGTATTTTTATAATATTTTTTTTTAATTTTCGTTTCATTTTTTTGGCTACCTTTCCACACGCAAATTTAAGTAATTTCAAATAGAATTCACTCTCCCTCCGCCTACTGTCACACCTATATATTTTTAATTTTATGTTTGGGTTGTTTTGCTAACTTTCTACTACTTTTTGCTACTTTTTTGCTACCATTTTGCTACCTTTTTATTACCCTCTACCTCTACTCAAAGTGTGCTTAATTCAAGTTACCCAGAATTGTTGCACGTACTTTGTAGCAGGAAAAACTGCTTACTTTTGCTTCTTCTGTTGCTCCTGCTTCTTCTACTGCTATTGGCTTCCTGGCACCTATTTTACATCTACTCAAGCTTCGATACAAGTCTTGCATATTTGATGTGCTACATTCCCTTATACTTAGATATTTATTAGTTTTTAGCTTTCCACTTGCTCGGCGTTAACTCCTTTCTAAGCTGCGTACTTGCAAAAGGTGTGTTCAGTGCAGCCTGGTCATGTCCGCTTTGGAGTGGAACTCACTCACTCACTGCTTTGGTTGGGCGCTCTCTGTTGCTGCTGCTGCTGCTACTGTTGCTCGTAGATGGTTATGCTGCTGCTTGCCTTCTCGTTATTGATAATGTCATGCCACGTAACTTAAGTCAACTTAAATCGATAAAAAGTATTAAAAAGATTATTTTGCTACTTTGCTTTTTTAACATTTCAATGGGAAATTGTTATGCAAATAGGAGTATAGATTGTCGTGTAATATTTGCAGAGTGACTCCCTTTTTTATTTTTTATTTTTTTTTTTTTTTACGAAAGAAAGGGAGAGAGAAAAGTAGGTTAATTTGATGTTAAAAAGTATAAAATTTAAAAGAAAAAGTTAAAAATAGAAATGAAGTACTTTTTATATTCTGCCGTGTGCGATATTACTTATTATGGATGGCATCTACTTCACCTCTGATAAATGGTAAAGAATATGGGCCACCCTTCTGTAAGTTCAGTTTGTAGCTCATTCGTTCCGAAGTTATCTACGATCTCGAAGTTATGACTATCAACAGTGACGTGGGAGCCGAGTCGCGAACGCGATGACTGTTTGTGCGATGACAGGAGATATTTTGTCTTGCCCTTATTCACTACCAGACCCATTCGCTTCGTTTATTTATCAAGTCTGGAGAAGGCAGGACTAACTGTGCCAGTAGTTGTACACTCTTGTTAAAGATTATATCTTCTCTAGTCAGCTCTGCAGCTCTTATTATTTTCTCCCGCATCAGATGGAAGAAATCACACGACAAAGAGTCACTCTGTCTGAAACCTCGTTGGGTGTCTAGAGGTTCGGAGAGGTCCTTCCCAATTCAGACCGCGCTTCTAGTGTTGTGTAGCGTCAGTTTACACAGCTCCAGCCGCTTTGTTTTTCTTTCATCACCTATTAACTTCCACTTAAATATATAACTCCGTCCTTCATACATATAATTGGCGCTTTGTAACCGCTGAAGCGATTTTCGGCCGAGCTCTTCCTCCAATTTATGGTATAAGTCTTGTTTCACCCTTTACAACGGGTATGTTACTCAAAAAACCAGTTTGTGGGGCCAATATAGATTTCAAATAATTAAAAAATGATTCTGATATCAATGTAAGATTAATTCTCACGGAAAGCGTGAGTGTGAATCGAGTTGCCGATCTAACTACAAGATTTAGATTTGAAATCTGTTGCTGCTATTGATGTTTTATTATTGCCGGATAATTGTGATTTAGAGCTAACATAATCCGAACTATGTTTCAAGAGCTGAAAAACGTTCGGTTATTTCGGCTTCCTCTTTCCCAGCATTTTAGTGAACAATAATACCGGACTATGGAACCTCTCCTGTCCTATAAACCAAATGGCTATATTACGAAATCTCGAAATAAAAAATCCAGACCTACGACAAAAGCCAAATTATAGACTAGTATGCAAAAATTGTAATTAAATACAATTATTTTGAGGATGAAATCATCACTAGTTTGTTATAAACCAGAATTATACTAGCAATTAAAGGACAAAAACATACTAGTTTGTCATAGGCTAGAATTATACTAGTATTTTTCGTTAACATCTAGGCTAGTTTGCCAAAAATCTGATATATGAACTAGTATTTTGCGGATAAATTCATACCAGTTTGTCGTTTTGCAAAAAAAAAGTCAGGGCTCATAAGTAACTGGAAGCCTGACCACACATTATTAGAATTGACGCTACAACAACAACAATCACATATTATTGTGGTATTCATAATTCGTTAAATTGTAAAAAAATTATAAACATTCCCAATTAAGCTTCGATATCTGGTCCATTTCCTAGAAAAAAATAATGTACCGAACTTCCTGTAAAGTAAGCCATAAGTGTTTTTTTTTCAAATATGTTGATCCCTAGTCAACGTCTGGTGAAAGATATTTTCAAAACCATTACAAATTTACCTGAACCACAGTAAAAATTCACTAAAATCGGTTTAGCAGTTCGGAATGCCAGAATCAACCCAACTGGTTATTGATTAGCAAGATTCAAACTGGATTGGGCTGAACAAGTTCTCAGCTGGTATGAAAATATCAGTATATTAAGTGGTATATATGAACTGTTATTTAGCTAGAAAGAAGCTGATGTATAGACTGACAATTGACAGTTCGTTGGATATTGGAGATGTTAAAAATACGTGGCTTACTTGGAAAATAAATGGAGGATGAACTATTTGGATTAAAAATGTAAACAAGTTGAATTTTTTTAATAACTAGTATGTTTCCCTACAGAGATATTGCATAAAGAAACATATTCCGACAAAACATACGTAATACAGAGACGACGCTAGCTATCCAGACATGAATCAATCAGAGAAAAACAGTCTGCAAAATCCAAAAAAAGAAAACGGATCATAAATTGAAATTTTTTAATTTTTTTAAATGATCATTAAGAGAAATTGTTATTATTTTAGGTAGTGTATTAAAAAAAATTTTGTTTTGTGGGTAATATCATACAGTAATGGAAAGGTTTGTATGAAAGCGGAAGGTAACTTACTTGGTCCTGCTGGAATTTTTCTTTGCTGAATATTATGCGGATATTGTGATAACTGTTTCTACTGGACTTGGTCGGGATTTCGTTAAGTCTTTTTTGTGTATTGTGTGGATATGTATTGTCTGGAGTCGAGACTATGGAGTGCTTCTAAATCAAATTGGCATTTCACAATCATATTTTGTTTCTTTCTTCAGGTGCAATAAAATGTCTTGAATGGTCATGATGTGGGCCTTCACTTTTTCATGGTACTTCTAACTGCAGGTTTCTTCAGGAAAAATACGTTATTTTAAGAGTACTACATTAGCCTATATAGTATAGGATCTTTTATTTCTTTTGTGGAGTTTAAAGTAAAAGTGATCGTCCTGCAAATAATTCGAACTAATTTGGTATACTTTCAAGGCTATAGTTTCCAAATGATCTTGAATCAAAAAACAAAAATATTAAAAATAAAAAAGGCAAAACGTTAAATGGAAAATATCGAGTATTTTTAAGATTTAATCAGTAATACTTTCTTAACAAATTTAAATTTCTACTTGATCATTTCGAAATGTATTGGAAACTACTTCCGAAATTGGTTTAAATAAGTGAGGAAGGTATTCAGCGATGTTTATGATAAAAATAAATTTCTGTCTAATTTAGCAATGTGTTAGGGATAACTTTATAGCTACTTCTACGCAAACTTATTAATCATTTAAGGATATTGCGAAAAAGTTTTTAAGGCAGTAGTCTACTTTAGAGGCTTCAAAAAATACAATTGTTTTTCTCAAATCTATTCTAAAACTATCCAAGAATATGTCTTCAAAATTTCAGTGGACAATTCGACATATTTTTGAAGCTAGAGCAGTTTTAGTGGCCGAACGTCGAGCAGGTTTTCACGAGTTTTCTTTTTTACAGCCCTAGAAAATGGTGCCAGTGATAGCAAAAAGAATATAGGTATATCCGGTTGAAAAAAAAAATCAATATTAAATTATCTTTTATTTGAGTTAAAAGAGCTGGACAAAGTTTAATTAAAACTAACTATTTTTTTTGCAACTTGAATTGATTTTCTTTTTTTTTTTTTTGAAAAATTTTTTTTCAAAAAAAGTAAATTTTTCGTTCAAACTACGAAAAAATTTGGAATTTTCCTACTTCTTCGGTAGTTTATCAGATCATTTAAAAGAGACATTCATAAAAATTAAAAAAAAATTGGTTCGATTGTTTCAGAGGTATCGCACCGACACCGTTTCACAAGTTCAGACTGCAGTCTCTTCCGAAAGCTCATCACAATATTTTAAAAGTCCAATATAAAATATAACATTATTGTCTTGAAATTTCGCTTACCGCAATAGTTTCCTTCCCTTCAAAAAAAAAAATTGTGGAAAAACGCTTTTTTCTGGTTCTATAGTAGTCTCCGCTTTAAATCGTTTCAAAAACAATGTAGAATCAAAACAATGTAAATTTTCAATCTCAATGACCTCTATTTTTGACTTTCCCTACATTTGCCATGAAAATATATGAATAAATATTTATTCTCATAATTTGGGTATCAATTACGAGATGCGCATATCACTAGATTTTCAAATCCGATTAAGCATATACAAATTTTCAATTAATCAACAATCTCATAAAAGAAGAATTTTCTGGGAATTTAGTATAAAATTCATTCAATTCAATTTAATGCATGAATTCATAAAAATTTCCATATTATTAAACATTCTTCCCGCTGCACAAATCCACTTAAATTATATGGTTTTATAATTTTCCAATACAAAAGTGCAAAGGTAACACGCTTGCCGTGACTTCAATACATATATACAAATAAATATGAAAATAAATGTGATTGATGCCATTAAAAATCAATAGCATTGCCACCGGCGGCAATTGGCTTTGTTATTGTAATGTTTCCTGTGTTTGCGAGATATCGAAATACAAATGTTGCCACATTGTTGAAATATTTCAATGTTATTAAATATATTCGTATGTATGTCATCTTCCGCGTAATTCACTTTCAATTTATATTTCTTTTTATTTTTATTTTTTTTTTAATTTTTTTTTTATTTTTTGAATTGCAAACCACAATATGCCTAAGCGCATGGAAACGAGAGTAAAAGTGTGTGTAAAGAAATGCGAAAAAATATTGTAAATGAAAAGAAATAATAAAAATAAAAAGCACATTATAGCGCCTAAAGATTTTGTCGCTGACATTGACGAGAATATCCGGCGCTGAGGTGAACGTTAAAAAAGCATGGAAAATGTTATTATAGCATATATGTAGAACTGCAAATACATAGCTACAGTTATATGTAAGTAGATGTGAATTGAGATATGTTTTTAGGCGACCTTCACCTTTATAACTTCATCAGGCTGCGCAAACAACAATAAATTTGGAGGGAATGTCAACGGATAGATTTTTAAAATATATATAGATTTGTATACCCTTCACGTGGAAATGAAATAAATGGATTTTTAAATATTAGAAGATAAAGTATCAATCCAACAAAATTTATTATCTTTAAATATTGTAGGTTTTTAAAATGAAATGTATAATTTAAATGTAAAATATATTAAAATTTCAAAATAAATTTTTTAATGAAAGCTTTAACAATTAAGCAGCTTCGGAATCTGTATAAATGTTCAAGGGTAAAATTTAGTTGGCAAGAATATCGAAATTTTTCTTTATCAACACGATAAATTTTCACCTGTACCCAGCCAAACGATTATTCAAAAACGCTTTTTTTTATCAAAACTTTTAACCACGAAGAGTTTGAATTTTGAAATTGGGTGTTATGCTTTGGTATCATTATCGAAATACTGACAGAAAAAATCTCTGTAAGAAAATCATTATTTCATGAACCTTCCATACAACTGTTGGTTCAAAAATGCATATTTCGACTAAAACTTTAAAACTGTAAGAGTTCGGAATCTCAAACTCAGGGTTTTGCATACAAATAGCTATTAACATATTCTCATAAAAATTTATTGAATATAGTCTACTAAAAGAAATAGCTCCCGTACAACCAACTGCTGAAAAATTATTTTTTCGATCAAAACTATCCAACTTAAAGAGTAACAAGCTCAAAACTTCCTATTCTATATTAATATCCTCAATAAAATATTGACATAAATTAATTACTGAAATTACTGCACTAAATCATATACCTGTCATACACGTACAGGCGACCGTTGAAAAATGCATTTTTTTATAAAAACTTTCGAACAACTAAAGCTGGCATCTTAAAATTTTGTGCTCTGTAGTATTCTATAACCCTTTTGGACACATTGACAGCGAAAGTCCTTGTTATCAGAATTTTATTTCATGCGGCTACCATACAATTAACTTTTCAAAAATGCATTTTTTGTATTGAAATCCTTAAAATTATTCAGCTAAAATTTCAAAACTTTATTATATTGCATGCTTACCATTAATAAAGTAATTCCAGTAAAAATAAAAGAAATCAAGCCACTAAAAAATATAGCTGCCATACAACTGACCCTTCAAAAATGCATTTTTTTAACAAAATTTCTAAACTAACAATGCTGAGAGTTCAAAAACTTTGTTTTCTGCATACAACCAACTAGTTCATTATTGACAATGGAAAACATTGCAATCAAAACACTACATCATGACGCTCCCATACAACTTACTGTTCAAAAATGAATTTTTTGGTCATAACTTTCCAACCCTTAGCGCTATGAGTTCAGCAATTGGTAATTAGCTAACAAATTATTAGCAAAATATTCACAGTGAAAATCATTGAAATCGGTCTACTAGAACATATAGGTGTCATACAGCTTACTTTTCAAAAATCCCATATTTGTACAAAACTTTCAAAATTTCAAAAAGCTAGTAGTTCAAAACTTTATATTCCGCATACATGTCATAAGTAAGATTATTATACGAAAAATTTTTAAAATCGCTCTAATAAAATGTTTATTTGTTATGCAACTGACATTTCAAAAATGTGTTTTTGAGTCAAAACTTCCAAAATTAAGCATTGAGAATAATAAAATCTGATTTATTTCTTTATAAAGGAATTTTTGATGGACACCACAGTACATGAAATGATAAAATGTGAAATTATTTCTCCTTATGAGTGGTATGCAAAGTTTGTTTGAGTTTTTCTTCTTCTTCTTCCTTTTTTTGTCAAACCCGCAACGGAAATGTTTGTGATAAGAGCACATTTGCCTACACAATTCTCACACCATAAAATGTTTATCCACCATATTGTACACCTTAGCTGCAAAGTAACCAAGTGTCATTAGAGACATACATACATTTGTATGTAAATATGTATTTCTGTGTGTGTGTGTGATTTTGAGAAATGTGAAATAAACAATATTGACTTTTTCTGCGTCACTACTTCTAGGGCACCGCCGCGTCGAGAGGGATCTCGCGTTGGCGGCATATCATTTTCGTGCAAATTTTCTGTTTCCTCAAGCGAAATACGCCACTTTGCCACGCACCGACACCGTTACATTTATATAATTTCCTCTTAAATTTCCTTAAAAGATTTTTGTTTTATTTGATTTGATTTCTGCAGCGCCTAACTTTGAGTTTCCCCCCCACCACCCACGACTTGCCACAAAAGTCACAGTTGTTTAACATGCCACATGGCTTGGCTTTCTGCCTGCCGTTGTTTGTGGCAATTTTTCACCTTCAACATTCCCGTTTTCCATTTCACTGCCACTGTGATGTGACGTGTTGATGCCTACGGAACCCACATGTCCTGACCTAGCCACCGAGTCACCGCCCAGCCAGCCAGGCGAACTGTCTGTCTTTGTGCATGACTTCGGAGGGTTTTGTGTGCGTGATTGCTTTGGCTGTTTCTAATGTGCGAGCACGCTTGTCGCTACTGCCAACTTCAGTTGAGCTCATAGAGTGGCAGCTCCCTACACTTTTCCAGCTCTACCTTGTGGCGCCTCGACGATGCTGCTCTGCTGTTGATTTTGATTAATTTATTGATTGTTGGCGTGTTGTTGGCGCTGACTGCCGTCACACATTTTGTAATTTGATTTGATTTTCACCTGCAAAAATAAAACGTCGTCGTGTTGGCTGGCGTGTGCTAACCTATGGCACTTTGTTAATGGTTCGCAGATTTATCACACCCACCACTCGCTATGGTTTACTTGGAAATTTTCATGCTCGCAGGTCTTTAAGACACTTCCTCTATGCGTTGCTTTGAATTTAAGGTGCGTCTGAACTCACTTATTGTACATACGATTAAATATATATCTATACTTTTTTTCAATCAATTTAAGTTCATTTCTATTTATTAATATTCACCCTCGGTTTCGCTTTCAACTATCAAAATGTTACCGTTATTCATTTATTGAACTGAGTCGGCGTGTTGTTTTTTTTTCAAAGTTCATAAATTCACATAAAATTTCTATGATTTTCGCTTCTACGGTCACTTCCACTGCCTTTTCACTGCTTTTTCTCTGCTTCTTCTTAAAAAATTGTTACCTTTTCTCTATTTGATTTTGATTTATTATGATTTGTGGTTATATAGGTATGTAAGTATGTGCGTAACATTTTTGATGCGAAATTTATGATTTTGACATTAATATTCATTAGTATCGATTTATTTTTGCGGTTTCGCCCATTTTCACTTCATCACATTAATATATTATATGTAAATTTTTTCTTTGAGGTTGGAGGTTCTGGGTGTGTTCCAGACACTGACTGACCTACGTTATGCGGAAGTGAATTGAAATTTAATGTGAATTTCAATTCTTTAAAGTAGTTACATTTAAGAACTAAGCTTAGTCATCAAAGTTGTCTGCTACCAAATTATTTTTTGTTTCCTTCAAACCCGCTGAACTCTTACACATCGATATGGTCTTCAACACCCGACCGTCTAATAGATATTATATGAGAGGGGCAAAGTGTATGTATAAAGGCTGCCTTGAAGACTTGAAGCCCGTAATACCAACTTCATATGATCTTTTCACAAATACTTACTTAGCGCGCTCACGAACTGTTCCCTATTCATCTAGGCCAAGAATCTCGCACGCGCCAGACACTCTCCCACACAGAAAGTTAAGTCTGCAAATTCATAGAACCGCGGAGTTATTTCCAGTACGACTTTACACTTTATTTCGCGTCTTTCTATCTTCTATGACCTCAGTCCCTAAGGCACTAGTGAGCGATCTTCTTGCCACATTTTCAACTCCTTCTCCATGTTGTTTCTGTTGCTTGTTTTCATCTTTTTCGTATAACAACTTGTTAGTGCGACACTAAAGCCTGCGTTACTGCTGAGGGGAATCAGGTTCAGGAAATCCCTATTCAAATACGGTCGGCAGTTATAGTGGCGAGCCAAAGAAATATTACGCCAATTAAAAATTGCGTTCGGTTTTTATCAAAAACATGGCATTTATTCGCGCTAAAAGCTTGTCTTTGACAGTTTTTCGATTGATTGGCTCAGTACCTTGTGAGCGCTCATCAAAGAAGGACACCAGCAAAGAGAAAATTCGATACATTTTACAATTTTTCTTCGATCAAGGCGAAAAAGCAGCCAAAGCGACTGAAAAAATTAATTTAGTTTATGGGCCCGATACTGTAAACGAACGTATAGCACAAAAGTGGTTTGCTAGGTTCCGTTCCGGTAATTTCGATGTCAAAGATGCACCACACGTTGGGAGGCCTGTCGTCGAAAATTGCGATAAAATCATGGAAATAGTGGAAACAGACCGTCACTTGAGCACTTATTTAATTGCTGAGGGATTAAAGAAAAGCCAGAAAACCATTCGAAACCATTTGCATAACCTTGGATTCAAAAATAACCACGATGTTTGCGTGCCACATGAACTAACACAAAAAGACATGATGGACCGAATTTCCATCTGCGAATCGCTGCTGAATCGCAACAAAATCGACCCATTTCTGAAGCGAAATCGGTCGTGGTCGAAACACGGTGAACCCGCGGAAACGGTGGCCAAGCCAAGATTGACGGCCAGGAAGGTTTTGCTGTGTATTTGGTGGGATTGGCAAGGAATCATTTACTACGAACTGCCCCCCTATGGCCAAACGCTTAATTCGGCCCTCCACTGCCAACAACTGCACCATTTGAAGGCAGCACTCATCCAGAAGAGACCATTTTTGCTCAACAGAGGCCGAATTGTGTTCCTTCAGGACAACGCCAGGCCACACACGTCTTTGGTGACGCGCCAGAAGCTCCAGGAGCTCGGATGGGAGGTTCTAATGCACCCATCTTATAGTCCGGACCTGGCACCAAGTGATTACCATCTTTTCCTGTCCATGGCGAACGCGCTTAATGGTGAGAAGTGAAAATTAGCTCTCCGAATTTTTTGCCAATAGGGACGCAGGCTTCTACGAGAGGGTATAATGAAGTTGCCATCTCGGACAAATGTACACAAAGTTATAATATTTTGAAAAATCAATAAAAAAGCCGAACGAACTTTTTACTTGACCTAATATATGTGTATTCGAAAAGAAAATTGTTTTTGAAAACTACAAGAGGATATAACCCCTTAAGAACAGGTTAGGGAGGAATTTGAGGAAACACCACAGAGATGAGGAGTCTGCACATATGGGTACTATCGCTTCGTTAATGTGGAACAAAACCCAAATAGGAGCTTTTTTGACAATATTTGCTACCCGCTTCTGCACCACATCAACGACTGTTGGGCTTGCACTTCCAC
Organism: Ceratitis rosa; assembly: GCA_037013455.1. Taxonomy (NCBI): domain Eukaryota; kingdom Metazoa; phylum Arthropoda; class Insecta; order Diptera; family Tephritidae; genus Ceratitis; species Ceratitis rosa. The sequence continues at coordinate 31,041,916 of JAWMAG010000004.1, forward strand.
ATAAGTGGTTGTAAGATTCTACTGGTTTAATGGAGGCCGCGGAAAGTCAGGGCAAATATCTTACGTCCCAAGATCAAAACCCTCACATACGATGATAGTTCTAACTAGGAATTATCTGCAGGATGCAGATAGTAGTTACTACCTCAGAGCAAAATTTTAATGTTTCAGTTAGGGTTTGGAGATTTTCCCTCATCTTAATTGTGCCTAAAAATTGTCGGGAATATAACTACTACTAATTTATTACACTACTATTTACATGCGCTTTTAACCACCCTTAAGCAATGCATTCCCACGCCTGTCATTCTGTCACCACAGGAGGTACCCTACTGTTGGTTTGAATTGTCTTCAATTGCATGGAAGTAAAACTACCATTTTCAAGTGCACCTTGTCAGTGCCACGAAGTTGTTGTATAAAACGAAAAAGGTGAAAGGCAAGCAATAAAACTGTCGGGAAAAAGAAATATACGCAAACGCCACGTACTTAGGTACTCAGTCACTTTGCCACCTACCAACTCAGTAATTCATCAGCTAACCAAAGAGAAGTCAATGGAAATACGAAAGGAAAAGGACACGCTACACTCATTGCATTGCTTACCTTTTTGGCTATTTTGATATTTTTTTTCTCCTTTTTTTTTGTATTGCATTACATTTTTCATTTTCGCAGTTACTAACAGAGCTTTTCTTTTATTTATTTCTTTATTAGTTTTTTTTTGTTTTCTTCTTGAAAAGATTCCCCATTTTTTGTGGTCAATATTTTGTCGGTAGCACATTACCACGTTTGAGGGTATTCGAAAACAACAACAAGAATAGCAAGAATACCTTTGGAATCACCCTTTTTAGTATCTCCATTCGCAAGTCTCTTGCTCTCCAGGAAAAAACTTTGCTGAACAATAAATGTTGCTGCAATTTTTATACCATTCACTTTTTAGCTCTTCGTATTTTTTCCATTCATTGTTGCTTGTGTCTAGTCTGAGTCTGAGTCTGAGTCCGTGCGACAGGCAAAAGTGATATAAATCAAGTTTTGTTAAGCTGACCGCACACCTTTCCAGCCAAATAATGGAGTATCAAGCACATTTTCGTGCACTCCTACATTTGTATTCGTTTTGAGAGCACCCTTTGGCAGTAACGCACCCACAGATGCACATATACGTACATACATATATGTGTAATTATTTAGGTGTATGAGTGCATTATGTAAAGGTAAAATTTATTTTTTTTAGTGGCCTTCATTACTTTACGAGTACTACTACTACACCGTTAGTTGATAAATGTATTTGCTAGTATTTCTTTTCTGTGGGTCTCTGTGTGTCTGTCGGTCTGTCTGTTGCGCTGTCTGAGTACTTTTATGCCCCTTCTCTGACATTTTAGTAACTTCCAACTTCAATTCTTTCTATACCTTTTTCAAGTTCTTCATTACCTTTGCTCTTCAGTGTGGTGTTTACCCCTGAATTTTGTCGGTTGCTTTGGCCTGTCGGCCGCTCATTCATTCTTTGGTTAGGTAATGGATTTAGATTTTTTATTTGCTTGGTCCGGTCGCCGGTTTTATATTTCTATCGCCAGTTTGCGGGTTGAAATCACCGTCAGACTCAAACTCTCGCAGATTTTTTTTTTGCTGACGTAATTTGTGAAATTGAATTAAATTTATGCAATTATGGAAATTAAAAGCGTTTTTCTTCGGTTGGAGTGTGTTGCATAAATTTCATCACACATTTATAGAAATGCTTCGGTTTCGGAAATTATGTGTGCTCGGTAAATATTTATGGTGCATATGGGTATATGTATAAAAAAAATTGTACTTAATAAAATTTGTTTAGTTTACGTAATGAAATTAATTTGCGAAATGTTCTTCACACTAAAGGCACGATAAAAGTTGCTTGCTCCCATGTAGTGAGCCTAACAATACCATGTATATTTTGTCGTCTATAAGAGAACCAAATGGTCACCCAATTCATTCTAACTTAGCCTAGCCTGTAATGAAACATCAAGTCACATGTAATCGATCGCTTACAAACACAGCGAATAAAACAGTCAGCCGCTTAGAGACACGAACTATCCACTTCAACGGAGGAACTTTTCAAAACACTGTTTTCTCCCCACTTTTATGGTTGCCGACACTGCACGAACTCGACGGAACAGGTTTCAAAGTAATAGCAAGGTGAACAGACGAACCCTTATTGTCGGGCACTGGGCTGTTTATCCCTATACGTGGGTTGCTATATATATTTCTGGCCTAATAATGAAAATACGAATATTTATCAACGAAAATGGCTTTTTTTTTTTTTTGGATTTGGCTCGTCTTGGAAGACCCACACGACCAATTGCTGTTTTGTTTCGGGCTCATGCGCATAGATCCATGATTCGTCACCTGTGACGATCTTACAAACATCTTTTGAAGCGCCGCGATCGTATTTTTTCAGCATTTCTTTACACCAATCAAACCAACCAAAAGACTTGTGTGCTTTTTTTGAGCGATTGTCAAATTGTGCGGGGTCCAACGAGAACAACCTTTTTTACGTCCAGGTCTTCATGCAATATCGAATGTATGCTGGTGGGAGAAATGCATAGGCATGCCTCTATCTGAAGGTATGTTTCATGACGGTCTTGCATTATCAGTTCACGTACGGCATCGATGTTTTCTGGCACAACGGCTGTTTTTGGACGACCTTCCAAGTCCAAAATTGACGAAAACCCATGATTGACACAAGAAATACTTGTTAAGCCCAATGATTGCCATGGCTGTATCGCGATTTTTAAGTAACATCTGGGGTACAAGAAGAAATCTGCTCGATGGATACCAGGAATCTTAAATGAGGCCTAAAAGGAGGCTCGGGTGCATTTTGCTCAGTTTTTCCTTGAAAAATTCGAAAATAGTCAGTCTAAAAAACTTTAGTAAAGTCGTTACTGGTGAGGAGTCGTGGTTCTATAAGTGCCGTAACCCGGAAAATCTAAGCAACAAAAATCAGCAGCAAAAGTAATGTTGTCAGATTACTTCACCCGATCTAAGACGATAACTCCAAAATGGTACACCGAAGAGTGCTTACCAAGAGTTTTCAAAGATTTGTTTGAAAACGGGAAGCAAGAGGATTTGCCGCGCATCATTTACATCATGCGTCATCCAACACTGCTGAGGTAACGATTAATTTTATTGCGATCGAAAAAATACGTCCAGCACCAAATTCCCCACATATAGCGTCTTATGATTTCTGGTTATTTCCAAAAAATTGAAAAAAAATTTAAAAGAAAAGGGCTTTAATAGCAACGAAGGGATAATTAATGTGGTTAGTGCGATGAAATCATGGAAATAGTGGAAACAGACCGTCACGCCAAACCAAGATTTTGAAGACTGTTTTCAGAAGTGGATCTATAGGCTTAAAAAATGCATTGAAATTAAAAAGGGACAAAGATTACATATACAATACAAAAATATTTTTTTTTTGGTCAACTTATCGAAATTTTGTTAATACCCTCGTTAGATCAATTATTACATATAGTTAACAACACCTTTAAGTTTATTAAACAATTGTTTCAAGGTGAGAATGAACGCTAGTCTTATATGGAAAAAGGCGGCTTTGTAAGAGAAGACTATTGCCTGTGAAAATCGATTGCTCCACTTTTTTCCCCATAGGGACAATGGTTCCTATGAGGGAGGCATAATTACCTTCAAAATGGCAGATAAATGGCAAATAAGGATTACTTTTTGCTAGACCTAATCTATGTATATATACTTATGGTAAAAATACAGGTCACTGACCCATCAGAGAGCATACATTCAAAGTGGGTCTGTCCTATAACAGCCATTGCTGCAGTATCAAGTTGGAAGGAAATAAAGAAATAGTTGGCCAATTTCTCCATGGCTGTTAAGTTCTCACTAAATTCGACTAAGAACACTAAAAATCATTCGGGTACTCAACCTGGAATGGCTGTCCGCAAAAAGCATGTCCGTATGAGCAGCTTTATAGGGAACACAAAATGATGTGAATCCGTGGAATCTCAGATTCTTATTAACTATCTCACGATAGTATATCAAAATGGTGCTCTCAACGCTGATTAGGGTCATAGAACTGAAAACACAATAAATAAATATGTAAGTTAAAAAATTTGGAAGTTCGAAGGGAAAAATTAAGTAATTTTTAATATTGTGATAGACGACTTTACCAATCAAATGATATTTAAGGCATGAAAACAACGAATTATGAATAAGGCACAGAGCTAACGTTATCTTGGTAAAATATCACGCCAGTTTAGGGCATTCATTCAGCGCTAAAATTCAACAGTTGTCGGCAATAGCCCTTCGAGGTTTATTGGAACAGCTCAAAGTAGATTATTATAGCCCTGCAGTTCCATCACACATAAATCATAGTCTTCTTTTTGTATATATTAGACTCGGATGAGAAGACTTTTTTTTGTTTCATTTCATTCTTCATCTGCCGTTGTGATTATTTCTTTAAAGAGATTATATATATCTGTAAGGCTTCTACTTGTAGTACCGTGTAAGATCGCCGTCCTAATCGGATGAAATCGATCCAGTTCAGAAAAGACCAAAATATATAATATTTTTGGATTTTTTTAATGTTTTGCTGTTGAAATTCAGTTCTTGATCAGCAATGGTGAACTATAGACTTGAACTTATCCCTCTTCGTTTAAGAAATTTTAATCTTGATATAGCTTATTTGAGTTTCACTTGTTTTGAAAAGCTGGGAAGATTTTCTGTCTTGTTTTCTACCAAGCGTTTTTATTTAAATAAGAAAATTTGTATATATAAATTAAATATCCCAAACTTAATAAAACATTTTATTTACGACTTTAATGCTTTTAAAATAAATCACAGTATTAATATATATGTATAAACACATATACACACTGGCTATTCATTAAGTCTTTAGAACTTTGAAAAGTCTCTTTTTTTATTCATTTCATTTCATTTATTTCTTAGTTTTCTTTATTTCACTAATTTTACTTTTGCTATTTGACATCCGCAATTAGTGACACTTTCTGACTTTCAATTCCATTTCAACCATTTAGCACATTGTATACAGTAGAAGTATGTATATTTGTGTGTGCAAGAAAACTCGACAGACGATTACACAACAAAAATCACTAACAAAAGTCATAGCAACATTTGCAGAAGGTCGAGGGGTGAGGTAGCAGAAAAATCTAAAAATGAAAGGAAGAAAGTTCAATGTAACAAACAAAGTACGAGTACATGAAGAGTGAAAAATATTTCACAAGAAATGAAAGAAAGTTGAAGCAGAATAGACAACAACAATAAATTGAAAGCCATCAGCATTAAAGTAATGAGAGTAAATCTTTTGAAATTTCATTTGATTCAAAGTACTAAATCTTCTGTCCATTTTCGTTTGTTCGTTAGTTAATTGTAGTTGAGGAAAGCTTTTCTTTTTTTATTGAAATCCAAATCGACTTAGTGTAATGAATTCGCTTGAAATTGAGCAAAGCTTTGCTTTTGTGGATTATTTGACAAAAATGCTGGCATCAATTAATTTGGATTGAAAATAGTATCAAAAACTAACAAGATATATTGTTTTAAAAATTCAAAATAATAAAACAAAATACATTTAAAAAAATTAAATAATATATAACATAAAATAAAATAGTTAAAACCAAATAAAACAAAACAACATAAAATAAAATAAAATAAAATGAAATAAAATAAAATAAAATAAAATAAAATAAAATAAAATAAAATAAAATAAAATAAAATAAAATAAAATAAAATAAAATAAAATAAAATAAAATAAAATAAAATAAAATAAAATAAAATAAAATAAAATAAAATAAAATAAAATAAAATAACATAAAACAAAATAAAATAAAATAAAACAAAATAAAATAAAATAAAATAAAATAAAATAAAATAAAATAAAATAAAATAAAATAAAATAAAATAAAATAAAATAAAATAAAATAAAATAAAATAAAATAAAACTAAGTTGAATTAAATTGAATTAAATTAAATTAAATAAAACAAAATTAAAGAAATTAATATCAAATTGAAGTAAATAAAAAAATAAAGTAAAGTAAATTAAAAAAATTAAATTAAATAAAATAAAAAAAACTAAAATTATATAAAAAATTAAAATAAATAAATAAAATAATATAATTAAAAAAAAAAATAAATAAACTAAAATAGAATAAAAATTTTATTATAATATAAAATTAATATAAAATAAAAAAAATAAAATAAAATAAAATAAAAAAAAATAAAATAATATAAAATAAAAAAAAATATAAATATAAAATAAAATTATTTAAAATAAAATAGAATAAAATAAAATAAAACAAAATTCTTTAATATGAAATAAAATTAAATTAAAAGAAATAAAATCAAATTGGAGTAAATAAAATCAAATGTAATCAAATAATATAAAACAAACTAAATTTAAATTAAAGAATATAAAATAAAATAAAATAATGTAAAATAAAATTAATGAAAATAAAATAAATTAATATAAAACAAAATAAAACAAAATAAAATTAATAAATTCAAATAAAAATAATGTAAAATAAAATAAAACAAAATAAAATAAAGTAAAATAAAAAAATTAAAAACATAAACTAAAAAAAATAATATATCATTAAAGAACATAACATCATGAAAATTAATTAAAAAAATAAACATTTCAAAATAAATAAACTTACTACAAAGGAAGAGGGTAATGAAATAAACTAAAGTTACATAAATATATAAGAAGTAGTTAAATAATTAATTTAAAAACAAAAAAAACTTACATTGAAGTTAATAAATTAGACACAAAAAATTAGCAGACTAAGAAAAAATTAAATAATATAATTTTTTTTAATATGTTTTAATCGAGTTAAATTAAAAATTTTAAATTTATTATAATAATATTAAATATTAAATGAAATATTTAATGAAAGAAATTGCAAAAAGGTCATGTTTTTAGTACAAATTTTATTACTTTTCTATTTTTGTTTAGTTTTTTCTATTTCTGAATTTTGAAAGTTTTTATTTAAAAACTTATATGTATATCTATATCCTAGGTGCTATGAGCTTGATATCTTATATATAATATGCAATTCAAGTATTGTTTTGACAGAATCAATAATTTAAAAGCGGTTTGGTTGTATTTTCTTTTCTTTTTTATGAAGATAGTTTTGTCGAATCATTTTCCACTTTGTTGCCGTAGTAGAAAAGCTTTTCTCTTCATTAAATTCTCCATTAAAAACATAGTAAATACAACTTTAGTCACAGTACGTACTGAGCATATTTTTTTTCATTTATTTATTTATTTGTCTTCATCTTCGACGACCAGTTCTTCGACTTTCCTTAATGTTATTTCAGTCAGTTCATATTGCATATGCGCATACGTTGGTCAGTTCACTTCAATTTGATTTTTATATGGCTGGACACCTGCACCGCGCCACAGAAACATGGTCAATTCCAAGAAACGAAAGAAAATATGAAATGTCTGCTCAGTTGCCAATTTCTTCCCTTACCCATCATACGCAGCTCTTTTTATTGGTCTGCCATCACAACTGATGCTTCAATAAATGTGTATGAGGAAAAAAATAAATAAATGAAAAAAATAAAAATAAATAAATAAATAAATAAGAAAAATTCTTTCGACTGTCCAGTCAAGAGCTCCTTGGCTACATACTATAACTCAAACACCTACTCGCTCCTTGCTCTTTAACTGCAAGTGAAATCAAAAGTTGAAAAGTTTGTTGTTTTGACTTTTGCTGGGTCCATACTGTCTGTTTGCTGATTTTCTCCACAGCAAAATATATATATCTGACTTTTACTACTCTGGCGTTTCATTTGTTGCTGTTATTTTTGTTGCTCCTTTTTATTTGTCTGTTGCTCTGTTGTCCTTATTATAGTTGTTCAACTGGCCCTCAGACAGACATTATTGTAATTGATTTTTCTGGTGTAAAAATTTAATCATCACAGAAAACATATACGATTATATTGAAAGGAGCGCGTATTGGGCAGTTAGATAGGCACACAACTATATATGTAAATATGTAAATATGAAAATATTCACTTTCACAAGTATTAAAATAAAATACATACATTTTATTGAACGAAAATTGTTCTTAAATAATTTGCTGACAAAATGTGAATAAATTTAATAAACAAAAAAATATTTTCAAATCGATTTATTCTTGCTCAGAAATATATTTATGTGGAAACAATTCTGTATTTAATTTTTTCATTAATTTAATGCCTTTATAATGCTTCTATTGTACTCAAAATTTTTTTATAATTTTTAAGTGAATTCCGTACTTCAAAACTTAACTAAAGCTAAGAAAAAAATTAATAGTAGTGCAATCTTACATTTTTTTCATGGCTAAACATTAAATTGAGTAATTTCAAAAATTTTGAGGTATGCATCTTCGCTAATTAAACTCCTGAATGTAGGCTACATTATTTTCTTTCAAATATACGCGCACTTTTTCTATGAAAAAACCGTTGCCTACATTTTGGCGCATTTATAAACGTTTAAAGAAAATGAAACAGATACCGCAAATACCTATGTTCTCAATGTAAAAATTATTATTTTAAGTTGAAACTGCTTGAAGGTCATAAACAACTAGAGACCCAAGAATAATATTAGTTATTTAATACTATTTTTCTAATTATATTTACTTTAAAATTCGTTACGTAGCCTGTTAAGTCAACATTAAAGAGTTTTCTACGTTATATTTAAATTCAGCAAATTTTTAAAAATATTCCAACCTCTGATTTTTAGTTTAAAACTTTCTTTGCGAAACTTTTTTTCGACCCAACAATTAATCAAATCGCAGTTGACATTTGTTAGACCACTACTATGCCACAAACACGCGCAGACACCCACACACACACACTCCCTCTTCCGCCTTTCACATTGGATTTCCGCCGACAGAGTCAAATGCGGAATCGTTAATTAATGTCAGCCGAAAGTTATACTTTCAGTTCAATCTTTCAAAGCTTTGGGGCAAGTAATTATTTGTAATTTTATGTCGTGGAAAGAAATTGGGGTGAATGAAATTGGATATTTTTTTCTATGCTACTTACAAACATATATACTGTATGTATGTACATAATTCCATATTAGTAAATGTATATGTACTTATACCGGCTAAATTATATAATTAGAAAGACGTTGACTTTGCTGACGACAACAACAATTTGAACTTTTTTGGCGAACTTTAGACATTTTCGCAATTAACGTAATTGGACGCAACAAATGCGCTACTCAAGAGGGAGGGGAGTAAGCCAAAAATGTTGGCTGTAGAAATGAATGTGCAATGATAATATATAATACATAAGGATACTTATACTCGTATGTATGTATGTTAAAATATTGAGTTAAATATAGTTACAGCAAATCACAAGGCGCACATAACATTTAATTGCCGCAAAAGTTAAGCTTTGAAGTTATACACTTAAGTACCTCATATACTGTCGTATATACTTATACCTACATATGTGTGTAATCTTCCATAAATTCGCAAAGTTTTCACCCAAAATTATCATCATCAGCCACATGAGATTCCTAATTGGTGTGCATTAAAGTGGTAAATATTATATTTCAAAAGCTCTTTGACCGTAATGTATTTGCCGTAATCTGGCAGCTAAGTTGCATTATTAAATATTGATTCTTTAGGCTCAACTCATTTAACTTACAAGGCTACTTTATAAGTAGATATATGTTATCAATTAAATGTCTTACGGATTTGTCTACTTAAAAGGCTTACATGTATGTTGCCTCGAAAGCTTTAATGCTGAGCCTAATTGTAGGCAACGTTCTGTGATATTTTTATTACGAAAAAACGTTGCCTACATTAAGGATGTCTAGACAAATAAGTAATTCAGAAACAGATGGCTTTTTTATTGTTTTTAGTAAGTTTTGAAGAATTATATAATCTTTTAATAAAAGTTATATATATGTATATACATAGTTGATCATTTGCTTTACGATAAAGTAGCTAGTGGCGGGAAATATAACTTTATATTCGAATCCCATTTCTCCCTTCATCACCTTGGTAGAAATAGCTGAAAATCATTCCATTTAATTATTATATTGATGGATCTGAATGTCTTTGTGAAAAAATGCGTCTTCTTCATTTATTTTCTAAGTCATTTTACGCTATTCTGAGACCACAAGAGAAACTTAGCTTGTTCATCTAATATTTTCAACAAAGTAGAGGTCCTTCTCTGCTTCTACCAGCGCGTACTACATTGAATACTTTGAGAACTGACGTGTCTTCATCCATCTGTACGATAAGACCTGCCCAGCATAGCCATTGTATCTTAACTCGCTGAACTTAAATATTATTGTGTCTTTGTTGTTGATGTAGTTAGATTGGATAGACGAGATTGACTATAGCATGATGTCCAAGACGCGAATGAATTCTCTTTTTTTTTGCTGACTGAAGATATATCTTCTTAGCTTTTTTTATTACCAAACCTTCTCGACTCGTTTCCTTATCTAGCTGGGAGAAAGTATATGTAAAGGCACATACGATCTAGTAACTGCGGATTATACATAATGATGCTGTCAATTTCATCAGTCATTGAACATCTGGTTAATGGGGAGCTACTAGACCTAAATCCATACTGATAAGGCTCACTCATTTCGTTCACGGTAGGTTTTACTTTTCCTCCAAAAATGGCAGACAGAGCCCTATAAACAATATTGCTCAAGTTAATCCCGCGGTATGTTAGGTTTGGTTGTGTCGAACGTAACGAATTCACTTAGGCTTGACTAAGACCCATTGTGATGCCACAAAAACTTGACCATCAGAATTCATTATCCAGCCATTTAGATACTCTAATGAACCAATAGATCTCTGACTTTGACGTCGGGTGTTTCCGAGGGTCCCAAGGGGTCGTCCTCATCATCATCCTTGTAGCTTTTGCAGTGGCTTTTGAAGAGAGCGCCTAATCTTTCTGCGGTGTGTCGTCCTATCAGACAGTGGCTTGTTAGAACTGCTTTTACTTTGAACATATCCCATCTTCTTAAGGAGCACATATCTGGTTTTCTCTTCTTATTCCATTTCGGCCGTTTGTGTCTGTACTTGAAGCAGGTTGTAGTTTCATTCTATCTTGATACGGCTGCTCGAACGTAAATTTCTTGAGAAACAGTTTGCATGTGGCGAAATGCATATCAATGTGTTCTATGTCGAGAAAAATCTGCTGGATCGTACTTTGCCTTGAAAGTTCATCCGCCTGACAGTTTCCCCTCACTCACGTGAACGGTAGTATGTTCTGTTTGGCCATCTCCTATAGAGATCGGCGACAATCCAGCACTGTTTCTATCGCGATTTGCTTTGCAGTCTCCATGATAGCAGATATCTCCGCCTGGGAAACATTAAAATGATAGTGCGCGCAGTCCTCTTGTAGTAAATCAAGACAATCTTGGCCGAAAAGAGATCAGAAGTCGTCAAGTGAAATGTTCTCTTGGTTCAAGTACCCCTTATTGATCGGCGAATCACGTCAACATTGTGGTATCTATGATAACTACCTACTTAGTATTATTATGAACAACACCCATGCTAATATCAGAGGATCCCATAAACCCTCCCATTAAAGGTAGCGGTCTGAAAGATTCATACAAAAACAATTTTTCAACATCCTACAATTAAAGGGTTAGACTGCAAGTCCATGTCTCTTGCACTAAAATAAAATTTTAAATAACGAAACAAAAATTCTTTAGTTTCACTCCCTCCCTCAGCAACGACATCACGTTGAATATTGAATGCCAATGACTCAGTCGTCTTTTCACCTCCCAGGCGTAAATATCAGGAGACGATTTAAAACGCACACAACCAACTTTAAGACCTCACCCTCAAACTCCCCCACACTGTCTAGCGCCTTTGACTGCGGCGTGCCAGGCATTTCTTAATCATCGCTTAAGCAATTTATTTACGTCTAATCCTTCATTTCCCAAACGCTCACAGCATTCTTCCGAACACACACACACAAACACTTTATTCTACATTCAATTTATTTAAACATATTTTAACTCGAATAAACTATTCATTTTTTTATTTCTTCAATTTCTTATTATTCTCTCTTTTTCTTCTTCTTTTATTCCCATTTCCTTGCAGTGCTGCGCGACGAATTCCGTCTGGAACCGCAAAATACACGCATAGCACAGGGTGACACAGCACTGTTGGAATGTGCCGCACCACGTGGCATACCCGAACCGACGGTGTCGTGGAAAAAGGGTGGCCAGAAATTGGATTTGGATAGTACGAAGCGTATGCGCATTGTCGACGGTGGCAATTTGGCCATACAGGATGCACGTCAAAGTGACGAGGGTCAATATCAATGCATTGCCAAGAATCCTGTGGGTGTACGAGAATCTGTTTTGGCCACGTTAAAGGTGCATGGTGAGTTAAAGGCAAAGAAAATGAAAAGTGGTTCAAAAAAAAAAAAGAGTGAGATTGTAGAGAGAGCAATAAAATTTTTTGCAATTTCACACATGAGCTTATATATGGTACAAAAGTTCCCTGCAGGAAAAATGTTGAGTTATTAACTAGAAAATAGCTAGTTGGCATTTTTAAGCTAATTAGTACATATTCCATCTTATCCCCTTGTAGTAACTGGTATTTGAACGCAGCGATACTCAAAAACTGGCAATTATCCGTTCATGCCACAGCTTCATACTAGTAAAATACTAGTTCATTTTCGCAAGTTGAATTTGTAGCTCACCAAAAATAAAAATAAAAATTAGTTCTCCTGCAGCGAGACTCGAAACGTGAATCTCAAGTACGACAGTCCTAAGCGCTAACCACTCGGCTATCGTGACGACATAACGAGTAGCCACACACTACAATTCAAAAAAAAAAAGTATACAAGAAAATAAATCACATTTCTGGTGTTCTAAAATTCACCATAGCATAGTACTAGCGTGGTGGTGGAAATCATTATTACACCCGTAACTGGCGAACCGCTAGCGAACTGGTACTAGCATTTACCATAACTAGAATTTTTTGCGCCTTGCTTGGCTTTCCCTACCGAGTTGCCTCTACGTGCGTTTGTGTTCATTTCAGCCGGCAAATTCCTCACTTGCACGTAACTCGAAGTGTCAGTCCGTGTTCTCGCTCCGCTTTGCTGGCAATTTGCACAGCTGATTGGCAACAAAATTGACTTGGCAACTGACAACTGGCAGCAGTAGCACGGACTTACTAGTTTGCTTGACCAATGTTTGATTTCTATGATTGTGTTATTCACACATATATGGTAAAAGAAAAGGTAAATTCATCTTTAGGCCGAAAACATGAGCTTGGAATGATTAAATTATAGATTTATGGTAACGTTGCTCCAGTTTAGATGCCAATTGCTTTTCCCACAATAGCTATTTGCTTTGAATCCTTTTTTTTACTTTAATTTTCCAATTTTTCCATTTCGATTTGTATTCATGACCCCTTCGTTGTGCTCACTTATATTTTATTGCTTATTTGTATGTTTCTTTTTTTCTCTACCCTGACTTTCTGTTAACAGTGAAACCATTCATCATACGTGGCCCACATGATCAAACCGTTTTGGAGGGCTCATCGGTGACGTTTCCTTGTCGTGTTGGCGGCGATCCAATGCCAGATGTTTTATGGTTGCGCACAGCATCCGGCGGAAATATGCCATTGGGTAAGTGGTACATGTGATAGTAGAAAATAAATAAAGATTTTTTTCAGGTTTTTTTTTTAGTAAGGTTAAAAAAGCAGTGAATGTTGCTTGAATTTTAGTACAAAGTTCTTTATGTTCTATGCCTTCAGGTTTAATAGCTTTAGTGTGGTTGGGTTAATTACCTATGAACCAGCTACAATCAAAGACAGGTTGTTTTTACTTTTAAGTTCACATCAAACAAATTTTTAGGTAGAATTTCACTCAACACAGAATAAAAAATATTTTAAAAATTTAAATTCTCAGTCTAGTGAGTGATTGAGAGCAATGGGATCTCTCTAAAAGGTCCGTACTGAATAGTAGCTTCCCTTATATACTTATCAGTAAAGTCTTTAACTCTTTGCAATCAATCTTTGAATTGCTGAATAAAAATATCTGTTTTTAATTCAGAGATTTGGTCCCTAGTAATCTTAAAAAATTAGAAAAATAAAAATCCGCCTCTGATATTAGGGGACAAGTGTTTGAGAAAGTCTAAATACTTAGAAGCAAAGTTGCAATGACTAAAAATGTTAATTCCATGGCTTTGAGGATTAGCTCTTAAATCCAAAGGGGATTCTCAGAAATCTTTACATGATCCATTTCGAGGTGCTCTACTTTTTTAAATAAAAAAAAAATATTTCTATTTAATTCAAATTTAATGGGAAACGTTTAATCTAATTAGAAAGAACATTCTTTCGCATTTTTTTTTTTTTTTTTTTTTTTGAAGATTATCTCTATCAACTGCTGGCCGCGACTACGTCTCAGATGGTCCATCTGTTGAGTCCAATTTTCGATGACTCGTTCGAGCATTTCGACTGGTAACTGACGAATGACACGCAAGATGTTTTGCTCCAGGGCCTGAATCGAAGCGAGATTGTCCGCATGGACTTTTGATTTACATATCTCCACAGAATTAGATCTAACGGTGTAATATCAAACGATCTTGGTGACCAATCGACCGGCTCAAAACGTGAAATTATCTACTCACCTAAGTTTTCTCTCAATAAATCCATTGATTAATGTGATGTGTGTGAAGTGGCGCCGTCTTGTTGAAAACTTATTTCGTCGAGATCAGGAGCTTCAATTTCAGGCATCAAATAGTCGGTTACCACGGTGCGATAATGGTCGCCATTGACGGTTACGTTCTTACCGGCATTATATTTGAAGAAATATGGACTGATGATTCCACCGGCCCACAAGTCACACCAAACCTTTTTTTTTTGTGAATGAAATGACTGCTCTTAAATCTCTTCAGATTGCTCGTCGTTCCAAATGCTGCAATTTTGCTTATTTACATATCCATTGAGCCAGAAAAGGGCCTCACCGCTGACCAAACTTTGGCTCTGGATATTCTTGGAACCCATTGAGCGTAGCGATGTCGCTTGGGAAGATCGTGCGGATTCAGTTCTGCCTTAAACTGTATTTTGTACGCTTTCAATTTAAGATCTCAACATAAAATGCGTCAAGTCGTTCCATACATCAGTCCGAGTTGTCTTTCCATGATGAAATGCCAAACAATACTGAACAAAAATAACATGACGCCTTAAGACGACTTACGCATGGTCTGTCAAAGAAAATGATATTGAAAACAAGTACCTCTACTTGGATCACCCCTTATGCCTAAGTTAAAATAAACAGACTCCGTGTAGAATATTTTCAAAAATAAAGATTTATCGATAATGAGAGAACCATTATTAAAATTAAATTTCAACTCAGAGAAAAAATGTTGGCATGTATTGATTTATTATCAGTTCAAAATATTCTAACCACCTGAAACTAACTAAAGGAGAGATAGTTCTGATGTCAAGGAGCAGACACTAGCTTAAGTCAAAGATATGTTGAGTTCACATATCCTCTGCTCTATTGTAGTTCGGTGAGGCTAGAAGATCCCCCATAGCAATAACAAAGTCTCAGATCCAACACTAAGTATTTTGTGAGCAAATATTATGGCTTTCTCCATCATTGTGGACAAGTAAGTTTTATAATTGTTTGGCTTAGATTACTTTAAGTTATAATTCCCTGATCCCGTCCAGATCGCTCTTTGATAAATTGGTGGTTTGTCGACTAGAATTTGTCACTTAGTATCACTTTTGAAATCATGATTTGAAAAGAAAGAAATGCAGAATGCGTAAAAGCGAATAGTTTGAAGAGCTGTAAAATGCAGAAGAGCTCAGCGACTTATGGAGGGTTTGAAGATCGAAGCTTACTCATGTAGGTGACCTGGCGATTGATATCCAGAGTGTACTGAATTTTCACAGGAATATCTCTAAAGCTTCTCAAATTGAAGTGAAAGTGGAACACCAGAAGATGGCGAACCGGATATGCGGGTACAGCGTTGTAGTCTGAATAGAATGAATAACAACAGAGCACGTGTATGCAATGGCTTATCGGTTTAGCCTTTCATATATGCCTTAATATCGCATATCAAGTCTTATCTAGTGGGACCTAAGTTTGGCCTCAGACCTGACCAAACTAAAATTCATCATTACCCAAGCTCAAAGATATCAGCATACACTACCTCTTCGTCGATTTCAAGGTGGTCTTTGTCGATATCACAACGGCCTTCGATAGCACGAGGGAGTGATCTCAAAACCGTTATGCTCGAGTTTGGTATATCCGCAAAAATTATAGGGCTGTGTAAATTGATGCTCAGCAACACCAGCAGCTCCTTCAAAGTGGTGTAGGACCTCTCCGAACCGTTTGATCCTAAACAAAGTTTCAGACAAAATAAATCCTAAGATGCCTTCTCTGAGTCTCACGAAAGCAGAATGGTCAAAAAGAGAGTTGGATCATCTTAGCTTGTTTAACAAACCTTCCAATAAGGGTTAGGTAGATTTTTCAATCTAAGTAACTGCATGTATAATAAGAGAAGGGTGACAAGTTAAATCAGCCACCAAAAGCGGAAAATATAATTTGGCGGGTGTTTAGAGATCCCTTTTTTCCTTGGAGCGGCTTTTTGGTATTAATTTTCTTGGCTTCGTTTTCAGATCTGAGATTCTTTAAACCAGGAGAACACCCCAAAAGATATTCTCGCTTGTCCGGTGATATTAACTCAAAGACAATTTGCATTTACCAACAATTTTACTGCGGTCCGATACTTAAGTCGATCTTATCGAAAAATAGTTCAGAGGAGAGTTTCGGACTTTGTTTATTAAGCCTTGAGCATACTATAAATGCATCGAAGATCAGAATAAGCTTCCTGTAGCCAGAATAAACGAAATAATCGATCGCAGAAGGGTGAATTATGAAATAATAAGTCAGCCACCCTTGACCTAACCAATCTTAAATCCCTCTAGTTTTAGACCATCGCTTTCCATGAGAAATATTTATAATTGACCGATTTAGGCAGAACGTATCATCTCTTTTTAGCACCTTTTTGGCCCAAAGTATTTTTAGTAACCATTTTGCACTACTTGGTTCTCTCCACAGATCGCGTTAGCGTACTTGAAGATCGCAGTTTGCGGCTGGAGCGTGTGACAATCGCTGACGAGGGCGAATATAGCTGTGAAGCAGACAACGTGGTTGGAGCGATCTCTGCGATGGGTACCTTGACCGTTTTTGGTAAGTAAAATCATGGCATTTAGTACTCTTTTGAAATATTTAAAAACTAGAAAAATAGCTAGTGAACCTTTGCACACAAACCATATGCTAATTTATATGTAATTATTTTTCCCACTCTCCTGCAATTCCAACGCTGCACTGTCCAATATGACTTTGTACCTTCTTGTGTGTCTGCCCAACATACAGCACCTCCCAAATTCATACAGCGTCCAATAAGCAAATCCATCGAACTGGGTGCTGACACCTCGTTCGAGTGTCGTGCGAGTGGCAATCCACGCCCTACACTCTTCTGGACCATTAAAAACAATCGCACAATTATATTTCCCGGTGCCC
Organism: Ceratitis rosa; assembly: GCA_037013455.1. Taxonomy (NCBI): domain Eukaryota; kingdom Metazoa; phylum Arthropoda; class Insecta; order Diptera; family Tephritidae; genus Ceratitis; species Ceratitis rosa. Next base: position 31,059,439 of record JAWMAG010000004.1, read on the forward strand.
CGCCACTAGATCGATTTCAGAGCATCAACACCGAGGAGGGTCACTCCATATTGACGCTGACGAATTTCCAACGCACCGACCGCGATTTGATTGTGGTTTGTAATGCCATGAATGAGGTTGCAACAATAACGGCACGCGCGCAACTAACGCTAGACTCCCAAGAGGACCGCCCACCACCCATTATAATTGCAGGACCAGTTAATCAGACATTGCCGGTGAAGTCATTGGCGACGCTGCAATGTAAAGCCATCGGTTTGCCAAATCCCACCATCTCGTGGTATCGCGATGGCATACCTGTACATCCGAATGCCAAGGTGAATATTACAGCAGCCGGCGATTTGATAATTTCCGATTTGGACCGCAAAGAAGATCAGGGTTTGTACACATGTGTAGCGAGCAGTCGCACCGGCAAGTCAACATGGAGTGGTTACCTGCGCATCGAAGTGCCCACCAATCCGAATATAAAATTCTATCGCGCACCCGAACAAACCAAATGTCCCAATGCGCCCGGCCAACCCACTATACTGAATGCATCCGCCAATGCGCTCACTATCGTCTGGGCCACCAGCGACAAAGCGGGCGCCTCACCACTACTCGGCTACACGGTTGAGATGTATTCGACGAATAAGAGTAAGACGTGGATACCGATAGCGGCACGCTTGAGTGAACCCATTTTCACGGTTGAAGGCCTTAGCGGCGGTGCGGCGTACATGTTCATTGTGCGCGCTGAGAATGCACATGGTTTCTCACCGCCCAGTCCCATTTCGGAGCCAATTACAGCGGGTAAATTAGTTGGTGCCGGCGGCGGCGGCGGCAGGAGTGGTGTGGGTGGTGTAGGTGGTGGTGGTGGGAGCATCGGTGTAGGTGGCAGCGTAGGCGGTGCGCCCACTTCGGAGCTATTACTCAATGAAGCGGAAGCTGTGTTGCAGACAAATGACATAGTCGAGCTGCTCGAGGCTAATGCTACCGACTCGACAACCGTCCGATTGGCTTGGGACATTGACAGCGGTCAGTATATTGAGGGTTTCTACATCTATGCGCGTGAACTGCACTCGGCTGAATACAAAATGATGACCATATTGAATGCGGGAAGCGGTGCGACAGCCTGTACGGTGAACGGGCTGGAGAAGGCGAGCGTATATGAGTTTTTTCTTGTGCCATTTTTCAAGAGTGTCGTAGGCAAACCGTCCAATTCGAAGCGAGTGCGCACCATGGAAGATGGTAAGTGACAAGAAAGGAGTATACAAAGAGGAGTGGGAGAATGATTGTGTGTATTTTTGAATGTCAAGCGAGTGTGTGTGTGTGTGGATGTCTATGAACTGAAGTAGACATCAGAGACTTTTGTTCACTTTTGGGTTTTATGTACTTGATACTTGATTAGGTTTTACGTTTTGCATTCACATTCCACAAAACAATGCACGTAGAAATCAGTAGAATACACCATACACCACACACCACAACACATTGATGAAAATACTCACAAGCACAAGCTCTAAATGCTCCCCATTGTAGGCTGTGATTGTCTTTTGGTCATAGCTCAGCTTTAGTTGAGTGATTTATAGCCAGCAATGACATCGGCTCTGAACGGCAATTTTCATTTAAAATCGACAAACACTTATCCCACCGTCCAATGAGTGTCCTTGTAGGAAATTAATTGAAGACCATGCTCAGAGACACGCTACTAAGGTCGACTTAGCGGAAGCACTATTGGCACAATAAGCACCTTAGAAGCTCAGATGACTACTAATCACAGTCCCCTTAATATGATTCCTCTGAAGCAGTTCAATTTGATGAAAGAATTGCCTGCCGAAGTTGCGGTTGGCCTGCTCTCAGTGTTAATGAAATTATTCAATCTACTATATTTGAGGCTCTGATCTTCTGCGACAAACTTTTACTTCGGCACAAATGTCATTACCCAAAGCTCTACGGCATTAATTCCATAGAAGAGATTTAGGACCACAGAAAGACCCGCTAGTTCATATAAAATTTCAACCAAACCTTAAAGGTCTCATAACCTCATCGTCATCTTCATTTCATGGTTATCGAAAGAAGTTCGGAGCCCTTCTTAAAAGTCTTTTCATAGCTTTCTTTGCGAGAAATATAATCCACAACAAGATCCCTTAAAATGGGTTTCTTGACACATAAAATTTCTCATGAGATACTTCAAATCTTAAATAAGTTTCAATCTAAAGGACGTGTAACTTTTATGATATTCACTCGGGTATTTTTCTAGCTTTAGAATGCTTGTGAAACACTATACTTAGCTAGGAGTTTGTTGGTGTGAAGTACACCTTTCGAATATCTGATCAGAGTCAGTTTATCTGAGCTTACCAGAAAGTGAAACTTCTTGGTTGTAGAGTTCGGACGACGAGCTGAGTTTTAAAGTAGGTTTCACAGTTTAGATGCCACTCTAATAAAGGAAAGAAAAAGAGAAATGACGTTTCGTCAGAGAGAAATAAAGTGAGGTTAGATTCTTTTGCACTTGACTAACAGAGCCAGAGACAGGCGGACTCCAGCCAAACCCTTACTGTTTCTGAGCGTTCCTCCATCTGATGAATTAATGCTTAGCGCGAGCGATTATTAAATTGCTCTGCACTTCTCCTGAAAAGTGCACTAAAAAATCTCTCTCGGGTATTATAAAGACTCATTGGCAGACCTTTCTCAAGAACCAAGTAAGAATACTTAGGGTGATGGTACAGATTCCGGATACTATAAAAAATAAACTTTGCTTTTGAAATTTTTTCATATTTTCTCACACGTTCACTTTCTGAGTTCTACAGATTTTCGAGTTTAATTTTTAATTAAAAAAAATTAATTACTAAATAAAATACAAAATCTCAAAAGAAAATAATAATTTTTTTTTATATTTTTTTCTTTCCCTTATTTCACATAAACAATTTCCTCTTGGGTTATGGACAAAATTTAAACAACAAACCTATGTACCCATACACCGCACACCAACAACAACAAACACTACAACACAGCACAACTACACGCTTTAGTAGACTTTTGCACCGAATTAGATTGCTGCCACTTAACATGGGTCACACTGAGCGACAAGA
>JAWMAG010000004.1:31067500-31105000 GCA_037013455.1 Ceratitis rosa
CGACACTTAAATGTCTTCCTTAGCATACTAAAAACAGATTTTTTATTAATTAATTATCTCACTATAAAAAAACAACAAACATTAATAAATAGTATGTATGGCCGCAAAAAACAATTTCAAATTTTCGTTCGTGGACAAGCTCTTCGTAGTAAAGGGTTTCTGCCAATTGGTTTTTCTGCCTGCAAACCCGTCCCGCTTCCCTTTTAAACTCTCGGTACTTCCCCCACATAGCGCACGTTGCGCTCAAATTCGTTGTTGCAAGATGGGCAATATTTCTCTCACAACTGCCGTTCTCATCGTACCAGTAGTTTTTTTGACCTTTTTGAAAACCTTTAGTTTGAACTCTGAAGCTTTAAAATGTTTTACCACAGTTCCCTAAAATCGAATTGCTCTCACAAAGCATGAGTGTAAGTTGCTGCCTATTCTCATTGCAGCTTATCGACATTAGACCTTCCTTATGTGTATTTAGAGACGATCTTTGCCACACAGTGGTATCTTTCTTTCCTGCTACAAAATAGTGTATCGAGTTGATAGTAAGTCGATTGATTAGATACTTAGAGTCGCGGCTAAGTCGATCACCTTCAATCCATGTGGGGATATTTCGTCTGGATGCTGAGTTTTCCGACTGTTCTAACGAAAATATCTTACTTGCCCACCAAAGCGCTAAAGTCAGCAAGCATAATTTTGATACCGTAGCGGGGGCAGGACAATTTAATACGCTCCTAAAGGGCTATTAAGTATGCTCCTAAAGTATCTTTGGACTAATTCTTCTTCTCTCAACTAATTCGGATGCTCAATTGATGGATTTTGGGTGAAAATCAGTAAGTTAGAATCAAAATTTACAAATTCAAAATTCTCATTATTCATGCTCAAAGCTTTTGAAAAAACTCTATGCCATTCTCAGAAACTTATCGAATATTGATGCTTTAACTCTTCATAACGATTTCTCACTTTTTATAAAGATTTTAAAGGGTTTTCAATAAGCGAAAAGAATTTGTAAAGGTTTTTCCGAATTATTGGTTTATGAACTCCTTAGGATTTGAAATTCTGGTGAAAGAAGTTTCCAAAAAAATTGTATAAATTGATTATTGTTATGTTGTAGTGTGCGTTCTGATGTTTTTCCAACAAATAGAGGAACCTACAGTTAATAGTAAGCCGCCGTTGATGGTTTTTGTGGGAAGCCTTTGTGTCATGTAAGAGGGGTTGAAATTCCCTGCCGAGGGGATACCGATATTAGAAAATGTAAGTTAGTTTCTTAATTTAAATTAAATTTCTATAATTTTTGGACATCGAACGAGGACTCGATCCGGTCTTCAAAATTAATCCAGTTTATTGTCTATTTAAAACTTTTGGATCTTGAGTGAACTATTTATTTTTGGCTGTTTTGTACTAGTATTAGTTTGGGTAAAAATTTAAATAATAAAGATGTTATTCTGTGTTCATCCCAAAGTAGTAGATTACCGGTAGAAATCTGATAATAGACATTTCGTATCACTAATCACAGAGCAGTTATGTTTTGTACTTGTATGACTTTGTTTCGAAATAAAACTACTGTACACTTTGGACTAGTATAACACTAGTAAGTTACTAAATAAAGTGCGATAAATTGAAACCTCGTGGTTCACTTTGAAAGAAGTGGCAGTTTTAGTTGTATAGAGAGTTGGCTGACTAGTTCAACTTGCTTTACATACTAGTATCGAACTAGTTCTTTGGATGATAGTCACACCAGGTATACCGAATGACAGCATGCAATGCCAACCACTCGACTATCGCCTTTAAATACAATATGAAAATGTGTAAAATATAATGTTAACTTTTCAAAAGTATAAAATTAAAAAAAAAACGATTTCGTGCAATTTTAATTAATTTTTTCCAACCAAAGATAGCCTCACTTCGAGAATACGCTCAAAAAATCAGTTCGAAGAGCCTTTAAAAGGTTAAAATGAATTATAAATTTATTATCTTTAGACAACATCTTCTTACGAAGAAAATTAAAAATTAAAAAAAAAATCAATAATGACACCCTAGAAATATGCAACACTTTTTTTAATATTTATATAGGGATTTCCAAAAAAACAAAAAAATAGAAAACAGTGTCATGTAAATACATAGAAAACAGTTGTCATGTACATTTAAATTTTATGAAAAAAATATTTTTTTTGCGCTTTCTTTATATAAATAATAAATTATACAAAGTGAGTCTATAAAACTAAATATGATAATTATGCCCATAAACCTTATTTGCTAATGAGCGTAATATAATTTGATAAATTCAACTTACCAGCCATTCTAAGCAGTTTTATCAATATAATCAAGCATTTCATCAAATTTCCTTAAAACTTCCTGCCTACGCTGGCGAAATCTGTTGCACGAACAGTTGCCTATAAAACAAAAGAAAATAAATAAATAAATTAAAAGAGAAGTTGCTTAGCTCAGCATGTGCACCTGAATAAAAGAGGTAAAAATGAAACAAAAGCCATAAATAATTCCAGCTAAAGCGCCTAAATAAATTCCTACAAAAAAAAAAAAAAAAAAAAAAATTGGAAGAAATCGTTTAGTGAGTCTTCTAAGCTACCATTACAGTGGAGTGTGTGTGTAAATAAATTCGCCAAAAAATAGGTTATACAAAACGCGGCTAAAACATAAGTTTCCAACTAGAAAGCTCTGAGGCGGTTGATTTTATTAAGTAGTAGTAAATATATAAAACAATTGGCAAACCAAAACTGCGTGAGAAATGTGGGCAGTACACGTGAAAATCACATAAATTATGTGCATAACAAAAGAAGCAAGAAAATTAAAAGCAAAAAAATAAAAATAAACAGAAAAACAAATTTGCATGCAAATAAAATTATAATAAAGCAAACAAACGAGACAAACGGAAAAAAATTTATTTTAGCAAATTAGGCGACTTGATTAAGATACGGCTGAATATTACAACGAAAGGACATACTAACCGTTATTTATTCCCCGAAACACTAATTATTTACCCTAAAAGTCTTGTGGCAGCAAGTGGAAAGTAGGAACTGAGAATTTAGATTAACTTAGAGTCCTCTTTACACTTCTATTTAAATAGAAAATAAACAAAAAAATACCCAAAAAGGCTTCAGGCACGCAAAAAATAGATAATTTAGTGACTCTACATCCGATTTTTGGCTATCTAAATGTGCTCAAGTGCAAGCATTTGCGTTACATAAATAGCCTATGTATGTCGAAAGCTCCTCAAATATCTATAATATATATTTATATCCTATCTCTAAATTCATACACTTTCTTATACGTTTGCTTTCCTTTACACCTCGTCTTATACTTTTCTTTGTACATTTTGTCTTATTCCAGGCAATCACGCAATCGGTGCCGTGCGAAAATTCCCTACACTACCTTTGAATGGCGCTAGCGGTGTTTGGATCGATCCAACGGGCGGCGTATGGCGTCAAGCTAGTGCCTGCACAACAAAGGACCAACTTCCGGATTACGCACAAGTCACCGGGCAACAAACGTTGCCATTACCCGATTATGAACGGTGAGTTTTGATACTGTTATTATTATTATTATTACTCGTTTTTTTTTTTTGGTAATTTCAATATAAAGGATTACAAACACGTAGTTTTGTATACAAACAAACACATACCCAAACATATACAAATACATAATATAATACAAAACCTTTAACAACACTGCTAAGCAGCAAAAGTAATCGCTGCAGGTAGCAAGCGCGCGCTTTCTAGTTATCTATATGGTATGTTCAGCATAAAAAATAGAGGGAATAAATTGTTGCCTACACTTAGGCGCCCCAAGCACAAGCGGTTACGAAATGTGCGTGTTGCAAATTATCTAATACTGTGGTAATGGCATAATTTTGGCTGATAAAAAAAAGTACTACTCTTCTACACTGTGAAGCAAATGGATGCTCCCTCTCACTCTTTCACTCTCTATGCTACTTGTATTAATTACTTTGTTTTCTAATTTGCATTTAAGCTATTTTTAGTTTTAGCCATCACGCTGTGCTTCGATTTCTCTACATTGATTCGTGTTTTTTTATTTTAACTCTCTATATATTTTTGTTTGCTGTTTTTTCCTTCTTTTTCTTTTTTTTTTTTTGCCTTACGTTTCTTAGCATTTAAACTTTCCTTTAATTGCCATTACTAATTTCTATTTACTACTTTTTTCCGTGTTACTACTTTTTATGTACTATCATTTGCCGTAACTTTTACTAACTCTTAACTACTAGCTTACTGATAAGCGTTGGCAAAAGTTTCCATTTTAGCTATAAAATTAAATGTTTTGGCTTTTTATATTTGAAATTATCTCTTTTATCGACTTGTTTGCTGGACTTTTCAACTAATTTATGGTATTTAACTTTGAAACTTAAGCTTTAAGTACTTGGTATAGATTAAAGTGTTTATTAAGGGGGTAAAGAAAGTCAAAGCAATTCAGCCACCGAGTATTTAAGTTTACCGAAAGCTTTTATACAATAAAATTTATGTTTTTAAATTTATATTTATTTATTTTAATTCGAAATTTATTAGAGTATCTTTGAAACTGTTACTTAGTGGTTGCTTTTTGCGCTTCTTAGCATAATTTTAGGCGTTAAACTTTTATTTCATTCTTACAATGAAAGCCTTCAGTGGAATTCGCAAATGGATAATGAACGCTTAATTATTAAGAATTAATCAACTATTAGCGAAAGGTCGCCAATTATTATATTTTTTATTATTTTTTGTTTCTGTGTTTGGCTTTACTCAAGTTTTAATCGTTGTATTTCTGGAAAGATGTGATTTTGGAATAGTTAACTCGGCACATTATTTCTATCCATAGATAACTACAGTAGAGATCCCAGTCAACGGTTTGATTTCTTACCGAATGTTCTAATTAGCATACTTTAGTACTCTACTTTTATGGTATATCTTTGTAAATATTTACAACTATCATGCTTAGTGGAGAAAAAAAAATTGCGAAAAAGAAATGGGGAAAGTACCGTAGGTTAAAACCTACTTCGAAAAATAGTTCAACGGCAAACTGACGTCATATATATATATTCCAACCATGAAAATGCTAGAAGAATTCAGAACCAGGAAAAAGTTTTCAATGCTGTCATCTTGGTCTACCAACTAACCTCGTCCTGAAGTGGAAACTGTGTGGCTAGTTCTTTACAGTTATGAACTAAACTTGCTAAAATTATGTAAACAAATCCCTATGAAAATAATAAAGACTTGCCAAAAAAGATGTTCCCATATTCTGAGAATGAGATCTGTTGTGTCAAAATGTTGGAGAAAAAAATATTATTGCAATATCAAACCTTAAGTCCCTGTGCAACTTAGAACGCCCTTCAACAAGGAAAATGAAGGTTAGATGTCAAGAAGTGTAACGATGGCCTTCTGTGTATGTTTGTGTCTTATGTCTGGTCTAACAATTTTTTTCTGCTGGACTTGTACTACTGCTCTCTGAGAGCACTTATCAACCACTCGGTACAAAGAAACAAGGAAGTAAGCTGCCTACACACAGCTGTCAATAAATTAAAGAGCTGGTACAACGAGGATTGCCGGACAACGTTGTAGGTGAACGCACAGCGCTCCTGTGAAAAAGATACCCTTGCGGACAGAGCCCGAAATGTTTAAATATTAAGGGCTAGGGAAACTGATCGGCAAAGATGCTTGAAAATTCCAAAAAAAAATGCGGCAACTTAAAAAATCTTTCAAGTCCGGAGCATACTGATGATTATCAGACGGCTAATGCCCGTGGAATATCCTCCAGCCCACTGAAAAGCAGTAAAAATGAAACACCCGGAGATTCCATATCCGATAGATCACATGTTCCATACACGATGAACGATGGATCAGAACCACAAAGTCGAGGAAGCGTATGGTCTACCAGCTAAGCTGGTTGCAATCTACGCAAACTATCGTGCAATAAATCTCCTCAATATTATGTGTAGGGCTTCTTCAAGAGCATTGTGTGAAATATTAAAGTCAAACGTGAACGAAAAGTACCATCATCAGGATCAGAAAAGACCACTCTGAACCGTTTGACTAAACTAAACGTCTGGTAGTGAACGAAGACAAGATCAAATAACCAGTTTTTCTTCGATAAGGGCGAAAACGCAAGCTAGGTGACTGTAAATGGGAATCACGTTTATGGTCCTGATACTGTTATAATTAATCACAATTTTGGTTTCGTCGATTCTGTTCCAGTTATTTTGATGTCAAAAATGCTTCACGGAGAGGAAGGCCAATTGTCGAAAATGCTGATAAAATCATGGACATTGTCGAGTTTGACTGTCATTTAAACACTGTTTCGAATGCCCAAGAGCTAAAGATAGCACGAAAAACCGTTCGGAACCATTTGAATTAGGCTGGATATGAAAAGAAACTCGATGTATGGGTACCACCCGAGTTAACGCAAAAAGAACCTCATGGAATGAATTTCCATCTGTGAATTGCTACTGAATCGCAACAAAATCGATCCATTTATGAAGCGGTTGGTGACTGGTGATGAAAAGTGGATCACTTACGACGAAATCTAGCGAAATTGGTTGTGGTCGAAACACGGTGGCCAAGCCAGGATTGACGGCCAGGAAGGTTTTGCTGTGTGTTTGGTGGGATTGGCAAGGAATCATCTACTACGAGCTGCTCCCCTATGGCCAATCGCTCAATTCGGCCCTCTACTGCCAACAACAGGTCCGCTTGAAGGCAGCATTCATCCAGAAGAAGCCATCTTTGATCAATAGAGTCCGAATTGTGTTCCTTCAGGACAACGCCAGGCCACACACGTCTTTGGTGACGCGCCAGAAGCTCCAGGAGCTCGGATGTGAGGTCCTAATGCACCCACCTTATGGTCCGGACCTACCGATTACAATTGATCAGATGATCTATTATCCGACTAGAAAAACGTCCGAATAATCATTGCCCGTCTGAAGCACCACAAGGCCGAGGTACCCCACGGTATTCTAGCTGAACTATCTACAATCTCCGCTAATTATCGTGCGATAAGTCTCCTCAATATTGCATATAAGGTCTAATTAAGGGCGTTCTGTGAAATACGTTAACGAGAAGAAGCATCCCGACAATCAAAAAGGACCCGAATCGTTGTTGACAAAGCAAAGTTTGGCAGTGAACAAGGATAAGGCAAAAAATCTGTATCTGTGTATAGAGTTCCTTTTTCAATTTGTGTTAAGCGTTTCAATGGGTTTCCAAAAAAATAGAGGCATCCGCAGTACATTCTAAGCCACCTCCGAACGGCTGCTGGAATTATACATATAAGGAGCTCTCGTTTTATTTTTAAGAGTAATACACTCGGAAAGCTTGACATTCCTTCCCCAGGGGCGACCGCAATCAGAAAAATTAATTTTCTAAATGTTTGTATCTTTGGTCAGATCAAAACTGGTACCCTGGCCTACCATATACTAACCACTCGGCTATTATGGATCTTGTTATTATATAATCAGCATTCCGGTGGGGAAGACCTGGCTTCACGTGGTGTCTCATATTGGCTTAAAACCGCGCAAATGAGAAACAACTGGGTAGTTCTTCTTAACTGGGTTATGATGACATAGGCTGTGACTCATTATGGCAGCATTTGTATTAAATATTAAATTCTCCTCAGATGGACTACTCTTTGAGAACACTTATATAAGACAGGAACTTAATTAACGTATGTAGCTCATGACCTTGGTACTCGATAATTTAAAATTGACAATATTTTGTCATGTCACAGTATAAAGTATCACTCAGACTCTAACAATAAAAAATCATGTTAGCTTTCTGCATTCCCTGGGTTCACTTTTGGTGTCGAATTCTATAATTATTTTCCTGTTCATCGTGTATACCTATTTTACTCTATACACTCCTTCGTTGTCCATCATTATGCAATGAAGTCATTAGTCCTTACGTAGTATTTTGCCATTTAACCTGTCATTATGCACTCTAGACTTCAACAACCCCACTAAAACTCCTTCTCAACAGCAGGTTTATTTCTTAAGAAAATCATATATAATTAAAAACCACCTCCGCGGCTGTCAAGCAACAACAACAAACAGTGCACAAAATTGGCTTCTAAGCCATTAAAGTGTTACACTTGAGCGCATTTGCGAGCCGAAAATTTCGAAAAGTAGGCGAGTTAGAAAATAATAAAAAAAAAACAAATGAATAAGAAGAAGAAGCACACATTCAAATGCCGGCTGCTGGCAGTTTAGCAAATACGCGCTACCGAAAAAAAGAAAAAAATCTAATAAAAACGAAATGGAAAGGGAAAGGGAATGACAGCCACGTGTTTTAAGAATCACGAGAGTGAACGCGTTGTCAGCGATGCATAAACAATTATAACAACAACCACTGCCTGCAATCTACAGAAAACAAAGAAAGCAACGGTGTTGGCACTAAAAAAGCACAAACCAAATTTAATATTTCGCTTACGCCTCCCACTCTTTCGCCAGGCAACAACGCGTAGTTAATACGCCTGTTGTTATGTCTATCAAACTGTCTGACGGCGAGGCAGTGTCTTTTTTTTTTTTTTGCCAGCTTTTCTATCAGGAGGCTTGTCTGCCTCTACCTCCTTGTTTGTGTTTGTCCTACGAAGAGCTCACCACTTGTGGAACTTAATGAGTGCGCTGTGTATTGGTTGAGGCAGCAACTATACGTCGCATCCGCAAACGGCTCCCCTTAATAACGCTTAAGTCCATCACTTCTTCCTACTCCGCCTCCACCTCCTCCGCCTTTTATGTGCTCACCTCACTCAATGCGTATCCCTTTTTATTATTGCTTAAAATTTAATGTAGCAAAGGCAAGTGGAAAACAGCCACTGCGGTTCGGTCTATCGAGTTGCTATTACCCAATGGTTGCACTTTTATTCATTTATTTATTTATTTATTTTTGTCTTTGTTGTTGTTTTTAATTCCACCATTTGTATTTGGTTTTAGCCGCTTTACGCATTTATTTATTTTATTACATACATATTGTTTTACAACACTCCCCATTCTATGCAGTTGTACATAGCCTCCACATTTATTACCTGCCCCCAGCCGCCTCGAAATATACTTCATTTCCTGTGCATCAAAAATATGTTCACGAGGAAATTTCATTACATCCGTTTTACATTTTGAAATATTGCGCTGACGCGCTTAAAATTTATTGCCATCAAAGCCATTAACATTGAGCTTTTTTAATTTACCAATCCTCCCAATACTCCAGTGGTTTTATAAGCCTCCAAACACTTCTACAACCAAATTGTGAAATTGTGTTTCTAATAGTCTCTAATATTTGGTGATGCCATTTTTTGAATTCTCTATTTATGCTTCTACTTTATATTTTTAGTTTTACTTCTCTCTGGTTTTATTTTTTTTAGTTAATTTTATTTTTATTTTTTCTATTAATTTTTTCTAATTTTAATTTTTTTTTATTTTGTTTTATTTTATTTTATTTTATATTATTTTATTTTATTTTATTTAATTTATTTTATTTTATTTTATTTTATTTTATTTTATTTTATTTTATTTTATTTTATTTTATTTTATTTTATTTTATTTTATTTTATTTTATTTTATTTTATTTTATTTTATTTTATTTTATTTTATTTTATTTTATTTTATTTTATTTTATTTTATTTTATTTTATTTTATTTTATTTTATTTTATTTTATTTTATTTTATTTTATTTTATTTTATTTTATTTTATTTTATTTTATTTTATTTTATTTTATTTTATTTTATTTTATTTTATTTTATTTTATTTTATTTTATTTTATTTTATTTTATTTTATTTTATTTTATTTTATTTTATTTTATTTTATTTTAATTTATTTTATTTTATTTTATTTTATTTTATTTTATTTTATTTTATTTTATTTTATTTTATTTTATTTTATTTTATTTTATTTTATTTTATTTTATTTTATTTTATTTTATTTTATTTTATTTTATTTTATTTTATTTTATTTTATTTTTTTTTTTTTTATTTTATTTTATTTTATTTTATTTTATTTTATTTTATTTTATTTTATTTTATTTTATTTTATTTTATTTTATTTTATTTTATTTTATTTTATTTTATTTTATTTTATTTTATTTTATTTTATTTTATTTTATTTTATTTTATTTTATTTTATTTTATTTTATTTTATTTTATTTTATTTTATTTTATTTTATTTTATTTTATTTTATTTTATTTTATTTTATTTTATTTTATTTTATTTTATTTTATTTTATTTTATTTTATTTTATTTTATTTTATTTTATTTTATTTTATTTTATTTTATTTTATTTTATTTTATTTTATTTTATTTTATTTTATTTTATTTTATTTTATTTTATTTTATTTTATTTTATTTTATTTTATTTTATTTTATTTTATTTTATTTTATTTTATTTTATTTTATTTTATTTTATTTTATTTTATTTTATTTTATTTTATTTTATTTTATTTTATTTTATTTTATTTTATTTTATTTTATTTTATTTTGTTTTATTTTATTTTATTTTATTTTATTTTATTTTATTTAATATTATTTTATTTTATTTTTTTTTTTCAAAATGAAAAATTTCCATGATAATTTTAACTGTAACTTTGAGAAAAAATATACAGTTATTTTTTAGAAAAAAATATTGTTTTTATTGCTGGCAAAGGTATGTGCAAGTGAGACAGTACTTACTATATAGAGGTACATTGGTATGAATAAAATTTCGGAATTCAATTAGTGTGAATTTACTTTTCTTTAATGTCTTGATATAACGCGATTTATTTTGTTTCTTAACTCCAACAGTCGTTTTCCGTTTCCGCTTGTTGTCGTGTGAAGTAGGTATAAGTAGAATTCACTACGCCAACTGCCTCTACGTCAGCAGTGCAGCATATATACACACACATACATACTGCGAAGGCATTCGTGCATGTTCGGTAATACTAACGAGCTGCAGCACCCAACAGTGGCCTTAGAAACAGTTAAACAGAAGTCCACCTACAAATTTATTTTGAACTCAAATAAGGGTATTTATGTGTATTCTATACGAGTATGTAAGCGTATGCAATTTTGGATGTATGTATGTATGCTCTTGTGCATGTCCAGCATGAAAAACAACGCTCATAAATACTCAATCATTTTGTCAAAAAAAAAAAAAACAATAACAACAACAATTTCCGGCAACAAAACCACAACCGAATGTGTAATGCAAGCGAAAATCACCAAGAGTACCAGTGCAGACCGAGTCACTTATGCGCCAGTGGAGTGAGGCGGGGGGGGGGTTTGGGCATTGCATAGACGGAAGGTGGCAAAAAGTGACGCGAAATACCGCAACAACATGCAACAAACCAATTGAAGTTGCTGCTATACACGAATTGAACATGCAACGTAATGTTGCAATATGTCGCGTGTGCGGTGCGGTGGCATTGTGACATATGTGCCGTGCGCCGTGGCCTGGCATATACTCCCTGCGAAATGGCTTGCTTAGCGCAAGTAAATATACTTTGTGTGTATATATGTATGTATGTATAAATGTATGTTTGTATGTATGTATCTGTATGTAGGAATGGTTTCTGCCTGCACTTCCGTTCTAATGAAAATGTTCGCTCGTTTGCCAGGAAATATGGTAGCAGTGAAGGAAAAATAACGAAAACAAAAACACACGCACACACTCACACATATGTATAGACATAATTTACAATAGCACACCCTATGCCATACGCCAAACACTTAGCTCTAAATAAAAACTTCCTTTTATTTTACTTTCCCTCTTCATTACTAGCCTGACGCCGCTCAATATGCCCGATTACGCTGAGGTTGCATGTTCAACATTTAAAACGCCAAACGGCCCATTGGGACACGTAACGCCAAACGTAAATGCACATGCCATATTGCAGCAAACATCCGGTAATGGCAACAATGCTGGTGGCGCTGGTGCTGGTGTTGGTGGTGGCAGCGGCAGTAATGTGCCAGCCCTCTCTGGCCTGCACAATGGTGTGGCGCTCTATGATAGCTGTGGCGCGTATGCCACAACGAATTTGGTGGCGAATGCCAAACTCTATCAGAATCGTTATGGCACAACGACAACGGGTAAGCCGGCATCGGCGGCGGCACAGCCAACATCAATGGCAACGGCGTCCATAGCCAACGGCAAGGCATTGCGCCAATTTAGTAGCAATAATAATAACAGCAACAGCAACAGCAACAGCAGCGTTAGTGGCAACAGTCCAGCGCACACACACAACAAACATGATGATTACCGCGCTACTGGCATGTACTCAGCGCCACCGAGCGCCCACTACGCGGGGCTCATCGATTTGGCAGCATCTAATCCATTCAACGACAAAATGACCGCCTCCACCGCATCTACTGCGATATTGAGCGCATCACCCGCCAAGAGCGCGAGTAATAAGAAGGCCGACGCGAAGAGTCTCTACGGCGGCAGCTGTGCTGGCAGTCAGCAAAAGATTAATATAACCGAAAATAAACTGGATCTCATGAGCAATCTGAGCCGCATTTCGCCCACACCCACTAGTGGGTCGTCCACCTCTTCCTCTGCCGCAACCGCATCCAGCTCGGCGGGTAGTGATAGCGTTTGCGCCACTGGTAGCGCGCTCATGCCACGCTTAAACCCCTTTAATACTGGTAATCTCACTGTTGGTGGCGGTAGCGCTAGCGCCAACTACAACAAACAACAACAGCAGCAGCAGCAGCAACAACAACTATTTGCCGCCAGCAATGCATTACGCCAAGGGCTCGGCGCTTTTGCCAACACAACGTTGGCCGCGCAAATAGTAAGCGGCGGCGGCGCTGGTACATTGCGTCGTCAACGTCACCCGAAAATATTCAAAAGCGAGAATAACATAAACTTTGGCAATATATACGGCAACAGTGGCGGCAATGCCAGCGCCAGCAATAATAAATCACAATTACTCATAAACCACCTTGGCGGCGGCGGTGGTGGTGGCGCTGGTAATGCGTTAACACTAACCGCCGCTTCAAATAGCGGCAGCGCTGCGCATTTTGACTTTCTTACCGGCGCCGATGAAGACGCGCTAAGTAGCGTACACGCCAAAAATATTCTTAGCGACGCTGCCAGCGATTTTGGTGCCGCGCTTAGCACATCAACGAACCAATTGCTCAATGAGTGGGCTTCCAGCGTCAGCGCAGCGGCCGCCGAGCAACAATCAAGCGGCGGCACACATGCCAGCGCGGCGCACAGCCACACACAATCAACCCACCAGCAACATCAACAGCAACAGCAACAGCAGTATCAAACAAATCACCCACACCACAACCAGCAGAATTACAATCACAGCTTTGGCAGCAAACAGCCGAGTAAGCAGCATTTGTACGTGAAGGCGAAGGATGGCTCCTGGACAGCTGTCTCCTCGGATGCATATCAAACCTATAAGCAGCAGCAGCAACAATCGCTAACACAAGGTGATAAGCCACAACAGCATCAACAACAACAAAAACAACAACAACAACAATCGATAACAGCAAGTCATAATGCCAGTAATTTGAAAGCCAGCAATAATGCCAGCTGCATTAGTAGTAGTAATAGTAATGCTAGTAATAGTAGTGTTAATAATAGTAGTAGTACCGTTAATGCTGGCGCCGCTCAAAAGAGCTTTGAAAGCAGCTTAAATGCATACAGCGCCTCACCGCAAAAGAGTAGCGCTAATAATGGTAATAATAGTAGTTGTAGTAATAATTACAGTAATATGCCCGCAGCCCAACTGAAAGACACGCCCACACACGCACAATCACAGCAGAGTCAAGCTGTATCCGCTGCTAACGCAATATACTTTAGCAGCTTCGGTGGCGTAAGTGATAAAGTGTAAGATGGCGCGCTTGCAAGTTCATTAACGCCCATGTTCTCTCTATCTCGCTTTAATCTATCTCACATCGTGCGCGGTAGTGAGAGCTATAGTTAGCGCTAACGCTTACTTTCCTAATTACATTGTAGGTACACACTAATGCGAGTTATTAACGCTGTAAAGCGCGCGCTAAGTACGAGAGGCGGGCCCGTATTAAAGTACGAAGGGAGGTGGGTGAGACGATGTGGTGAGTTATTTCAACACAGATACTTAAGTGTTAGCGCACATCCTGAGAAAACGAAAGAGATAACTATGAGTTGTGCTGTTAGATAAAAAAATGGTATGATTTTTAGTGGTGGAGATTAATTGAAGATTAGTCGCGTTTAGTTAATCGCGTTTTGGTGCATAAGTGAAACATGCGGAAAATTAGTAAGAAAATAAGTAATTCATATTAATATTTAGGTGACACAAAAGTACACAAATTAATATGCAAAAATCAGTGATCTTGAATTTTTCTACGATCTTAACCCCTGAGAAAGGAAAAAAACATTTTCCATTTATTAACTCTAAATGAGGCTTGTAAGAACTTTTTCAGATGTGCGAAAAATGAGACGTACTTTTATCTTTCCAAAAAAAATAAAAATAATTTTTATTTTGTTCACCTCTTCCTATCCCCGAAGTAGGTCATTTCTTGGTATGTTCTTGAGCTCCTTCAGGGACCCATTTATGGGTCGTTTCAAACTTTGGAACAGAAGCAAATCTGCCTCTTACAAAACACTCTTGAATCTGGAGATTGAGCAAATGATCAACTGCAACTTAACAATCTCTGGTGGTGCTGAACGCAGAACTCCTTGAAACCATCAATTTCATAGACAAAAGTAGTCATCCGAGGAGAGAAGCACTTAACTTAACAACGGGAAGTTCAGGCTCTCAAACAATTGCAGTATTTTTCAGGCCAAGAACGGAGATATGGGCGAGCAGTGCCACATGCGCGGTTGGGAGATTTCCTGCCCTAAACCATAACTCGCGCACAAAATTAGAGTTCTTACTTGATGTTGATGAAATAAGGCGATAAGATTTGTAGAGTTTGTCAAATATCAGCTGACCTAGTTGTCTACCGAGTTTAGAAAAATAAATCCTTCTTTGTTATTAACTTGAAGGTTTTTTTTTCTCAATATCTTATAATCTTAGTATCTAACTGAAGTTCGCTCGCCAAATTAAAAGGTTCTTTATAAAAAAAATAGAGGATTAGGTCCGCGCAAATACCTTCACCGAGGGGAGTAGATCGCTGTCACCCCTAAATAGTATTATAATCATGAACACAGTCCTTGGCCAGTACTCATCGCCTGATACCTTCAGGGGTTGCCACTGCCCACACGTTTCCCTGTTGTTTCTATAGTCATCGGTAAGGTTAATCAGTTCCTCTACAGTCCTAAACTCTTGGCACTTTATATACATACTCTATAGAGTCTTTATGTGTGTGTGATGCCGGCATAATTCATAAACTTGTAAAGTTCTAGAACATAATCATTGAAGCTTTCATGGGATCGCTGCATTCATGGAAGAATTTGATCACCAAGTTTCTCGAAATATTCTGAAGACAACTTCATAAAGCCCCACCTGAATGATTTCCATTGTGTTCATCGTTTGTTGCTGTTTCGAAATTGCATTACAGCTCAGCTACGAAGCAGCTAAGGCAACGTCTTCGGTGTTGCATTTAGGCTAAAGTCGTAGATATCAATGAGCTCTTCTACGCGTTCGAGGAACACTAGAGTGTCTGTCGCGCCGTCAACTTTTAGTACTCACTTCCTCAGTTCATAACCGTAGCAGTCGTCAGTCGCCTGGGAATGCACTGAGAGGATTGGGTATGCCTAGAGAAAGACAACATACCTTGGAGTTGCATCCATAGGCATTCTCGGTACTGAGTAGTGGTTGGCAGAGACTAGTTTGGAGTTGGGGATACCCGGTTATGTCTTGCGACGAGTTCTTCAAGATATAAACGACAAATAGTTTTCCGCAACAACTATGAATTATGCTAGCTTCTTCCGGAGCTCATGGACAGTGTCAGCATTATTAAGTCCAAATACTGTCTCATATTCGATGAAATATTTTTTCTTATTAAAGTAAATGAAAGATACTTTCAGTTTTATTCATTTTTGCCTATATTTACTACTCTTTTTCTATACTCACTGGCGTGGACCAATAATTTCTCTTCCGTTTTATTTTTATTTTTTTGTTCTTTATATTTTTAATTTTAGCTAAGGTGGCAGTCTCTTTTCATACTCTGATGTTCTGCTTGTTTTTCACTGATTTTTCTCTTGCTTTGAGTCCTCTCTCATTTTACTTTGGAACTTTGTTATTGAGGGACTTTTACCATATTACTCTAAAAGAGTACCCACATTAATGACGAACTTCTCTTACATTTCGGAGGTCTTCATAACCTATACGATATACTATATATACCTAGTAAAGCGACATAAATCTCTAAGGTATTGGAAATGGAATTCAAGCAAAGAACTAATATTAAATTAAGAGAAAACAAATTATTGAACCAGCACGTCAAAATTTAAAATTTTTTATATAAGAAAAGAAACATACATATGTATTTGAAAAACTTCGAAGAACGCGAAGCGCTATTACAATAAAAAAATAAGTGTATATGTGTATGAATTTAATAAGCTAAAAACCGATAATGCAAAGCATATTGAAAATAGGTAAGCTTCTACTTCTGAGATATTTATAAAGCAAAAATACACCTCTACCGCATCTGAAGAGAAGAACAAGAAACTACAATTTCATTTTCAAATTTTCAGATTTCATTATAAATACAAAAGTGATCATGATGCTCTTTTTCTATTTTAGTACTAGAATTCTACTTGCATTAAGTGAAAAATCAACACACACTATCTGCTGCTCAAAAAGTGATTCGAAAGCATGCACATAATTCTCAGCATACCAAATATCCGGTTATTTTGGCGTATATTTCGATGATAGGAAAAAGTTAGTGATAGAGTCTGGTGTAAGCCAGTAAAAGTTGCCAGATTTTTATTGCTGAGAATATTTTAGTTATGCTTTAAAGTTCTTCAGAGTGAGTGATGATATAAAGAGAATATTCTTCCTCTAAGCACAGAGAGAAAACTCATTTCTTTCACAACTTTTCATACTAAAATCTTAAACTCTTCAATTACAATATCTCAACCGCTCATTACTCAATGCCACTATGCACCTTAATGCTAATCATACATAGGCAACTTTGAACTGTGAATAAAAAAGGATAACGAAAATATTTATAAGGATATAGAAGGATGTAAATAGTTTAAATGCATTTAATATAAGCTTAATTGAAGTTATGAGAAGCTGATAAGCAAAATACTATGCAATAAAAGTAAGAGTTATATAAATAAAAAATATATTTAAAAAAAATATATATTAATAAGTAATAAATAAATAAATAAATAAAAAATAAATATTTAAATATAAATTATATAGATATCTAAAGCAAAATTAATTATGAAATTAATTAGGGGAATGCAAAAGAAATAAAAAATAAATGAAAAACAAACGAAAACTGCCAAAGTGAGGGCATTTAAATTTGAAATAAATTAACATACAAATAAAAAAATAAATAAAGTAGAGGGAAACTTTTATTGCAAACCAAAAAAAAAACACCCACACCACCACAATGCAAACACTAAGAGTACAGAAAAAAAATTAATAAATATTAAAAAACAAATATTTATAAACAAAAAAAAAATAATAATAATTCGCTGCTAATAGTTTAGGACGGTCGTGACACGTTGCACCAAAATCAATCATGCAACATGCAAAACAAAAAGTAAGTTAATATAAATATACATATAAATTAACTAAACAAAAGTAAATAACAAATGAAAAAGCAAACTAACGAAGCGCCAGCGTTGCACGCAAACTAGAAATTTACGAAGGACCTTACACTCAACCGTATGACGTTCGTATGTATGTCTTGGTCTCGCATGCACACAACTACAATTGTGTAAATTGTAATTTAAATAGTGAGACCCCCCCTAAAACCCTCCACCTTTTTGGGCAACCGAAAAAAAATTAAATAACCAAAAAAAAAATACAAAAAACATGACAAAAATATATAAATAAAAGTAAATATGTACGAACGCTAATAATAAGGCTGTTAATTGTATTTGTAAAGAGTAAAATAATTAAATAAAAAAAATATATTATTTCAAATTATTATTGTATTATAACAAATCAATTAAAAGTAAATAAAAATTATGCTGAATAAATACGAAAAAAAAATTAACGAAAAAAGTTGTTTGTATTTTTTTGATTTTACTAATTTATATAAAATCGAAGGTAGAGAGGAGTGTTTTTAACCTTTTACGGTACACCAGTACGCAAGAAACTAACGACTTTGACAGAACTGAATTTTTTTATACAAAAGTCCTTTCGAAACCTTCGGGAATTGTACGAATTTTTTCGTTTAACATTAGCGCAAAGTGAGCTGGGAAAAAGTGGTATTTGTGGAAATTTCGTCTAGGGAATATTTTATTTACTACCGCCTCTGGTTCATAAATCATATTCGAACTTAAGAGAAGTAATGGGTGGAACTAATTAACAACAACGTAACCCTCTACAATTGATGTCCTTTTCTGTGAAATTCTTACGGGTAAAAAGGGAATTTTATTTTATATACACAACTCTCTGAAATTTTTTATGAAATTTTATTATCCTGAAAGAGTTCAGGTTTTTATGCAAACGTAAGTAAAACCATTATACAATAATTTAAAGGTAGTTACATTCTCTCTTCACATAACTATATGACATTAAACGTGTTTCGTATTTTTCGTGCTATCTCCTTCTCTTAAAAAAAATATACCATTTTTAAATAAAAAAATATGTGGAGAATTTTCATATTTTTTAAATTTTTAAATGCCAAAAAATCCAGAATTATATTATAATTTCAAATTTTCCTGATGAATGGCATATGCCATTCATGATTGTTGTATTTCAACTTTCGTAAATTGTAAGAAAGTATCAGAATGGGAAGAGGTTCGCCAACCAACATTTAAATCGAATTGAAGAAGATGAGGAGCTGACTGGATTTGCTATATCTATGTTTGAATGCAAATCAGTCACACAGTTTGTGTATTTTACGAGGTTCAGAAGATTAATGTTGCCTACAATTGCAAGCTCTACTTAGAAATCGGAGTAGGAATTCCGGTCAAATCGATAATGGAAAGCACTGAGAGCTGTGCAGTGGCAGAAAAGTCGTTTGGAAAACAGCCCGTCCTTCTACAATGAGTGCCCATAACACACTATCCGGTAAATACGCCGGTTGTTATGCTTATGGTGGACCGGTTTATAAGTAGTAAAGACGTAGTTCTGTTCTGTTGGCCCTTCTGGGTCTTAACAAATGCTTAGCCGAGGAAAGAGCTATCTGATATCTGGTATCTGGTCAGCCCATTGACCCCTTAGTTCCCTGACCGTACCTCTGACCAGGTAGTCAAACCAGAGAGTTTTAAAAGAATTTCTAATCTTTCCGTGTTATTTATAATAAAAAGCATCTAAAAAATTGTTTTCTCACTTCTGCAGCCTAAGAAAAACGGCTTGGAACAAATACTTTAATAGATCCATACGTGTATTCATATTAGAAGGTATCATGAGTAAAACGGCCAATACAAATACAGTGTTCCCTCGGTTAACGAACTTAATTCGTTCCAGCACCTCGTTCGTTATGCAAAACGATTATTTCCATATAAATAAATGTCAAATAAATTATTAAAAAAATTTCAAGACGAAAAATTGGAAACATTGCTCGACGCAGATGCATGCCAGACGCAAGAAGAACTTGCAAAAGTATTAAGAGTTGATCAAGCAACCGTTTTCAGACGATTAAAATCATTAGGATTCATCCAGAAGCTTGGAAATTGGATGCCTTATGTATTAAAGCCAAGAGACGTCGAACCTCGATTCAGCATGTCGGAAATGTTGCTTCAACGCCAGAAAAAGAAGTGATTTTTGCATCGGATTGTCACTGGCGATGAAAAATGGATTCATTATGATAACCCAAAGCGCAAGAGATCGTATGTGAAGCCCGGCCAACCATCGACATCCACGGCAAAGCCAAATATCCATGGTGCCAAGGTTATGCTATGTATTTGGTTGGGCCACTAGGGTGTGCTCTATTATGAGCTATTGAAATCGGGTCAGAGGATCAATGGGGACCTCTACCGAAAACAATAGATTCGTTTGAAAAAGGCCATCGCGGAAGAACGACCAGAATATGCGACCAGACACGAATCAATACTTTTTCATCATGACAATGCTCGGCCACATGTTGTAAGGCAATTTAAAAACTATTTGGAAAACTGAGGGTGGAAAGTTCTACCTCACCCGCCTTATAACCCAGACATAGCACCTTCCGATTACCACTTGTTTATATCAATGCAGAATACTCTCACCGGAGTACCCTTCAATTCAGAACAGGGTATCAGAAATTGGCTCAATTCTTTCTTGACCTCCAAGCCGGAGAAGTTCTTTTGGGATGGGATCCACAAAGTGCCGGAAAGATGGGCAAACATCGCAGCTTCTGATGGGCAATACTTTGAACATTAAATGTATAACAATTTTTTCACAATAAATACTTAATTTTCGAAAAAAAAACGCACGAAAAAAAGTGTTCGTTATGCGGGATGTTCGTTAAACTAAATCAGATTCGAGTTACGGTTTTCCGTGAAAATACAAATGCACTAGCTGCAGATATAGTAAAAAGACGATTGCGCTAGGCAGGACTCTTTGAAAAAGTTTTAAGGCAGAAGCCATTGGCTATCGTTGTGATGGGGAGCAAAGAAATCTGCGCAGTTCAATAGAACTTTTTAGGAAATGAAACTCAACCGTGGTCTACTAAAAACAACAATAACATGCTAATTAAATTAAAAATTAGTTTGGTTCTAGTGAGATTCGAACCGATCATTGCACTGCACCGATTACCTTCAAACCACTCGGCTATCGTGACGATGACGCGATCAACATTATTTTCCGCGCATCAACAGGGCAGATCAAAGCAGAGAATGGATTTCAGCCGTGGCGTGCCGATATAACAACAATAAATGGTGGTGGAAATGATTAATTCTCCCTTTGCTGGTGCACCGCTATACAAATAACCCAATGGTATTATTTCATCTTCAAAATACTAGTATTTAACTAGAATTTTTGAGTACTAGTTGGTTTTTCTCTGGAGAGATTTTTTGGGGTGTCATTACTAGAAGTTTGCTAAAATCAGTTGGGTTCAGGATTACACTCATATTGAGAAGATCCTTAAATTTTTCTAGCAAATTTTTAAATTATACTGGCATTCTTAAAGGAAGCATCAATTTTTCATCTCAGAAGCTACTTATACCAAGCAAGCAGACACTCCTTACCAAACACTTAGATATATCTACTGAAAGAATTCACACTCGAGGCCACAAGTTGGCAAAGTACAATCTCTCCCAGGTAACTCCATTTTGTAATATCTTTTACACTAAAAGGAAGGCGTTGCTTGACTATTGACACATACTTTAATTTGGTGATACGAGTCTCACTTTTACCTATCTGAAATCATCAATGTCAAAGGAGACAGGAACCAACAAAAATAATGGAACCTGATATATAGAACTCTATGCACAACCTAACCCTACTTATATAGAAATCGTTATATTAGGGCAAGTAATTGGTTAGTTCTGTTTTTATCTAAGAGATGGCGTTATTGTCCATAGTACTAGTGTCACGTGTCGATCAAGTCATACTAAACGGCGCTGAAAACGTGTTTATTTGCGCTAAAAGTTTGTCTTTGACAGTTTTTCGATTGATTGACTCAGTACGTTGTGAGCGCTCATCAAAGATGGACACCAGCAAAGAGAAAATTCACTATATTTTACAATTTTTCCTCAATCAAGGCAGCCAAAGCGGCTGAAAAAATTAATTTGGCTTATAGGCCCGATACTGTAAACGAACGCGTAGCACAAAAGTGGTTTGCTAGGTTCCGTTCCGGTAATTTCGATGTCAAAGATGCACCACGTGTTGGGAGGTGTGTCGTCGAAAATTGCGATAAAATCATGGAAATAGTGGAAACAGACCGTCACATGAGCACTTATTTAATTGCTGAGGAACTAAAGATAAGCCAAAAACCCGTTTAGAACCAGTTGCATAACCTTGGATTCAAAAAGAAGCTCGATGTTTGGGTGCCACACGAACTAACGCAAAAAACCATGGTCAACGTCAAGCGAAATCGGTCATGGTCGAAACGCGGTGAGCCGGCGGAAACGGTAGCCAAGCCAGGATTGACGGCCAGGAAGGTTTTGCTGTGTGTTTGGTGGGATTGGCAAGGAATCATCTACTACGAGCTGCTCCCCTATGGCCAAACGCTTAATTCGGCCCTCTACTGCCAACAACTGGACCGTTTGAAGGCAGCACTCATACAGAAGAGGCAATCTTTGATCAACAGAAGCCGAATTGTATTCCATCAGGACAACGTCAGGCCACACACGTCTTTGGTGACGCGCCAGAAGCTCCAGGAGCTCGGAGGGGTGGTTCAAATGCACCCACTTTATAGTCCGGACCAAGAAGAGAATAATGAAGCTGTCATCTTGTTGGCAACAAGTTTAAGAACATATTTGACTTAAATCGGACAGATATACACAAAGTTATCATATTTTGAAAAATCAATAAAAAAAAAGCCGAACGAATTGTTTCCTTGACCTAACACATTATTTTCGTTTTAGAAGTTTTTCCGCAATTTAAAAGCAATATTTTAAATTGATCATATTACTTGGATTAAAAAGAGCTCTATGATTTGAATTTATTTAGCGGAAAAGAAAAAAGTTACCAGCTTCCTAATATCTGAACCAAAATACATAAGAAAGAAAAACAAAGACAAAATATTATTTTTGAGCTCGTTTTATATATTTATCAAAAAATTCCAATGCTTTCGATGCTTGGGAAGAAATGTTACTTTTAAAATTATAAACAATGGCATAAAAAATAATTATTTTCCATATTTTGGTACAAAAAGTGGTATATTTCTACTTTTTTCTTTAAACATAACCAAAAAAAATTTTTATAAGCAATTATTTTAAAAAAATTTTCATTACCAAAAAATTATAAAACATTAGATACGCCAATAAAAATAAAAATAAAAATAAAAATAAAAATAAAAATAAAAATAAAAATAAAAATACAAATAAAAATAAAAATAAAAATAAAAATGAAAATAAAAATAAAAAAAAAATTAAAAATAAAAATACAAATAAAAAAAAAAAAAATAAAAATAAAAAAATAAAAAAAAAAAATAAAAATAAAAATAAAAAAATAAAAATAAAAATAAAAATAATATGTAAACAATATTTAAGTTACATACATTTATGCGATAAAAAATTTTGTTAAAAAAAATTTTACCATAACTCAATTCGAAATTTTCCCGGAATTTTTTTTTTTTGTTTATAGCAAACGCTATTATTAAATATTTTTCATTTTCATTTTTTTTTGGACATATTTTAATAAAAACAAATTTTATGAAATAATTGTTTTAAATGTTTTTCAATTTTCTTTCAATACAAAATTTAATTGTATGTTTTCCAAAGAAAAAATTAATTATTTCTCACATATATTTGACAATTTGAAACTAACAAAGTTGTATATAATATAAAGTATATAAAAAATATTAAAATAAATATATATACATATATTAAATCTAATTTTGAAATCTGAAATATTACTTTCACGAAATTATTTAAAAAAAAAATATATATATATATATATATAAAATAAAGTATATAAATAAAATTTAAATAAATATGTTATCATATATTTAATCTAATTTTGAAATCTAAAATATTGCTTTCACGAAAAGAAAGAAAAAAATAAATAAATATATTAAATTAATTTAAAAAAAAAATTTAAGTAAAATGTGCTATATGGCCATGCAAGAGATTTTGTATTAAAGAAAATTTACTATCAGCTTATTAAAAAATTATCTTAATACTTTAATCTATTTATCAAACTGTATCTGTAATTTTTTTTTATAATTTTAATAGCACTTTTGTCAAAGCAAATTGCTTCAACTATCATAAAATTAATTTACATACAAATATAATGCACACTTTAGTTACTATTTAATTTTATTAATTATCTATGGCCACATAGCTGCACGAACTTTTATATATGCATACATACATAAGAGTACGGTATAAACAAATTTGTATGCCAACAAAAACACGCAATTATTACATTTCATTAAATTTTTATTTGAATGCATTTCATTCAATGTACATTTGATTTCACTTAGTTACGCATTTGCACATTTATAAATACAATAGCACACATAAACACACAATTGCACACACACGCGAATGTGCACACATACATAAGCCCACTCATTCATTGCATTATTCATACACTGAAAATGGCAACTCAGTTAAATTTAATTACAGCCACAACAATTTGGCCATTAAAACGTCGCCACAGCACCTCCTACATCGTTTTGGATAATACCATGGATTTTATTATCTAAAAAATGAGCGCACCACAACAACAACAACAGCAACAACAACAACAAGGATAGTAACAATTTTATATTCCAATCAAAAGGTAGGCGACCAACACACAGCTGTCGAAGCGGTGAATGCTTTTCGGCCGATTTGTTCACCATTGAAAGCAGCTCAACTCACGGCACACTCACTCAGGCTTTGTGGTGTGCCTCGCTGCTTCGTCGTCACAATAATTAAGTAATATTTCATTGCAAAGCAGCTAGCAAATATTGTTGTTGTTGCATATAAATACATTTTTAAAGGCCTGCATAATGTCCAACTACAATTTAAAGGCAGGCAAGCAGGCAAGCAGGCAGGCTGGCAGCAAGCCGACACTGACAACCAACTAACCAATCCACCAACACACAGCCGGCGACCACAATTTATGCAAAATGCGAAGGTAAAAATATTGCAACATTTCGTAAATGGTGATCAGCCCATCAGTAACTAAAACATTTGCTTAGTCCTTTACCTCTTGGCTATTTGCTGTTCCACCTCACCTCCCAGGCACCGCCAACTAGCTTTCGTGCTATTTATGTATGCTCATGTTAGATTTCAATTAACCTAAAATGCATTTGCTGTATCATTTAAATTTTAGCTCTCTCTCTCCGTGCGGCAACATGCAACAAATGCATTCATATTTATATTTACTGTGGCACGCATACAAATTGCATTGCAAGCTCCCTCCCTCCCTCCCACTCCACATTCCACCTCCGCTTAACCACAGTGTAACTAAATTGCTGCTCGCCCCAAACCATCTCGAACTCCCCTCTCCGGCTATACGTGTAGTTTGCCTACTCATATTTATGACTGTTGAAAATGTTAGTAGTGGCCTTAACATGTGGCATGTGGCATGTGGCAACATATGTTGCATAGAAAATATAGCAAATAGAATATCACAAATAACATTTTGTTATTGCTTTTCTTCTACAACTAAATGTCTTTATTTGTATTGTTGTTGCTGTTGTTGGTCGAAATTCATTTGTCGACAAATGAAATGGAACAGTTACATGAAAATGTAACACATAGCAACCCTGGATTCTGGCCATAGTTGTGAAAGGTTCCTGTAGGAAAAACTACTTATTGGGAAGAAAGTGTTGGTAGTCAGCTTTTAGCTAAATATTTTCATACTATATTTTATAATATTTTAGAAAAAAATTTATTTTAAATTATCAAACAACAAAGGTATTTCAGAGAAAACCCCACATAAATTCTACGAAATTATCTGTAGGATTCATTTTCATTTTAGTTTGCTTCCCTAACCCCCGCATGATAATGACTGGAATTTCTAACACGAGGTTCCATAAAATGTCAATTGATCGACTATACATCAGCATAATACTAGTAAAATACCAGTAGATTAAAGCATATTAGCCTAAAAACAATCTGGAGATCATAACCTTTATCCACTAGAATAATGAATATCATGTTTAAGTGAAAAACTAGGACCAAAAGTACTATATATCCTACAACCTTCATGTATATTAAAAAATATTATATTATAAAATCATCTGCACAGTTATTGGATATGCTAATGTTCTCTTCAATGGAGAACTGCAACGATTCTATATTAAAAACAAGTTAAAAATCAGAACTACGTTACCCTGCAGGGCTTGTACAGACCCCCAAATATATTACGCATTGAATAATATAAATATTTGTATGTACATATGTATACCATATATCTAGAGTAATTGCGTAGTCGAGCAAATATTAATATGCCACAAGGCTGAAAGGAATTACATTTTTTTGCAATCTTAATTATGTAAGATAGCCAAAACAAGGCTAAATTCTGTTTTTAATAACGGTTATTCCATTAATTTCAATTTAAACATTAATTTTAATTTTAATTTTAATTTTAATTTTAATTTTAATTTTAATTTTAATTTTAATTTTAATTTTAATTTTAATTTTAATTTTAATTTTAATTTTAATTTTAATTTTAATTTTAATTTTAATTTTAATTTTAATTTTAATTTTAATTTTAATTTTAATTTTAATTTTAATTTTAATTTTAATTTTAATTTTAATTTTAATTTTAACTTTAATTTTAATTTTAATTTTAATTTTAATTTTAATTTTAATTTTATTTTTAATTTTAATTTTAATTTTAATTTTAATTTTAATTTTAATTTTAATTTTAATTTTAATTTTAATTTTAATTTTAATTTTAATTTTAATTTTAATTTTAATTTTAATTTTAATTTTAATTTTAATTTTACTTTTAATTTTAATTTTAATTTTAATTTTAATTTTAATTTTAATTTTAATTTTAATTTTAATTTTAATTCTAATTTTAATTTTAATTTTAATTTTAATTTTAATTTTAATTTTAATTTTAATATTAATTTTAATTTTAATTTTAATTTTAATTTTAATTTTAATTTTAATTTTAATTTTAATTTTAATTTTAATTTTAATTTTAATTTTAATTTTAATTTTAATTTTAATTTTAATTTTAATTTTAATTTTAATTTTAATTTTAATTTTAATTTTAATTTTAATTTTAATTTTAATTTTAATTTTAATTTTAATTTTAATTTTAATTTTAATTTTAATTTTAATTTTAATTTTAATTTTAATTTTAATTTTAATTTTAATTTTAATTTTAATTTTAATTTTAATTTTAATTTTAATTTTAATTTTAATTTTAATTTTAATTTTAATTTTAATTTTAATTTTAATTTTAATTTTAATTTTAATTTTAATTTTAATTTTAATTTTAATTTTAATTTTAATTTTAATTTTAATTTTAATTTTAATTTTAATTTTAATTTTAATTTTAATTTTAATTTTAATTTTAATTTTAATTTTAATTTTAATTTTAATTTTAATTTTAATTTTAATTTTAATTTTAATTTTAATTTTAATTTTAATTTTAATTTTAATTTTAATTTTAATTTTAATTTTAATTTTAATTTTAATTTTAATTTTAATTTTAATTTTAATTTTAATTTTAATTTTAATTTTAATTTTAATTTTAATTTTAATTTTAATTTTAATTTTAATTTTAATTTTAATTTTAATTTTAATTTTAATTTTAATTTTAATTTTAATTTTAATTTTTAATTTTAATTTTAATTTTAACTTTTGTTTCTCGTTCTGGCTCCACACAGGCTGGTAACCAGATTATGCACAAGGGTTGCTCAGGTTGTCCAGGATGCAGATAGCGTGGACGCAAGAGTAGGAATTGAACGTAGTCCTGAACCGGTACAGTACACCGGAGAGCAGGACAATACCCCATTGCACCCCATTTTTAGTTTACAAACAATCCAAAAAAATGTATATTAAATGTAATAAATTTATTATTGTATAAAAATATTTAAATCTAAGCTAAATACATGAAAATATCTGATATCATTATTTGGAACGTCTCTTTGTCGTTCCTCGTCACTGTACAGTTATGGTGCTATTATTAAGCAAAACATGATCCTCCTCAAACTCTTCAGCTTTTCTCAGATTTCATGAATTCGTTAACTTTCCATTTCATCAACTCCATGCACGCTATAGAGTCTTCCATACTACTGTGACCCACATCACTAACTTGGATATCTCGCTTCAGGTACTTTTTACTCAAACTCTTCAGTGAACATCTATAGGGGAATCCCAGAGGATGGGGAAACTCATATGATGTGTCCACGATACGCTTGTGCACCATTCGCAGAACACGCAGATCATTTTCCAGTCCATGACCAATGAGAATGGTGTCGGCGGTAATCAGTTTCAGCAGGTCTTTTTGAACTTCGGTTAAGGACTTTAAGTATTTATTTTTCTTCCCGCTTAAGTCTCGTGCTGTTATGCCAGAAAATCGTGTGTTGTAGTCCACGACCTCACCGATGGGTTGCACAAAATGGTCATAAATTAGCTGATTATTCCAACCAACTACTGTCACCCTAGCGACTTCCAGACCACGACCTGTGAATACCATCTCACAATCCAAAGCGTGCACTTTTGATGCTACAGTTGTTGTATGTGCATAAGGGCCTGGCTGTGTATTTACGAAGTCATTATAGGGTCCATTTACCCCCATTTCGATGCCAGTCCATACGTGAAACGCATTATGCGTGCAACCAGACGAATCCTTACCGCCGGCACAGCAAGTGTACTCCTTTGAGTTGTACTTCTTTTTGGAGTCATAGAGCTTACCCCAGTGGTAGGTGCAACTTTCGCGGCTGAAGTACTCGCCCGACTTTGTAAGGTGGAACGTCCGCTCGCAGCGAATGCACTTTTTTTCCATGATCTCTACGCTGCCCAAACATCTATTATGAAGTTTACTTGAGCGTGATCCTAAGTAATCGAAATGCTTGTAGATCTCGGTCGCACCTTTTGCTTGAGCACTTTCCGTAGGATAGCCATGGAGACGTTGCAAGTTTTCTTCCATTATGTAACGAGTTAAATGATGTGCAAATTCAGCCTCTGACATTTTCAATTTAATCTGTTGTTCCAAATTGACATGTTTCTGGCGCTGAACTGCCCGCTGTCTTTCTTTGAGCAATCTTTTCTCTTCATTCTCTTTTTCCAGTCGTTCCTTTTCAAGCTTCAGTTTCTGTTGGCGACGCTGTTCCATTAATATCTGGGTAATAGTCAAAACTGATCGTCCGTGTGCTGAACCATATTCGTGGTGAGTCCGCTGCGGATGTTGATGATGCCCCTGGGCTGCGTGCTTCGGTAGGTTATATGATTTCTGCTGAACGGGTTGTAAATTTGTTTCTTGAGGCGGATATGGAGCATACGTGTATAGTGGATAGCGAGATCCACTAGTCAAAACTGCTGCTCCATGCGCTGAACCATGTTCTTTATGAGTCCGTTGCGGATGGTGAGAGTAATTTACAAATTGATTATGCCTCTGATGTACTTGCCTTGCCGGAATATATAGGCGCATATGTGGATTCTCTAAAATCATATTGTGAGGCGGATAAGCAACATAATATGGATGGTGATATCCGCTAGTCAAAATAACTCTTCCGTGTGCTGAACCATGTTGGTGGCGAACCCGTTGTGGTTGGTGAGAATAATTTCCAAATTGCTGATGCATTTTTTTCCTTTACTTAATTTTATGCAGATCAAAAATACTAAAATTTCAGTGAAGTGTTTGTTGTTATCTCGATAAGCTTCGAATCGATAATGAAGTATTGCAGGATCATGTCTTCTTTTATAACCCACCCGCGATCAGCGCCCGCCAGGCCATGCATAACAGTTGACCTGCGATAGTGTAAAAACTCACGACCCTTCCAACTGGGTTTTCCCATTCGGAAATATTGTGTTATTAATTTTTCATGCTATTTGTTTTACATTCTTTTGTTTTATTTTATTTCACTTTCTTATATTTTTTTTGTTTTTTTTCTATTGTTTTCTTTTACTTTCTTTAGTTTTCTTTTTTTTTTCTTTCCTTTCTATAGAATTTTCTTTTATTTTATTTTCTTTTACTTTATTTTGTTTTATTTTGTTTTAATTGTTTACTAATTTTTTTCATTTCGTATTATTTGATTTTATTATATTTTTTTATTTTATTTTATTTTGTTTTAATTTTTTCAATTTTATTTAATTAATTTAATTTAATTTACAAAATTTTATTTTATAATTTTATTTTATTTTATTTTATTTTATTTTATTTTATTTTATTTTATTTTATTTTATTTTATTTTATGTTATGTAATTTTTTTTTTTTATTTTATTTTATTTCATTTCATTTCATTTCATTTCATTTCGTTTCATTTTATTTTATTTTATTTTATTTTATTTTATTTTATTTTATTTTATTTTATTTTATTTTATTTTATTTTATTTTATTTTATTTTATTTTATTTTATATTATTTTATTTTATTTTATTTTATTTTATTTTATTTTATTTTATTTTATTTTATTTATTTTATTTTATTTTATTTTATTTTATTTTATTTTATTTTATTTTATTTTATTTTATTTTATTTTATTTTATTTTATTTTATTTTATTTATTTTTTTACTTTAATTTAATTTAATTTACTTTAATTTAATTTAATTTAATTTAATTTAATTTACTTTAATTTAATTTAATTTAATTTAATTTAAGTTATTTTATTTTAAGTTAATTTAATTTAATTTAATTTAATTTAATTTAATTTAATTTAATTTAATTTAATTTAATTTAATTTAATTTAATTTAATTTAATTTAATTTAATTTAGTTTAATTTAATTTAATTTAATTTAATTTAATTTAATTTAATTTATTTTAATTTAATTTAATTTAATTTAATTTAATTTAATTTAATTTAATTTAACTTAAATTAATTTAATTTAATTTAATTTAATTTAATTTAATATTTAGTTTGATTTAATTTACTTTAATTTAATTTAGTTTAATTTAATTTAATTTAATTTAATTTAATTTAATTTAGTTTAATTTAATTTAATTTAATTTGATTTAATTTTATATTATTTTATTTTATTTTATTTTATTTTGTTTTATTTTAATTTATTTTATTTTATTTTATTTTATTTTATTTTATTTTATTTTATTTTATTTTATTTTATTTTATTTTATTTTATTTTATTTTATTTTATTTTATTTTATTTTATTTTATTTTATTTTATTTTATTTTATTTTAGTTTAAATTATTTTATTTTATTTTATTTTATTTTTTTTATTTTATTTTATTTTTTTATTTTATTTTATTTTATTTTATTTTATTTTATTTTATTTTATTTTATTTTATTTTATTATATTTTATTTTATTTTATTTTATTTTATTTTATTTAATTTAAATTATGAAATTTAATTTAGATTGATTTATTTAATATAATTTAATTTATATTATTTTATTTCATTTTAAATTATAATATTTGGTTATATTAGTTGCTCCTTTCAAACGCTGATAGCTAAAAAATTTTATTTTCCTTTTCCATTCGTTATACCTACAAATTATATAATATTTGTAGGCGTTGGTGCATTCAATCGTTTTAACTTTATGGTCCTCTCAGCCGGGCATCCCCAGCTACCTTTTTACGCCCTAATCACAAACAAAAATTATTATTTACTGTTAACCAACTGCTGTTGTCCTCCGTTGCTTACTTTGTTTGATACTTATACTTATACGAATATACGAGTATATACCCCAACTATGCTGTTATGAGCCCACTCTCTTGTTCGTACCTAATAGAAGTTACTGTTTGTATTCTTCGTTGTAATGCACGTTACATTGTTTATTATTTGTCGCACTTTTTCCTTCCGCCCTCCGGCGAGCTCTTATAGTTATATTTTATGAGAGCCGCCAACACCATGAACAGTTTGCTTGTGCAGTCTTTTTCTATGATGTTCTGTCTTTTACTTCTTCTTTCTTCTTTTTTTGCACTTATAAAGCTCGTTTATAACGAGCATGTAGAGAATGACAGCAACTAAACAGCAATAACATCATTGACAACTATCTTTTTGCTTTCATGTTCATAGGAAACTACTATCGGACTACATTAACCATACAACTTAGCAGAAGCAACAACAATAGCTTCCAAAAAGAGGACAATAAGGAAAAACAGCATACCGTTCACATTGTCATCATCTTTGGACTTTGCCTTCATGATACCAACTCTCATCACTTTCATTGGGCAGACACCAGCAACACTATGCTCATCAACGTCAGCAGCAGAAGCAGCATCGGCAAGGGAAGGAACAAGCGTAGAAACGTCTGCATTGTGAGCCAAACTAATGGCCTATAAAAGAATCAATTTTCAATTCGTTTAGGCTGCCACCCTTCCGAGTACCAACAACACACACACACACACACACACATACACATACGCTCATAACGGCTTTCCCAGCTATCATCAGCATCAGGAGCGATTGCCCGTTGTGCCCGATGAAGGTCGCTTCTGGCTGCGCGCTTAACGGTCAAGCATGTCTGTCATGCTTGGCGATGTGCTGATATTGTTAAATAGCTTCCCGCCACATAAAAATGCGTCCCAAACTAAATACCGTGGAGTATGTGTAAGGGTCCTTAAATATCCTTCTTTCTTTATTTTTGCCATTTTCTAGCTTTATTCAAAAAAAAAAAAAAAAAAAAATAGTTTGGTACTGTTGTAATAAAGTCTACCAACGCTCAACTTACGGAGAGGTTCATGTCAGCACTTTAGTTGTGTAACTAAATGCTTAAAAGATCTCAGTGATTATATTTTTTTTTGTTTTTATTATCCTACTTGTGTGTCCTTTCTTGTAACTCTTTGGGTTTTTATATGTATATAAATATATATCTGTGTGTGTTTTTGTTTCCTTATAAAAATTTATATTATCAATAAAGTTCTTTGGCTATTGAAAAGTCACATTTTCTTAGCGGATTATTAATAGAATTAATAGTTGACTATCATTGGCTCTAAAGGGACTTGGCTAAAAAAAGGGTTAATGGGTTTTTGAGTTGTTGACAACAAACAGATGTTCATTGTATGGCATTTTCTAAAACGGTAAGTGGGTTGATGAGTTGATATACTAGTTTATTTGTAGCTTAACCCTAGCCCCATTTGAGGGTGTGGGAGTTGAGTGCAGTATGTGACAGAGTAATAGCGAAGTGGTACATGACGAAGTTCATAATAATGTTACTGCAAGGAGATCGGAATACCATAATGAAATACAAGATGCTCTTTATAAGCGCATGGAAACTTCAAGTTCGATATTGAAACAGGCACAAGGGACGGCTTCTTTCAAGCAATAATAACGATGTGTCCAGTGCTCAAACATTTCCACTCCCAAAAGCAAACTAACCCTAACTTTTCCACCAGATACCTTGCTAGATATAGAACCAGAAGAAACCTGTGCCACTATGCTTTACATTTCCGAGATGACATGAGATTAGCGTATATAGGAATAGATCATGGTTGATCATTGTCATTTTTAGCTACTCTTTGAACTACCGACTATTATACTATATTCAACATTCAAAGAAGGAGTCCATAAGTAATTCAGAATATTTAATTCCACAGCAAGAACATATCAAATGATTTTATGTTAAATTAAATAATATTAATATCAGGAAGAGTAAAAATAATACACTTATGGTACTTTTTGAAAATTTTAATCGATGCTATAAACTACAACTGAGATCGATGGAAAATCACAACGTAAAAAAACAGCTATCCCACCCAGACATCTTTTGAAAGGCACTACCTTAGAAGATCATACCCCAAACAGAAAGGATCAATATCAAAGACCATTGATATGCATATAAATACCAACAAACTTCCGAAAGTCATCTTCAAACTGAGCAGAAACCGAGAAAAAAACACTTCAGACTCGAACAAACGTCAAGACAATGTTGACTAGTTCTCTTGATTAACGCGATGTTAAGCCTTCGCAGTTTCTGTCAGATGGTCAAACGAAGATTAGGCGGCTTTCAAGAGAGAAAATTTAGGTGAAATCGGAAGAAGACTCATGGATTTTACCCCCGCACAAGGTAGTAATTTTGGACGAATTGTTAGGCGAAAAAAACAGAATATTCGCGACGAGAACTGAAGCTGATTCCAGAATGATGTTTTGACGATCAGAATATTCTTTGGCGGCTGCATTATCCAAATGGTTAACTGGAGC
This sequence comes from Ceratitis rosa, assembly GCA_037013455.1. Lineage (NCBI taxonomy): Eukaryota > Metazoa > Arthropoda > Insecta > Diptera > Tephritidae > Ceratitis > Ceratitis rosa. The sequence goes on from JAWMAG010000004.1 coordinate 31,101,377, forward strand.
TCATGAGTACCAATTTTCGTCAGACTAACTTCGGTCCCATCTTGACAGAGATATCAACACCTTCGAATGTATTTATGACTTTAAATGAAAGGTTCTCATAAAAATCAACCAGCCGAAAATCTATTCAGTGTTTCTTTATCCCCAGTTGTATTATGCATATATGATTGGACTATTCGTTAATATATGTGCATAACTTCGAAAGGGACCTAGATTAAAGGCAACTGAAAATGGCGGGATACAGAAAACAGTTCGAGTTAACGATAAAAAAAAATCTTATGAACCGAGCTCCCATCTTTGAATCATTGCTTCATCGTAACAGCGTCAACCGATTTCTGAAACGAATGGTTACTGGTGATGAAAAGTGGATTACTTACAACAACTTCAAACGAAAGGACAGTGAGCTTGCAAAAACTATATCCAAGCCAAGGATTGACAACCAGTAAGGTTTTTGGTTTCTGCTGGGTGGTATTAGAAGGAATCATTCACTCTGAACTGCTACCCTACGGTCAAACTCTTAATCAGCTGTTGGAATGTCTGAAAGAAGTAGTCGTCCAGTAACGCCCAGCGTTGGCAATCAGGAGAGGAATTGAGGAATGACTTTATTAAAGTAAAGTACTTTCTATGGGCTTCTCCTGCACTGCACTTGTAGAGGGTATTTATTTAAGCAAGTGATTTTTACGAAGAAATGAAATGCATATAATTTAATCTTATTGCCAAGAATTTAGATATAGGTATATCGATATATAGGTGAAAGTTGGCATTACACGTATGTTTTAAAAATGATTTCGAGTAAGTGACTGATGTGTCTGGCTCGAATAAATTCCAACCAAAAGCAACAAATTTCGAACACTTTTTGCAGCAATTCGGGCCGTATGTCAGCCATAACGCGCTGAATATCGTATTCCAAGACCTCAATCGTCTCGGACTTTTCTGCATAGTCAAGCGACTTTTCTATGCTCTTACAAAAATAGTCCAGCGGTGTTAAATCGCGCGGTCTTCGAGATCATATCACAGACCTACGACGCCAGATAATACGGTCTACCAAAAGTTTAATTGTTTCCTTGACTGTATGTCACCTAAAGACGTCTTGTGGAAACCAAAGGTCATCTACGAAAAAGTCATCAATCATGACTTTATAGCTTTCTCCATTGACTGTAACATTTGAAGAAATGTGAACTAATAAATCCTCCTGCCCAGAGAGCAAACTAAACAAAGACCCTTTACGATTTAATGGCCTAAACGTGTAACAAAATCGTTCCATGGATACTTGAACCACTGTCTGCGAAAAAAATATTCCCGCATTGAGCACCACACGTCTAAAAGAAACACCCTACAAAAGTAAGTTTCACTTATTTACTTATTTAAGCATACATCAGTAGATGGGAAAAGGTCAATTTATGTGACCAATAAATTTCATTGTAGGCATTTATAAACTTTTACTAAGAAATTTATATATTTTGCCATTTCCAAAACACCGCTCCAATTCCTGCCGAATCAGCCAAAGAGAGCAAATGTCATAAACTCATATTTACCAGAAGGGTTTTCGAACAAAATATTGAAATTGCTAAAAGCTTTGCTTGCCTCAATTTTGTTGACCTCTACGCATTTTATTGGACAGGAAAGACCGAAAGAATTGGTCAAAGCCAAACCAAAAAAAAGGGAAAAATGAAGGGAAGTCTCATATTTTTATGACTCTCACAAGCGAAAAAAGAAAAACATTTAAGATTTTACGATATCGAACTAATTCTGGCATGTTTCCTCTGCAATAAACAAGTACACATACTCGTACATATTTACTTACTGCCATGTACTGGTGAAGGGAAGTCGTATACTCGTAGGATGAAGGACAGGAAGTACGACGCACGACGCACAACTACAACACAACAACAAACAATATTACAATGTACATTGATAAGGAAGTGCACAATTTTCTGCAACTCAAGCGAATTGCCAACAAATTTGATGTCATAAAGTGTAATATGGCTAAATCCATACTTTTACGAGTATAACCTCAAAAACACAAAAAAAAATCAGAAAAAATGAGAAAAACAGTTACATATGTATGTATGAGTACATATACACATGTAAATATATAGCAGAAGCAAAGGGGACTTATTTGCGAACCAACAAAAAAAGTGCAAGAGAGAGAGCATAACAAATTATCAACAAAACAAAATCCGTGTATAAAATTATTGCCTATTTTCTGCTATAGACCAATTTGTTCTAATACGGAAGAAGGTGAGAGGGGGAAAACGTACAATTTGTTGCGAAAAAGTCCACTGTTGATTGCCAACATAACTACTTCAAGGGAGTGGAACCATTATACGAAGACCCCAGTAATTACCTCGTAGGAAATCTGGAAAGCAAGCGGCTCTGGAAGCTCACTACAGAAGAAAGCACCAATAGCGCCTTCAAAGCATATGAAGAAATGCTGGGGAGAGAATGTCAATCCCTTTCAGCGGTTACTTAGCGAAAATTATAAAGGGGAACCCACTTCAAAATTCCCTACTTTTTAAAAAAAAAAAAAACAGAAAATTAGAGTTTAATGGCCAATGTTTATTATCATTCAAAAGAACATTATTTGGAATAAAATATAAATATCATTCTAAACAGCGTCTCTTATGGATTAAAATGCTCCATTAGAAAATATTTTTGGAAAAAGTTGCCACCCAAAATGGATTTTTTAACAATTTAAAATTTAACTCAAAAAATTTTTTTTAAAGAGTTTGCCATTGGAAAGAAGAACGAAAAATATTTTTGGGCTGGGTTGCAGATATTTCAAATTTTTGTTTTATAAAAATACAATAGTTATTATATTCTTCTTCTTTATTGACGTTGGCACCGCTAACGCGATTATAGCCGAATCAATTATAGCGCGCCATTTCTGTCTTCATTTCGCTGTATGGCGCCAGTTTGAAATACCAAGTGAGGCCAGGTCACTCTCCCCCTGATCCTTTAAACGGAGTGGAGATCTTCCTCTTCCTCTGCTTCCCCCAACAGGTACTGCATCGAATACTTTCAAAGCTGGAGTGTTTCAATCCATTCGGGCGACATGGCCTAGCCAGCGTAGCCACTGTCTCTTCATTCGCTGAACTATGTCAATATCGTCGTATAGCTCGTAGAGCTCATCGTTCCGTCGTCTGCGATATTCGCCGTTGCCAACTCGCAGAGGATCATAAATCTTACGCAAAACTTTTCTTCTAACGCCGATTCATTAGATGTTGTTATCGTCCACCCATCTGCGCCATATAGCAGCACGGGAACGATGTGCGTCCGGCAGCACATCAGCATGGCTTCCGAAAAGTGCACAGTATCACAACAGCACTTAACGCCATAAACACTCAGATAGTCAATGGCCTGAACCAAAACCGACCTTGCGCGAAAACTGTCCTGGTAGCACTATATTTGTCAAAAGCCATTGACACAATGAACCATTCAGCGCTACTCGCGGACATTGAGGAATCCTAACTACCGCCGGGGTTGCAGAGGTGGGTCATGGGCTACCTGTGTGGTCGACAATCATCGGTTATATTCCGAGGTGAAACATCGAAGTTAAGAAAAATTAAACACGGGGTTCCGCAGGGTGGTGTCCTCTTCCCGCTACTGTTTAATTTTTATATATCG
>JAWMAG010000004.1:31112500-31182500 GCA_037013455.1 Ceratitis rosa
TTAAAGGCCTTTTGTATTTTTCTTTTTAATATATTCCTGCGTAAATACAATATTATCTTCATCCGTTTTATTTAATTTAATTTAATTTAATTTTATTTTATTTTAGTTTACTTTCTTTTGTTTTCTTTTCCTTTCTTTTCTTTTCTTTTTTAATTTTCTTTTCTTTTGTTTTTTTTATTTAATTTTATTTAATTTAATTTAATTTAATTTAATTTAATTTAATTTAATTTAATTTAATTTGATTTAATTTAATTTAGTTAAACTTAATTTGATTTAATTTAATTTAATTCAATTTAATTTTATTTAATTTAGTTTAATTTTGTTTTATTTAATTTTATTTTATTTAATTTAATTTTATTTTATTTTATTTTATTTTATTTTTTTTATTTTATTTTATTTTATTTTATTTTGTTTTATTTTATATTATTTTATTTTATTTTATTTTATTTTATTTTATTTTATTTTATTTTATTTTATTTTATTTTATTTTATTTTATTTTATTTTATTTTATTTTATTTTATTTTATATTATTTTATTTTATTTTATTTTTTTTCAGTTCATATTATTTTATTGATTTTCTGTTTTTGTTTTATTTTATTTTATTTTATTTTATTTTGTTTTATTTAATTTTATTATAAGTTATTTTATATTACCTTATTTTTTTGTGTTGTTTTATTTTACTATATTATATATATTATTTTATTTTATTTTATTTTATATTATTTTTTTTTTTTTTTTTTTTTTTACTGGAATACTGGAATGACGAAATTTTGTTGCATGTTCTTCATTCTCCATCGGCTAAAACCATGCAAATTCTTTTGTCAACAGTACAGTAAAATCACAAATGTTGCATTAGCGGCATTTTAATACGCGAATGCGGGTTGATTATTTACTTATGTTTTAATTTCATGTATTAACCTGCACCCATAACCCTATAAATATTATTCACGGCGCCTTACAACTCAGAGACTGCTAAAAATTTCCAGTGACCTTGTTTCTATTGAAATTTTCCATGATATAAACTGGCGCAGGTCAATAGTTGCGCATGCCGGGCCGATCACTGATCGTGAGTTAGCTATAAAAAATGACGCGTTCCTGCAATGCTACAGTATCGATTCAAGTCATATCGAGATAACAACAAACAGTTCACTAAAAATTAAAACATCTTAATTTGTGCAAAATTAAAAAAGCAAAAACAAAAAATGAATTCTCAACAACCACAATTGATTGTCCAGGAGCATGGATCACTATACAAAGATCTACATAAGCACTTACGTAACCTATCGATTCATGTGCTCCAGAGTGCGGAGAAGAAACTGCAGGAAAAGTTGAAGAAAAACAAGAAGCAGCATAGTGAGTCTAAGAGTGGAGTGGTGTTCAAAGTCACCAAGATATTGCTAAATAAAGAGCGCCTAACGAAACAGAAACTTGCGGCGGAACAGCAACAAAAGCAGAAAAAAGAGAAATTGTTGCTTGAAGCAAAACTGCGAGCACCTCAAGTGCTAGATTTTCAAAACCAGAGCGAACTGAATCTATCTGAGGCTGAATTCGCACAGCATTTAAGTCGTTACATAATGGAAGAAAATTTGCTACGTCTCTACGGCTATCCCACCGAAAGTGCTAAAGAAAAAGGTGCAATCGAGATCTACAAGCATTTCGATTATTTAGGAGCACGCTCAAGTAAAATTTATAACGGATATTTGGACGGCGAGGAGCTCATGGAAAGGCAATGCATTCGCTGTGAGCGGATGTTCCTGCTTTTAAAGCCAGGCGAGTATATCAGCGCAGAGAGTTGCACCTTCCACTGGGGTAAACTTTATGACTGCGGCAAGGAGGACAACTGGAAGGCATATACTTGCTGTGGTGGCGGAAAAGACTCTACTGGTTGCACCCATAATGCGTTTCACGTATGGACCGGCATCGAACTGGGTGTAAATGGACCTTATAATGACTTCGTATATACACAACCAGACTTTGATGTACAAACAACAAATGTAGCGTCAAAAGTGTACGCTCTCGATTGTGAGATGGTCTTCACTGGTCGTGGTCTAGAAGTTGCCAGAGTGACTTTGGTTGCTTGGAATGGTGAGCTAATTTATGACCATTTTGTACAACCCATCGGTGAGGTCGTGGACTACAACACACGATTTTCTGGCATAACAGCACGAGACTTAAGCGGGAAGAAAAATAAATACTTAAAGTCCTTAACCGAAGTTCAAACAGACCTGCTGAAACTGATTAACGCCGACACCATTCTCATTGGTCATGGACTGGAAAATGATCTGCGTGTTCTGCGAATGGTGCACAAGCGTATCGTGGACACATCATATGAGTTTCCTCATCCTCTGGGATTCCCTTTTAGATGTTCACTGAAAAGTTTGAGTAAAAAGTACCTGAAGCGAGATATCCAAGTTAGTGATGTGGGTCACAGTAGTATGGAAGACTCCATGGCGTGTTTGGAGTTGATGAAGTGGAAAGTCAAAAAGATCGTGAAATCTGAGTTTAATGGCAAAGATATATAAAACCGTGGATGACCAATCACGAGGAACTGCGTTCCTAATTAGAGCATAGAACATATTTATTTAAATAAACACACACTTAATACATACATACATTTCTTGTTTTTTTGTAGAAGTTTAGTATACTATATATGGGAGTCAAATGGGTGTAGTTCTGGTACTGGGCAGAACCAATCCGTATGGAACCTTTGATCGCCGCAGATAGAAGATAAGTCTTTTTGTAGAGTCCAAAATTGTTCTGGAGAAACGTTTTTCCTCGTAAACTTTTTCTTCCTGCAGAGCCATCTCAGTTAAATTTAATGAAGTGAGCTGTTTGAGCAATATTCAACTGCAGCTCGTCAGAACTAAAAATTTCTAAGTAAATTTCTTACTAAGTTCACAAGTGCCACCGAGGCTTTTCTCTTGCCTTGGTTATACCTTCTTTCAATGAAACTAAAATGTTTTTTGCATTTTATGCAAATTGTTCGCATCCAGCGGCAATGTTTGTCAACAAGCGATCATAAAAAATTAAAAATATGAAAACCAATATTTGCTTAATTAAAAACACGCACTCATACTACGATTAAAAAGTCATGCGTACATACACACCTGTCCCAAAATGTTTGGCTCGCTCTAAAGGGTACGCAGTGGCTATCTCTTACTACACCACCAACTGCTGCTACCTCATTGTTGTCCTACCAGTCGCTTGCCGCTTAGTTTGACTATTTGCGTATGTATGCAAATGTGTGTAAGTGTATAATTGTTGTTGTGCTTTTCTCCTTATTTACCATGAATATTGTATATTTCATATGCGCTCAGTTTATTTTTGTGTATTGTATTTACGCATTTGAATTTGTTTTCTTTTCGGCTTTTTATTGACGTTTGTGCTGCTGCTCCGTCTCAGCTCTGCCATTATTGCCATTGGCTTTTGGTCCTTGAGGTTTACGAGATATTAAAATGTTTTCACAAAAGCTTAACTGTCTTTGCGCTGTCAATTTAAATTAAAATCAAGCCAAAGTCAACACAATGGAAGATGGTGGCTCATTTTGTTTGCAATTAAATTTTGGAATTATGTTCAAGTAGCCAGAGTAAAGATGAAAAAGAGGGGGAAATGTGCTAAGGTTGTTGATTTTTTTATTTTTCATTTTTTATGTTCTATTTTATGTAAGTTTATTTCTTTCACCTTATTTTATTTTTTTTATCTTACCGAATTTTAATTAATTTTAATTTGTTTTGATTTTTTGTTCTATTTTATTTTATTTTACAATACTTCATTTCATTTTATTTTATTTTATTTTATTTTATTTTATTTTATTTTATTTTATTTTATTTTATTTTATTTTATTTTATTTTATTTTATTTTATTTTATTTTATTTTATTTTATTTTATTTTATTTTATTTTATTTTATTTTATTTTATTTTATTTTATTTTATTTTATTTTATTTTATTTTATTTTATTTTATTTTATTTTATTTTATTTTATTTTATTTTATTTTATTTTATTTTATTTTATTTTATTTTATTTTATTTTATTTTATTTTATTTTATTTTATTTTATTTTATTTTATTTTATTTTATTTTATTTTATTTTATTTTATTTTATTTTATTTTATTTTATTTTATTTTATTTTATTTTATTTTATTTTATTTTATTTTATTTTATTTTATTTTATTTTATTTTATTTTATTTTATTTTATTTTATTTTATTTTATTTTATTTTATTTTATTTTATTTTATTTTATTTTATTTTATTTTATTTTATTTTATTTTATTTTATTTTATTTTATTTTATTTTATTTTATTTTATTTTATTTTATTTTATTTTATTTTATTTTATTTTATTTTATTTTATTTTATTTTATTTTATTTTATATTATTTTATTTTATTTTATTTTATTTTATTTTATTTTATTTTATTTTATTTTATTTTATTTTATTTTATTTTATTTTATTTTATTTTATTTTATTTTATTTTATTTTATTTTATTTTATTTTATTTTATTTTATTTTATTTTATTTTATTTTATTTTATTTTATTTTATTTTATTTTATTTTATTTTATTTTATTTTATTTTATTTTATTTTATTTTATTTTATTTTATTTAGTTTATTTTATTTTATTTTATTTTAATTTATATTATTTTATTTTATTTTATTTTATTTGATTTTATTTTATTTGATTTTATTTTTTTTTTTTATTGTATTTTATTTATGTTTCAATCTTTACTTTATCTTAGTACACAATACAGGCTTCAAATCATATATTTTGATGAGTGCTTGTATGCATTTGAATATATATGTATAAATGTTGTGATCTCACGATATCACATCACTTGATGACGGTACGTGAGATCGACTCATGAGTCAAATCACATGGATATGGTAAATGGTATTGCAGCAAATCGTGCTACTCTTATAAGCATTACACCATATCACATCGCACTATAGTATCACATGATACCACATCATATGTTATGATTTTAAATTAATACAATTAAATTAGGCATCGTTATTATATTGCATCACTTTGCTTAAAATAATAACACATCCCATCTCGTTCGAATTTTTTAACAATTCTCTTCATTGGCAATTCAAAACGAGTCACATCATATATGCAGAAATGACAGATGAGATTTTCCAATATTCATATCAAATTATATTATAGGTATAACATCAAATCAGCTAATTTAGAAGTTGTTATCTTTAAATCACAAAATCACCATAAATCAATATTTAGTGTACTAAAGCGCGTCAATATTAAGTTATCACTTTATACACCTGCATCTTACGACATCGCGTCTTAAGACCATAATATGTCATTACTTCAATTCAAATCATTGTATTAGCTTACTTAGTTTTCTTCGCTAAGAATTGCAACACATGACAATAAGGTAATCTACATCTCATCAAACTTTAATTAAACTTGAATTCAAATCACAACTAGTTACATTAGTTAAAAACTCAAAAGAACATATCATATGACTTTTAATCACGTCACAAAATCATATCACATCTACAAAATATTCCACTGCATCGTCACATCACTTCACATCGCAACAAATCACAGCACATCACGTCATTACATCACATCGTTACATCACATCACGTCAATACATCACATCATATTATATCACATCATTTTACAAATTTTTAACGCCTAAAATTGCAGCACAAGCTTAAAAAAATTTAAAAAGAATAGCTTTCCCAAATTATTTCTCCAAAATTGCCATAGCTTCCTGAATAACAGAATCCACCTACACTAGAAGCATAGCAAACTCACACACACACATACATACCATAAATAAAACGGATATACAGGTATAAAATGTCATTGCTTGGACAGCAGAACGGTATGCAAAATCGTTGTTTCCCGTCTAGCCAGCTACAATGGATGACAAGTTGTGCACATACACATTTACACATATACATATATTGTACAATACAAATTCAAATAAACAAAGTGAGAAAAATACAAATACAAATATTTTACAACAACAAAATGTTCATGACAATTCAGTAAATTTTTGCAATTTTAGTGCTTCAACCATTTTGGCACTACTCCACCACAACAACAATGCACTACCATTTTGTTGTTCTTTTGTTGTTGTTGATCTGTGTTTTACTTTTGGTTGGCTCACTCAGTGTTGTTTACCTCAAATCTGCTTATTGTTGTTTTTATGTTGTATTCTCAACTGAGCCGAGCAGCAGAGCTCAGCAATGAACTTGGAATGCTGAATGTCAAGTATTCATCTGCCTGTATGTCTGTTTGTCTGTATGTATATATGTGTGTGTGTGTGGAGAAAATGATTGTTGCTTCGTTGGCTTATAGCTTGTTGCATACAACTTGGTTCTTGGTGTCTGCTGTTGGTTGCTTGTTGTTTTTCACTTTCTTTTTTGATTTTTCTGGTTTTTCTTTTCTTTTTTCTTTACATTCTGCTAATAAAATATTCAGTCGTCTGGGTCGGCTGAACGTCGGTTCCACCTTTGACAATTCCAGTCGGCTGAAAGGAAGGTGGTGCAGTGCGGTGGTAATGGCATGGCTCCTTGAGTACTTAAGTACTTAACTGGTGTTTTTTTATTTCTTCTGTGCGAATGTGCTTGTGTCACTTTATGCCAGTCAACAGTTAAATGCTTGAAATCAGAAATTTTTCGCTTCGTCGGTTGAGGCTGAGGTTAAGTGAGTGTTCTTCTTTCATTCTTTTTTGTGAGAATTTTACTATTTTTTAATTTATTTCCACATTTAAGTTTGTAATATTTCTGGCTTTTTCGGCTGGTTTTGGTAGGAGGTCAACCTATTCCTCTTAAGAGAAGATGTGTCATTTAATTTTTACCCTCATCTTAAGCTCAAATGCGTAGTATTTGAAAATTTATTTAGAGATTTTATAGGCAGAGTTCTTTTATCCTCATTATTTGAGTCCCATCTGAATAGAGCCACTAACTTCAAGCGGAGTCAGTTTAAATGCCCTTTATGGATTAATATCGAACTTTCCGCCTTGCCAAATAGCACACCACGACCTCTTTATTAAATATAATTGTTCTGACCTCATATTTTTTATATCAGGCACAGTTCGTAGTTTCCGAGCTTCCTCAAGTGTTTTGGCAATATGAACCTTGAGATTCGGAAACAACTCAACCCAGATGAGAATACAGAAAAACATTCCAGGCCTGTTACGTCACTCAGTCCAGAAAATAACCAGATGTTTAGCAGTCTATCGGATGGAATAGTCATGAGTTCGAGTTTTGGCCACACCAATATCCAAAATTATAGAAAATCAGTTTAAATAGCGCTCACAGATGGCAGGATATGTAAATCTAACGAGTCTATTTCCGGCGTCAAATAAAAACCTCCTTCTAAAAATCCATCAGCCGCTTGGCAGCACGGACTATAGCACTCATTTGCTGGAAGAAAGCATTCCACAAATTGGAGGATGACCACGGCCAAACATTTTTTCAGCGGTTAAAGAGCTTCAATTATACATACCTACACGTATATGAATATATAACAAAACCACAAAAAAGAAAGAGAAAAAAAACTCAACACGAATGGAGTTCTTAAAAAAAGCACGGGGAATCTTACGATTACTTAATAAATCAGATCCGAGCTCTCGGATATACCAAGCTAATTTTGGATTATATTGGAATTTATCGCCGTCTGCAACCGTACATCAGGGAAAAGGAAGCTAATATAAGTCTTTCGCAGAGCCACATACCGAAGACATCAATTTGGCTCCAATTAAGCTTCCCTCTTTCTGCCGTGAACCGTGATCCGTTGGTTACCTCATATAAAACAAGGGTTAGTCCAGGCTGCACGAAACGTGAACTCAAAAATAGGCATAGTCCTGCAACCGTAGCATAATTTCCAGTTTCAAAACTACACCCCATCGCACCTCATTCGGCGCCGTTCGCAGCAACTTTGACTGACGTCTGAAACGACTTGGCGCATTTTACATCGAGATCTTAAATTGAAAGCGTACAAAATACAGCTTGTGTCAGAACTGAAGCACTCGACTTTCCCAAGCGATATCGCTTCGCTTTATGGGCTCTAGAAAACTTCCAAGATCTGAAGTTTTCGGGCCAAATTTTGTTCAGCGATGAGGCCCATTTTTGGTTCAATGGATATGTATACAAGAAAATTGCCACATTTGGGACGAAGAGCAATTTGAAGAGATTCAAGAGCTGCCATTCCTTACATAAAAAAAAAAAGTTTGGTATGGTTTGTGGTCGGTGGAATCGACGGTTCATATTTCTTCAAAAATGAAGCCAATGAGAATGTAACCGTTCATAATCACCGTTATCCCGTCATTAAAACTGACTATTTGATGCTTGAAATTGAAGTTCATTATCTCGGCGACATTTGGTTTCAACAAGACGGCGCCAAATCCCACACATCGCATCAATCGATGGATTTATTGAGAGGAACCTTCGGTGAGCAGATAATTTCACGTTTTGAGCCGGTCAATTGGGCACCAAGACGTTAGACTTTTTACTGTGAAGATATATAAAGTCTAAAGTCTATGTGGATAATCCTACTTCGCTTCAGGCCTTGGAGCAAAACATCATGCATATCATTCGCCAGTTACCAGTTGAAATGCTCGAACGTATCATCGAAAATTGGACTCAACGGATGGACCATCTGAGACGTAGCCGCGGCCAATATTTGACAGAGATAATTTTCAAAAAATTAATGCCCAAAAATGTTTATTCGAATCATAGTAAAAACTCCCCATTTCATTTGAATTTTCTGTCGTTTTTCTATAAAAAAGTCCCCAACCTTGAAATGAATCATCTCTTAGATCTCGGTCACACCTTTTCCTTAGCACTTTCCATGCTGATAGCTGTGTAGGCGTTGCAAGTTTGTTTTCATTATGTAAAGACTTAAATGTTATACATAAGCAGCCTCTGATATATCTACAAATTCTGGTGTTGAAGTTCTCACTGCCTTTCTTTCAGCAACCTTTTCTTTTAATTCTTCTTTTCCAGCTGTTTCTCATCAAGTTTCTGTTTCCTCAGGCGCTCCTGACAACTTACCAACTTTTGTAGTTGATCGATAGCGATCGGTTCTGCCGCGTCTTTATCCCCGCGGGTAATTCGCGATGGAAAATTTTACATTTAGGCATTTAGGTCATTAAATGTACGTTGGCACAAAGTTGATCTTTTAAAGAGCTGAAAATATTAATGAGCTTAGAGCCGAAGTGGGTTAGAACTTGTGTCCTTTCGTTGCAAAAATGTTGCAAAAATATAAAGACGCTCAACATGATATGAGAAATATCCGATCAGGTTTAGTTCTAATTCTCAAATATCATTTAGTAATAAGTTCGATTATGTCATGATAGAAGGCAATAAATTTTTTTAAGTTTCAATACCAAGAACTTCAGGCCATTTTAATAGCTAAAATTTACCTGCAGCATCTCTTTTCCTCAATAAGCTCTCTTCAATGCTCAAACTTTGGTGGAAAATATTCACAGATAAACTAAGAAGATCTGCAGCTGCTACATTTGAGGGGCGTCTTTTAGAGATTAGTTTAGGAATGAGACCAACCCGTATTATCGCTATGAATAATTGTTGAAGAATATCACAAGGTTTTTTCCATAAACAGATTATTTCACTGATCTACACCAACAAGATTTTAAAATAACCCTTACTAACTGTAGGTCTGCGTGCCGTTTCAGCTGAAAATTTTTCTAATATACGCATTGATTACTTGGTTGAATGAGAAAGCGGAGGTTGTGTCCGCAGTTGGCGGCATCTAAGCCACAGAAAAGATTTAGCAAGCAGATCCGCAGTTGCTTTTGTTAGAGAGGGGCGTCCTCAGATCAGTTCAGGAGTTAGGCCAACCCGGATAATCGCTTGTTTTCGGTTACCGGTCGATTGAACGTTCCATTTAACCTTATGACGCATCTTTTTGGCAGCTCATTGAGAGATCATTGTGCTCTCCTGAGCTGGGAGTATCGTGAAATACGTGATGTGACTATTAAGTAGTGAGACTGATTCCATAAAAACCGTATATTTCAAAATTATTCTACAACTCTGCCTTCCTCTTCAAAGTATTGTAGTTCCCTTGAGCAGCTATATTTACAATGATTCCAGCGCGTTTTCAATGCTTCGTAACATTTCTGGAACGCTTCGACTGGTATGTCCACGAGTACCCTCGTCACGGCCGCCTGGATGTCCTCACTCGACTCAAAATGTGTTCCTTTGACCACCGATTTTGCTCTAGGGAACAAAAAATAAGTCCCAGGGTGACATATCGGGCGAATAAGACGGTTGTTGCTACACGGCGATCCCTTTAGAGGCTAAATACTGGGACATGCTGAGGGCGGTGTGGCACGGCAAGTTGTCGCGATGAAGGATCCAGTTACGAGCGTTGTCTTGACACACCCTGTTGACCCGTTTTTGCAATCTTTCAAGTACTTGGCGATAGGAGACTTGATTTACGGTTTGCCCCGGTGGCAGAAATTCTTTGTGGACGATTCCACGTCTGTCAAAAAAGGCAATAATCATCGTTTTCACCTTCGACTTGCTCATGCAAGTTTTACTTAAACTTAAACTCTTTATGCACACATGGGCACGGATAAGAGCACAATCAGCATGTACTTTTACAATTTTAGTGTACGTTTCCGAAGCTGTTTCGTTCAATTTGGCGCAAAATTTTCGCGATTTCGTTTGGACAATATATCAATGGAGAGGAGAATGATATCGGGAGAAGGGAAGGAATTTCAAGGACGCAGGGTTACCACAATCGCAGCAATATAATCAGTATCATTACTTCATTGTCACACCTCTTATGTGACGCCTCACTCAGCTGACGAGTGGACACACGCAGAGGTAGTGCTCCATCGCTTCATCATCTACAGTCACTATCTGCACTTAGCCAATTTTACTTTACATAGTTTGTGGAGCTGATAACTCGTAAATAGCTGGAAGTACTTTGGGACATTAAGCACTGCTGCATACAACCTCGTCTGACTTTTCATTTTCCCGTAACCCATGAGATCTGCACATTGCAGCTCTGGCAAAGATTTGATTTGACACTTGTTCTCTAGCATCCACTATGCTAGTGCTCCATATGTTAGCATGGGTTTCTCGACACTTTTTTAAAGCCAAAGCATGGCATTTTTGTAGAGCTACCATAATTATTTCAAAATATAAATAAATTGTATAAATTTCTAAAATTACACCACACAAAATAAACAACTTAAACCGGCACGGATGTATGAAAAAAAATTATCTCCTAATCTCATAAATTAAACGCACTCATACGAATCCAGATGCTTGGAATTTGTACGTCTGCGTCTGTCTGTCTGGTTGGTTAGTTGTCCGTCTGGCTGGCTGGCAGGCAGCCACCGCACATAGCAGCGCCAGCGCAATCAACGTTGTGATCAACGCAGCGTGACATGTCGACGCCGGAGTCAACATAGTCACAGCTATCAGCAACAATAACAACAACAACACGGCTACTACATCAAAACGCTACCAGCTGAAGGCTGCCAAATGCATTTTGAGCTTGCTGAGGAAAGCGAGTATATATTCCGTTGTTAAGTATACGCCATGACAAACGCAAAAACATATGAAAGAGCAAAAGCAAATCAAAAAAATCACAGTTCACAGTTCACAGTTCAGCGGGCGACAAGCGCGACAACTACCAAGCGCTGCAGCTGCCATACGCTCCATGTGAGACATTTTGACCGCCAAAACCACATGCTCTTCATTCATGATGAGGGGAGAGAGGCGATCTTCCCTTACTAAAACTGGCAACCGGCGTCTCTGTCTGCGACATTAGCGGACCCCCTGGCAGGATAATATAATTTAAGTGACATTTTTGTTTATGGCTGCTACAATTTCACATTCAAGTGGTTAACTGCGTGGGGGGAGGGGGATGGAGGGAGTTGTGTGGGCAGCCAACTAACTAACTAACAAAGTAAGTATCAATTGTGGCACCAAAAATGCTTAACTTTCCCTTGCTTTTCCTTTCGCTTTACTTTAATTTCATTTCATTACATTTCTTACGCCAGTTGAAGGGTCGCAACTGCAAAAAATACGAATATTCAAACACAACGAGTGACGACCGCAACTATCAAATTATCCCTTCCTTCTGTTATATGCGCACACTCATACATACATATGAGTGTGTATGTCTACTCTTATGGCAAACTTCGCTGGGGAAACCCTCATCTTTGTCGTTTGTGTCGCTATAGCGATAAATTACCGTTTAACTTCCGGCTTCATCAAACCACTTGTAATTTTACTAGCGCATCTCTGCACACGCGACACACACATACACACACACACATACACATACATATACATATATATAATACCACACATTTATTTCATGGTATTTTATAGAAATATTTAGAAATTAAGCGCTCCATCATTGCCGCTACTCAAATGGTTGGCCATAGTCATTTATAGGCAGCTACACATGTGTATATACCTAGGTGTATGTGTCTCCACTAATATTCACATGCCCTTGTTTAAGCGTATTACCATTCTTTTAACCTCCCCACTCTTTCTCCCCACCATTGTCAACCACAAGGAAAAACAAAACTATTAAGCCGACATAAAATGTGCATAGGGTCCAATGAGCAGCAGGCATAAGGACACAATGAAAACTATCAACGAACCTGTATGGCCTATGATGTGTCTGTCCGTTTGGTCTAACTGTCTATTTGTCTGTGGTGTGTGGAATTTTT
The DNA here is from genome assembly GCA_037013455.1 of Ceratitis rosa. NCBI lineage: Eukaryota > Metazoa > Arthropoda > Insecta > Diptera > Tephritidae > Ceratitis > Ceratitis rosa. Next base: position 31,125,196 of record JAWMAG010000004.1, read on the forward strand.
GGTTTTTTTGTTTTTCATTTTCGCTTGGTAAGAATTGTATTTATTTGTGCAGTGAGAGAAAAAATATTCAAAACTGGAAAACTTTTAAGGAAAAATTAAAGTTTTCTCATTGATTTTATTGAAGACACAGCGGAAGAACTTTCACAGATCTCTAACCAAAACCGAAACTAATCTAGAGCACGTCCTGGCGCCCTTTTTTGATTGCAGGTAGTTAAGAGTGCTGCTCGGAGAGTTTTAGAACAACTGAGAATTTCGCTCCTGCATCCCAAAGTGTTGAAGAAAGCCCAAATTTTTTGGCCATTCCTCGTCGTTCTTTAGAATTGGACATTCCACAAACATCATTACCACGTATTTTGCATTAAAACTTGGGTCTTAAGGCTTATAAAGTTCACTTAACGTAATAAGTCAAGCCAGCCTATCATCAACAGCGTCGTACCTTTGCTGATTGGGTGCTGGAAATGCATGAAAATTATCTAGAATTTTATCATCTTGACTGATGAGGCCCATTTCAACCTCAATAGCTACATCTATAAGCAAAACTGTTTGTTGAAAATCCTCTCCATCTTCAACGTATAACTGTTTGGTACGGTTTATGGTCCGGCGGGATCACTGGACCTTACTTTTTAGAAAATGTGGTTCGAGCAACAGTTGCCGATGAATGGATTGCACTATCCAGAGATGGTTAATGATTTTTTGTGACCGGAATTGTATGGTTTTGAACTGAACAATGTTTACTTTCCACAAAACGGCGTTACCTGCCACACAAGCAATGAAACTGTCGATCTTTTTAAGGAAAAGCTTTCGGACCGTGTTATCACTCGAAGAGATGATCGCATTAGCCAACGAGATCTTATGATTTAACACCTTGTAACTTCTCCCTTAGATTCGACGTGAAAGATAAGGTCTACGCCAACAGATCAACTTTAATTCAAGTCCTTAAAGATGGAATTCATGAAACTATTGAGAGCATACGGCAGCCATTTTGTGATTTTGTAATGGAAAATTTCATAAAAAGGATACGGTCCAGCAAGTGTATTCGTGTTGACCATTTGGCTGTTATTATTTTCCATTATCAATGGCTTATCTTCCACTTTACATTGAAATATATTGTACATCCGATCATTTATATCAAAAAATACATTTTACTTGAATATCAAAATTACACCTCTTATTGGGAAACCCTCTATTATCCACGCTTCAGATTCGTTAAGTTTCTTTGCATAATTATTCTTTACCAAAATCATTACTATCTCGATGTGGCCAGATAGAGAACTTAGAGCCTACCTACATTCACTGTCTAGGCTTGAGTTTATCACTTGCGACGATAGAACCAAAATTGTCGCGTGTAAGTAGCTACTTTCTGTATTTTATTTATAGTTTTCCACTAGAGCTCTACAGGTTCTTTATATACCTAGTATTTGCACTTGGAAGATGCTAGTTAAACTTGATAGCCGAGAAGGAATTAAGATTTTGATAAATTTGAGGTATACCGCTGCCCCCCCTACACAGTGTATTTTGAGATGGTGTATATTGAGATGGCGTCCTTCTCTTCTACAAAACTTCACAATCTCGTCTGGAAGTTGTCTTCTCCGGTTAACAACCATTGAAGTGTGACCTTGGAAGATGACGTCATTTATAGAGGAAATACTTAGGTTTGATTTAAATGTTAGAAAAATATATCGTTGAGACTTAATTAAAGAAAACGTAATGCGCTTCCAGGCGCAACATTTTTAATAAAATTTAAAAAGCAAAAATTATTAAAATTTACCCGAACGTCTAATATTGAAAGTCTCCTGAGTTGTTACAGTTTCTACATCAGTTAATTATCTAGGTCCAATGTAATTCTCTGATAGCCAGGTAGCACTAAAAATCCGAAAATCTGTCACAAGAAAATTTTAAGCTGAAAAGGATTGCCACAAATCACCAAACGTGAAGACTAAGCCGTTCTCTTTAAACCTAATATGGGCTATAGTAAGATATAAGCTAACGAGACGTCGAAAGAGAAAGAAAAAGGGGTAAGTCACCTCCACTTTCGCCAACATAAAAGAGTATATGATTGCCGTTCAACACCTGAAATCTCTCTATAAGAGAGATGTTAACTCGAAATAAAAAAGTCTCAATTGTTACAACATGACTATGATCATGTGGCTGGCAGGGAATGAAAGAAGATCGAAAGAGATGATCTCGCTAAAAGGGAACGTAATATCTTTCTATTAAGTAGGCACGCAGAGTAGCTGGACGTAACATGAAACGACTTTTGCAGGTATTATAGAGAGAGAAGAGAGAACCTAACGCCATAACGTACTTCCTTTGCATATATCTGCATTGCAATTTGCAGGAGTAGGTTGAAGTCCCTAGAAGCGGCGACCTTTAGAGATTTGAGCGAAAATATAACGGTTACTTTATTTTCAAAACACCAAACGGCGATTTGAGGAGCAAGTGAGGACTAATGGCATCATTAGTGGTATCACAATAGATCCATATTGTAACCTAAGTGCGCTAATACCTAAGCTACGCCTTTAAAGTAATTGCAAAGCTCTGACAACTCTACTCAGTCTATCACAAAGGCAAAAGAAAAAAATGTTTGGAAAAGAAATCGTTTGATGACAACAGCTGATCTCTTTGAACTTTTTCGCAGCCAACTTCGCACATAACCGCTTTACCGTTCAACTTTTGAACAGCTGATATACATAGTAAGGCTTGTTTGTAAAAACTTTTGTTAAATTAGTTGGTATATTTTTTGCTCGGTGCCTTTTCGAAGATGGAACACCGAAAACAACATTTTAATTTACTGTTTTACAATCGAAATGGTAAAAATGCTGTTCAATCTTGGTGAAAATTATGTAATATATACGGAGCAGATGTATTGATCGAACGCCAATGCCAAGATTAGTTTGTAAAATTTCGTTCCGGCAAATTAAATCTTAAGAATGGACCACGTCAGGAAGGCCTCCTGAAACCGAGAATAAAATAAAGTCATTGGTCTATACAAATCGTCGGAAAATAACTCGAAATACAGCTAAGGGAATACATTTGCCTGACGTGATCATTAATAAGCACATGAAACGTCTTGCATTAATTTGAAGCTTGATATATGGGTTCGTCTTGTTCTTAAAGAACGAAATTTGCTTCTTCGACTTAACAACTGTGATTTGCCCATCAAATTTCTAAGAAATAATCCATTCTTAGAGGGCTTTACTACTAGCGAAAGAAAGGTGCATTGTTTACTATAATGTAAGGCCCAAGAGATCGTGATCTTAAAAGGATGAGCCGCTCAAGCAACCTAGAGGGCGTTTATTTACCATAAAACGATTATGTTGTCCGTTTGATGGGGTTTCAAGGGAATAGTTTATTTTGAGCTTTTATCGGTCAATTATATTCATCGTTATCATAATTGGTGTAGGCACCACTTATGCGATTATAACCGAAACAACAATGGCACGCTATTCGCTCTGTCTCTTCGCTTTTTGGCACGAGTTGGGAATACCAAGTGAAAACCAAGTCACTCTCCGACTTCCGACAAAGCTTTGGTAGCTTGAATATACGTAGGATGTTGTATGTAATAGCCACCATATTTTCCAGATTTGGCACCTTCGGACTATCACTTTTTCGGGTCTCTCCAAAAATATTTGGGTAGGAGGACCTTTATCCCAATTCAGGAGGTCAAAAAGCACTTGGACCAGTTTTTTTATGAGCGTTTAATCAGTCTCTTGCCCGAAAAATTACTAAAAGTTTTTGCTCAAAATCGAAAATAGATGATTTAATATTAGCTATACTGTACAAAATAAACAATCGTTAACGTCCCAATAATATGGTACAAATACTTGCTTCTACTAAATACCAGCTTCATTATGGTGTATGGTGAACTGGTATTTTTTCATCCCAAAAATACTAGTTTACAACGAGAATATTTCCTTACTAGTCTACCTTTTTCCCTCTATTTATTACAATTTAAAAAAAAATTGTGAGTGCACAAATTAACACACACACTCACATAAACACACACACTAACATAAGCATTTGTTAACCGAAAAATTTTATGAAACGTTTTATTACACTAATTTGTATTTGTATGGTTTGGTCTTTTGGTTGGTTGACCGTTTTGGTTAGCTGAATAGTTAGTTGGTTCGTTGGTTGGCTGGCTTGGCTGCCTGACAGGCTTGGTCGGTAGCCGGTATGACGGTAATGGCTGTTGGTTTTCAGTCGCTGCTCCTTTAAGCGCTCACGACTCACTCACTTACTCACTCACACTTTTCAGCGCACACAGACACACACAAACACATGCAAAGCACATACCTATGTATGTGATGTTTATGTGTTTTTAGTTAGACTTTTTGGGCAAAGTGCCCAAAATAATTTCATGCTGTTGATGACACACACAGATAGGTATATATATATATATATATATATATATGAGTGTGTGTTCGTATGTATGTGCAACGCACCGCCATTGTATGCACTCGAGTCTCAAGTCTCTATTAGCAAAAATTTCTACATTCAAGTGCTGCCAGTCTGTTTAGGTATGATAATTTCTATTCCATTCTTTGCTTTTATATTTCTTTGTATTTCCATTTTGTTGCAATATTTTATATGTAAAAGTTTTCGTGTACATATTTTTTTGTTTTTGTTTTTTACATTTCTATTTTCTAAATAATTTGGTTGTTTTTACCGTGTTTTGTCTGTATATATATATTTGTTCTTTTGCAGGTTTTGGATACTTTTCAAGTGCGCTTTTGGAAAATTAGTTTGGCAGCAAAAGCGTTGGCGGTGAATTTTGTCATTTGTTGTTGGTCTATGGTGTTTATAGATACGCGCATACGTAGGTATCTTCGAATATATGTATGTATATGCATCAATGCTTTTCATTATTTTTAATTTTTAATTTTCTTGGTATTTTTTATTTATATTCTCTTTTTTGGGTACCGAAATAGTGGGTGATCCAAGTAGAGGCATTTTTTTCAATAGCCTTTTTTTGACAGAATGAATAGACCAGGCAGTGAAGACAATATTGCGGCCGTAACTGAGAGTGTACGCGAATACCCTGGACAGTCGATTCGGCGCCATTCTCAGCAAGTCGGACTGGCGTATGGAATGATTTGGCGCATTTTACGTCACCATTTTAAGTTGGGCTGAAGCCGCTCGACCATCCAAACCGACATCGTTTCGCTCTACGGGATTTGTAAAGTTCCACGAATATCCGATGTTTTCGAAGTAAATTTTGTTCAGCGATGAGGCCCATTTCCGGTCCAATGGGTATGTTAGCAAGCAAAAATTACCCCACTTGGAGCGAAGAGAAATCTGAAGAGATTCAAGAATTGCCATTTCATCCAGAAAAAAGCATCTGGGCCGGTGGAATCATCGGTCCAAATTTCTTCAAAAATGATGCCGGTGAGAACGTAACCGTCAAAGGGGACATTTGGTATTAATTAAGAGAACACTTCGGTGAGCAGATAATTTCACGTTTTGGGCCTGTCGATTGACCACCAAGATCGTGTGATATCACACCGTTAGACTTTTTCCTGTGGGTATATGTAACGTCTAAAATCTACGCGGCCTAGGAGCAAAACATCACGCTTGTCATTCGCCAGTTATCAGTCGAAATGTTCGAACGAGTCATCGAAAATTCGAAAATCCAACGAATGGACCATCTGAGACATAGCCACGGCCAACATTTGAAAGAGATAATTTTCAAGATAAATTAATGCCAGAGAATGTTTTTTCGAATGATAATTAACATTCTCCATTAAATTTGAATTTTCTTTGTTTTTTTTTTATTAAAAAAGTATGGAACCTGGAAATGGCTCATCCTTTATTTCTATTTCTCGATGCGGTAACCATTCCGCTTGGTTCTAAAGAGAGCAATCTAAAAGAGAGCAAGCTTCAACGGAGCCACATCGATATCTTTGGCTTAAGGGTTCGCTGAGGTGTAACTACAGTGTCTGTTCACCCCAGATGTGGATGAGAGTGGATGTTGACCTTGCAGCAAACTGGTCGCTATATAAACCAAGACAGGAGAAGATAGATACTTGCGCCTTTTTCTTGTTACTGGATTTATAATGGGAGAGAGAGAAAGTCAGGTACCGATTACTATCGTCAACTCCGAAGAGCGAACATCTCATCCACAATCCGCAAAATCCGCTGATCAGAGCTCATGTCCAGATGCAAGAGAAAGACTACGGGATCGAAGGTGCTTTCTACAAGCGCTAAGAATGCTCCATTGAGTGCACCTTAAGAGAACTTTGAGGCGGCATTTCAAGCTCCCTAAGTATAGCTGCCATCAGAACTATTGGTTTTCGAGAAAGTTAAAAGAACCGATGGAGCTGTGAATATTTTTGACTGCAGTGGTTAGGAAATAGGCTGCATACCTCGCAATTCGGGCCGCATTGCAGACGAAAGAGTATAGAGTCTGATATGCCCGAGTATAAAGAACTTGAATAGATAACCAACAGGGCTTCCACATGAATACCTCACAAAGATATGAGGCGTCTTTCAGAAAGTTTAATGGCCGCAGCTTATATCTGTAGAAACGAGAAAAGGGATCTGGGAACTGAGCTTCAGAGTGAATTGAGTTTATGGAGGGAGCACTTTTCCAGCATGTGCAACTAAAGTTAAAGTGAAATCCAGTTCACCATGATTCCTAAACCTATGACGATATGCTCGATAATCCGACTTTGAAGAGGTTCGAAAATGATTGCGCACATAAAAAATAACAAAGCGGCGGAAGCTAATGGTTGACTATTGAGCTATTCAAGACTAGCGACGAAGAACTAACAAGGTGTGTGCATATGCCCCTTTGCAAAATTATTTGCGGTGAGTGTACGCCAGATGATTGGATCCAAAGGGTGCTCTGAAACTAAGGGGCACTACAACGTCCCGTATATATCGGGCGTATTGTATGGAAAACTAAGTTTTTTAACCCCGAAAAACTTATACGACTGCGTAAGCTGATGCTGAGTAATACCTAAAGCTCAGTAAAAATCAGGAAAGACTTCTGACTTTCCAAACTTGAAACTAAAGAAAATAATACGAGCTGCAGAACAAATTTAAAAAAGTATACTTTTCGATATGAACTTATGCCGAGGATATGATTCAAAATTCAAGTCCTTTCTCGACGAATCAAAACCACGTTCTACAAGTCGTTCATTACTATCGTGAAGCATGGACGATGAAAACATTCGATAAGTCAACATTAGAAGCTTGCAGGAGAAAATTTTTGCTGAAGATTTTTGGTATTGTACTCTGTCGGCGATGAATAGCGCAGTCGGCTGTAAGAGTTACACGATGACATTGTCATATAGCAGCGAACTAAGACACAGCGGCTAAACTGGCTAGGTCGTATGATCTCTATATATACAAGCCCAGCAGCATTGCAAACTTACGATGTAATACTCACCAGTGAAAGTAGTAAATAGAAAAACTCTACTCTGTTGAAAGGATCAGGTGGATAAGGAGCTGCCTCCACTTTGCTTTTTCAACTGACGCCAATCTATGAAGAAAAGAAACAACTGGTGAGCTATTTTTGATTCGTCTGTGATGTAAATGGTGTCCAGGCCTAGACCAATGAAAAGTAGTACTATTAGTCATGTGCAGTAAAATAAGTCACTTCCATTGTGATTAATTTAAAAAAATTTTAAATAAAATATTTTTTCTCGATTTTCGTGGTACAATATTACAATATTTTGTTATTAAAAAAAAATATATATTTAAATATAAAATAAAAATGTATACTATTTTTTTATTATTTCCACACTTTTACGACATTTTTCCACCAACTTTTACTTCTAGCCTCAGCGAGAAGGTCGCTTTTTGGTTATTTACCAAAAATATTGAAAAAAAACGAACTTTCTGGGTAGTCTCGATTTTCATGGTACAATTTTTTTTTTCCGGAAAAATTTTATTTTTTGATTTGTCCCGAACTCTGGGCCACAGAATATCTCTTATTTAACAAAAAAAAACTTTTGGTGGAAGTAAATTATTAACATACTCTAAACAGTCTCATTTTTCGTGGTACAGACTTTTTATTATATAAAAATTGAATTTTTAACAATCAATTTAATATTTCCTCTAGTACCTTCCATTTTCACATAAAAACATTATCTTTCTGCTGTATTTATTTTCCAAATTCGACACAATATTATTCTAACATTATATTTCAATTAAAAAATTTAATTTCCACTTTCAACTTACCATTAATTTCAAATAATTTTATTTGCTTTTGACATGCATAGATATTTGTGCATAAAAATATTATTTATATGCTATCATTATTATTATTTTTTGTTTATAAAAATGCAAAATACAATTTTTTTACAATTATTTACAATTTTGTATTCAAAATTTGCATAAAAATGTTGTTAATCACTGCATTTCAATTAATAAATATTTTTTGTTTGCGTCATTTTGCTTTTGTCATATGCGCCTGAATTATTGTTTATTTATTCAGTTCATAACTATTAAATAAATATAGCGTAAATGATATTTTGCGCATATTTAATTAAATAAGAAATATATTGTAAAAAATATTTACATTGAAAATAAAATAAAAAAGAATAAAATTTACAGAGAATTGCGTAAAAAATTGTAAAAGCCAAAAAATTTGCATATTCGATTATTGTGTGCAAAAGCGCTGATAATCAAAATGGAATTTAATTATTTTTTAGGAGGCATACAATAAAAGTACTTAGATTACCATTAGTGCAGTTCAAAACGTAAAATTATATAGCAGCCTGAATGTAGGCAATGTTTTTTATTTCCATGTATTAAGTGGTTAAATTTATAAAACGTTGCCTACATTTAGGCGAAATATGTGCAGTTAGCGAAGACATGCACCTAAATAGTAAAATACAAATAAGCTAAGAACTAAAATCTCTAAAATTATTTTTGCGCTTAAATTGCAATATAATCTTTTTTGCCAATAAAAAAACAACTATAAAAAAATTTATGAAAAAGTCAGTGTAATAAAAAATAAAATTCATAAATGATTGCTTCGTCTGCCTGTCTATTTACGCGTTGGTGATGGCATATAACAAAGTAAACATTCATGTTTTATGCTAATGAGCTTCCATGCGCCAACAGAAAGGATAGGAAACTGTATGTACGAAGGGAAATGTAATGATTGCTTGTAAACGTGGCAGAGTGTGAGAATCAGAGAGAGACATAGGGAGAGAGAGAAGGGAAGTTGGTATTTTTTTTTTGTCTATGATTGCATTGGTAAATTTTGTTTGTTTTGGTCCTTTTGCCTACGACTCTTCATGCCGATTTGCTGTCTGTCCACATAACTTTATGATATTTGACTATTGGCACAAACAATTGTTTACAAAGGCATATGATAAATGTCTGCATCAGCTAAGGACAAAAAACAAACCCAAAATCGTTGGTTCGGGCAAGAAGTTTAAACCAAAGGAAGCAGATGACTAAGCAATCATTTGAATAGGATAGAAAAGGATATGTGCAAAGAAAATGACAACAAAAAAAAAAAAAACAAATTGCACAAACATAGCATAAATGACGGATATGAGTTTACATTTTATGAATTTATGCATACATATGTTCTTGTATTGCGTACGTTTGACTGGGTGTAAGTGTGAAGAGACAGTATACTCGTAAGTGACATATTGAGTTGAAATTGAGCTGAGGATTTAATATGGCTGGAAGATTTGATTTTTCGTAAAATAAGCAAAGGAAGTAGAAAAAGTGCTTGAGATTGAAAATTTAGAAACGAAGGGAAAGGCAAGAAGATTGTAACTGCTTTTTATTTCGCTTCCGGTTCTGCAAAAAGATGCTCTTTAAGGCGGACCCACCAGAGCAGTTTTTTTGGGATTATCAAAAAAATGATTTTCTCTATCAAAAAATATTTTTAATACGAAAAAAGTCAGGAAGACCTTAGTCAGAGACCGTTCTTTTAGGCCAATAGACCAAAATCTAAAAGCAAGCAGAGAGATAGCTCTGTAAAACATGGTCATTTCTCCCCCATGAAGGGTCGTCTGATTTTTAAAACTCATTATATCTGAGGTTTAGAAACACGAAAACGTTTTTCGGTCGAACTCCTTCGTAATTTTTCTCCAAAAACATGGAAGGACCTATAGCGTTTTACAATGCCGTCTCTCAAGCAGCTTTTCTTTCTTGTTATTAATACACTCGGAGGAATTGACAATATTGACTAGTGAAATATAGACCACTGTATCCAATATTTGGTCAACATAATCGCCCAACAGAGTCCATAATTCGAGAAACCATATTCCCACCTCAGAAATGTTGTGCCCTACGCACTGAAGAGGTTATTGTTGCTGTGGAACAAACTATCGAAGAGGACCCGAGCAATTGGAGCTCTGGCCATACACTTTATGGAGTAATTTGCCGAAGGAACTAGGTTTGCGTGTTGGAGGAGTTGATAAAGTAACCGTTTCCAGACGATTAAAATCATTAGGATTTATCCAGTAGTTTGGAAATTGGGTGCCTTATGAATTAAAGCCAAGAGACGTCGAACATCGATTCTGTATGTCGGAAATTTTGCTTCAACGCCACCAAAAGGAGTCATTTTTTCATCGGATTGTCACTGGCGATGAAAAATGGATTCATTATGATAGAGCAAAGCGCAAGAAATCGTATGTGAAGCCCGGCCAACCATCGACATCCACGGCAAAGCCGAATATCCATGGTGCTAAGGTTATGCTATGTATTTGGTGGGACCATAAGGGTGTGCTCTATTATGAGCTATTGAAATCGGGTCAGGCGATCAATGAGGACCTCTACCGAAAACAATTGATTCGTTTGAAAAAGGCCATCGCGGAAAACCCAGCAGAATATGCGACCAGACACGAATCAATAATTTTTCATCATTACAACGCTCGGCCACATGTTGCAAGGCCAGTTAAAAACTATTTGGAAAACTGTGGGTGGGAAGTTCTACCTCACCCGCCTTACAGCCCAGACATAGCACCTTCCGATTACCACTTGTTCACATCAATGCAGAATGCCCTCACCGGAGTACGCTTCACTTCAGAACAGGGTATTAGAAATTGGCTCGATTCTTTCTTGAACTCCAAGCCGGAGAAGTTCTTTTGGGATGGGATCCACAAACTGCCAGAAAGATGGGCAAACATCGTAGCTTCCGATGGGCGATACTTTGAACATTAAATGTTTAACAATTTTTTCACAATAAAGTCTTAATTTTCGAAAAATAAAACCGCACGAATTATTGCATACACCCAATAGAGTAATGGCAAACTCTAATATTTGTAATAAAGTTGAATTCTTGGCAAATAACATTAAATTATTTACTTTTAATTTCTTCTTGAAAAACCACATGCCTAAAAAAACCCCCTTTTACATACAATTGTATCTGCAGGAGGTCTGCTCAGTTTGATGCTGTTTCATTTTTTCTGATCTATCATGTCATATACATATGCATACGAGTATGTGTGTAGTTGTAGAACCATTGAAATGTATAATCAACTATTTTACACAGCACGATAATCTACTTAACACAAAGCATTACGCATTAAGTCAATGTGAAATAATTATTCTGTATTCACGCTTAATAATTCCCTTTATTCGAGGCATTTTGTTTTACAAACAGGAAATTCAAAAAAAAAATAAAAATAAAAAATAAAAAATAAAGAGAAAAGAAATAACTAATTAAGTAATTAACGGGCTTAATGCATATTACAGTTGTGTTGTCTTTTTATGTAAATATCAAATTTCACTCGCTTTCTATGGGCAACAAATGCATGTAAATGGCTCTGCGCCAGTGGCGGCAGAGAGAGGTAAGTTAGTGATGAGCAACTGGTATGCTCTTTTTGGTTCTCTTCGCAAAAAGAAACGAAAATTTTAATAACTTGAGTTTAGAACACGCTTTCCCATGTCAATATAGGCAAAGAGTTGCCGGAAAATCATATGCAAAAAACACCCACGAAGTATCAGGGTTTTCGATAGGTGGTTTGGGCTATAGGTTGATCCATCGCCATTCAGGACAAAGCCTTTTTTATATACTAGATTCCAATAAGATTTTTTTGAGGTCTTTACGTTATTCGTTTTATTATAACTTAGAAAATACTATTTTAAAAGACTTGAAAGATAGAGGAAAAAAAACATATAAGTGTAGGTAAAGAGCTTTCTATGTTACAGATATCAAGCAAATCGAACTATGACCTTAGAAAAGAGACAAATACATACAAACGAGTACATATGCTCCACATATTAAGCAAAACCGAGCGATCTAATCGGTCTTAAGACCATTTCCCGGAAGAAACACTGTGCGACATGTCAACTTAGGCAAAGAGTTACCTGTGTACCAAATTTCATGCAAATCGAAAGATTTGAAAAAGCTGTTTTTTTTTAGAATAAATCGGTTTCAGGTCCACATCCTGCAAAATTCTCTCCTCTCGGATACCTAAGTCATATACAGAAAACATCCTTCAAGTTTCAGGTCTCTACGATCGATAAAAAAGTCTAGTCTCAAATCTCTGAGGTCAGTTTTCTCTCTCTCCCTCTCTCTCTCTCTCTCTCGCTCTCTCTCTCTCGCTCTCTCTCTCTCTCGCTCTCTCTCTCTCGCTCTCTCTCTGCTGTCTCTCTCTCCCCCTCTCCCCCTCCCTCTCCCTCTCCCTCTCCCCCTTCTCTCTCTCTCCCCCTCTCTCTCTCTCTTCCCCTCTCTCTCTCTTCCCCTCTCTCTCTCTCTCTCTCTTTCCTTCTCTCCTGTCTCTCTCTCTTTGACTGGCAAAACTATGCAAATTTGACCGGAACCTGTGCCCTAACCCGTCATGCAGTGTAGTAGCCACTTTATTGGCTGTTCTTTTATTATTACTATTATTATTATTATTATTATTATTAGTATAATACTCTCGTAAATGGAATGTGCGACGCAGCTGCTAATTAAATATGCAAAATGCATTTACATATTGTGTCACAATATAAACACATATCCAAAGTCAAATACGCACACAACACAAATAATATGTACATACCCTGTAGGGAAAAATTCTATTTGTTAACTAGAATATAACTAGTTCACATTTTCACACGAACTAGTTCGTCTTTCATCTATTTTACAAGAAAGCTACTGATTTCTTTAAAACAGTGATATCCTACAAGCTGCAAATTGTCAGTATATGCATCAGCTTCATACTAGTTAAATATCGGTTCATATATACTTCATTATTTCCTTAAAGGTTGCATAATTTCTATGGTAAGAAGGCCTTAAATGACACACAGTCTTGAAGTTGGTTTGTAAAATTTCGTTTAGGAGATTTTAAGCTCAAAGATAAGCCACCTTCAGGTCGGCCAAGTGAAGATGATGATGACGATATCAAGGCTTTAATCGAATCGGATCATCATGTAACTGAGCGTGAGAATGGAGAGAAGTTAAGTATACAAAAATCTACAGCAACCGATCATAATCTCATACGACGTCTTAGACTAATAAAATAACTTGATATTCGGGTATCAAATGAATTGAAAGAAATTCATTTAACCAACCGCTTCAACGCTTGTGATATGCATTTTAAACTCTATGAATATGATCTTTTGAAACAAATCATAACTGGAGATGAAAAATGGATTGCTTACAATAACGTCAATCGAAAATAATCATGGTCCAAGTATGATGAACCGCCACAAACCACTTCAAACGCCGATATTCACCAAAAGAAGATTGTGCTGTAATTTTTGGTGGGATTGGAAGGGTGTGGTATATTTTGAGCTGCTTCCAAGGCACCAAACTATTAATTCGGATGTCTACTGTGAACAACTGGACAAATTGAATACAGCCATCAAGGAGAAGCGACCAGAATTGGTCAATCATAAAGGTGCCATATTCCACCATGACAAGGCTAGACCACACACATCTTTGGTCACTCGCCAAAAACTGAGAGAGCGTGGCTGGGAATTGTTGATACAGCCACTATATAGCCCTGAGTTTTAACCGTAAAATACTACTGTAATTCTAGTCTATGACAAACTAGTATATTTTTGACCTTTAAATACTAGTATAATTCTGGTTTATAGCAAATTAGTATGATTTCGTCTTCAAAATACTGGCATTTAACTGGGATTTTCGCCGACTAGTCTACCTTTTCCCTACAGGGTACTTATATATCGAATATGTGTGCAACAAAATAGCTGAAAACACACACACACACATATGTGTACACCTTTGTAAATTTATTTATCTATTTGTTTGTATTTTTCACATTTTAAATTCATTTCAGCTTCGATGGCTTTCGTTTACCTTTTTGCTTTTGCTTTGTTGCTTTGTTGCTTTGTTGTTATTTTGCTTTGCACTTAAATAAATTAAATTGTCAATGATTTGCAAACAACCGCAAAAAGTAAACAACAACAAGGCAAACAAGTAAACAAATGCACGAAAAAAAAAAATTTGCTGAAAGAGAGAAAAATAGAGAGAGAGAGAGAGAAGTAGGAAAGAGTTAGCGACGAAATGCAAGTCACACATACATGCCAATGTTTGCATGCATGTATATACATATGTGTATATGTATGTAAACATTTCATATGTATGGTCATTTGGAAAAAAAGCTAAAAACATATTTTTTTCCTTTGCCACAAACCAAATAATAAGCCAAATGCAATGTGTCGTCTGGAATCGCGTTGGTGGCGGTTTCTGTGGTGAATTGGCAAATTAAAGTTTAACGGTTACTTTTTAAAAGGTAAATTGTAGAGCGCAGGGCTCTAGTTAAAATGTTCACGCATTCGAGTTCAAGATTGAATACCACTTGTTTGTAAACTGACATTTTCTGACAACCTTGAAAGAGCATCGCCATTACATAGACTTCATAAGAAAAGGGTTATACAAACAACGCCATGATTTATGCATCGCGGTTGTAGTTTTTTTAGCAATTAATAATTTTGAAGAATTCTTCCTTATGTGGAGGAAAAGGTGGAAGAGGCCAGTAAAGGAAAATACGCTGGACACCAGATGGAACCTCTCCCTTGGTCTCATGCATTAGTGTTACACAGGGATAGTACAGCTGTATAGGTATATACTGTTTTTCAGGCCACAAGAGCATTATGGATAATGAAATAGCTGATGAGATTGCGAAAAGTGGCATCTGTCTTACTAGAGAACCAGAATAGGATATACAAAAGCTGCTAAATATTATATATAATGAAATTTTAGAAAGGGCAAGGGGAGATGGAACGCTTAGCGGCGTGAAAAACCATTAAGAAGATTTGCAATAGCAGCTAAGGATACACATATTTATGGCATATACGTTGGAATAAAGAATGCAGGACACTTGTTAGCCTTGTGACAGGCAAAATGGGCATTGGAAGCAATTAAACATGTAGGAAGTGCAAGAAGAAAGGCATGAATGAGACGTTAGAACACCTGTTCGGATTCCATTCGGCTTTAGCTAGAACTGTCAGCAGGACTCACAATTTGATATTAAGACTCTCGTGAACTTTGCCAGAAGCGAAGGCTTTATTTACAATAGTAAGAATAATCTGATTTATGTCCAATAAGAACCGAGTTGTTCTATTAGGACTATCGCTTTTCACAGACTTCTCTTGATACCAATTCTTCACCAGCCAAATCATTCGCCATAGGCGAAAACGGTTAATAATCTCTTATTGTGAAGTACGGAATATGCAATGGATGCAAACCAACCTCCCAACCAAGCCATCGGAGCTTCTGGCGGGTCACTATCGATATATGTAAGAACCTTTTATGGACTGCCTTAGTTTAGTTTTCTTTTTCGATTGTACTACTGTTTGTTCTTCTTGATGATGTACTTGTGCTTCTTCTTCTATTTCCTGCTACTACTCCCTCACTCGTTCTCCATTTTGTGCTATGAGCTTGTTTATTGCTACGATAGTGTCCCATATCGTCTTCGTAGTATTCTTGGTGAGCTGGGCAATGCAAGCGGATTATGTCGTGCTCTCTCTTCTTTTCATCTGCGTGAGTTGGTTACTTCATCCTGAGCGCACTCGCGGAATAAAACCCTACTCTCTTCCCTTCTTCCGTAGCTCAACGGCTGGTGTAATCTGTCACTATCTCGGGCGTGTTCCACAAATGAGACTGCAGCTTCCCAAGATGGGCCTCTTAGCCTGTTAAATCTTTCATTTTTGTTCGTATGATCGCTAGCCGGGTTTGAAATCCATCGCAATTAAAACTCACTGTAGGTAATCTAATGAGCCTCGATAAGCTCCGGTAATGAGAAGATTACATTAAATTACTGCATGTCGGAAATATTGCTTCAACGCCACCAAAAGAAGTAATTTTTGCATCGGATTGTCACTGGCGATGAAAAATGGATTCATTATGATAACCCAAAGCGCAAGAGATCTTATGTGAAGCCCGGCCAACCATCGACATCCACGGCAAAGCCGAATATCCATGGTGCCAGGGTTATGCTATGTATTTGGTGGGACCACAAGGGTGTGCTCTATTATAAGCTATTAAAATCGGGTCAGACGATCATTGGGGAGCTCTTGCAAAAGGACATCGCGGAAAAACGACCAAAATATGCGACCAGACATGAATCAATATCTTTTCATCATGACAACGCGCGGCCACATGTTGCAAGGCCAGTTAAAAACTATTTGGGAAGTTCTACCTCACCCGCCTTTTAGCCCAGACATAGCACCTTCCGATTACCACTTGTTCAGATCAATGCAGAATGCCCTCACCGGAGTACGTTTCACTTCAGAACAGGGTATCAGAAATTGGCTCGATTCTTTCTTGAACTCCAAGCCGGAGAAGTTCTTTTGGCGATGAGATCCACAAACTGCCAGAAAGATGGGCAAACATCGTAGCTTCCGATGGGCAATACATTGAACATTAAATGTATAAAAAATAATGCATACACCCAATATTTTATTTTATTTGATTTATTTTATTTTTTTATTTTATTTTATTTTATTTTATTTTATTTTATTTTATTTTATTTTATTTTATTTTATTTTATTTTATTTTATTTTATTTTATTTTATTTTATTTTATTTTATTTTATTTTATTTTATTTTATTTTATTTTATTTTATTTTATTTTATTTTATTTTATTTTATTTTATTTTATTTTATTTTATTTTATTTTATTTTATTTTATTTTATTTTATTTTATTTTATTTTATTTTATTTTAATTTATTTTTCTTTATTTTATTTTATTTTATTTTATTTTATTTTATTTATTTTATTTTTATTTTATTTTATTTTATTTTATTTTATTTTATTTTATTTTATTTTATTTTATTTTATTTTATTTTATTTTATTTTATTTTATTTTATTTTATTTTATTTTATTTTATTTTATTTTATTTTATTTTATTTTATTTTATTTTATTTTATTTTATTTTATTTTATTTTATTTTATTTTATTTTATTTTATTTTATTTTATTTTATTTTATTTTATTTTATTTTATTTTATTTTATTTTATTTTATTTTATTTTATTTATTTTATTTTATTTTATTTTATTTTATTTTATTTTATTTTATTTTTTTTTATTTTATTTTATTTTATTTTATTTTATTTTATTTTATTTTATTTTATTTTATTTTATTTTATTTTATTTTATTTTATTTTATATTATTTTATTTTATTTAATTTTTTCTTTTTTTTTGTAAGAAGTGCGTATTTTTTTTGTAATAAAGTTTTTATTAAGTCAAATTTAATTTAATGTAAATTTTATTTCCCCCAAAATATACATATGTGTGTGTTTTATTTGCTTAACTTTGTCACTTAAATAAAATTGTCAATTATTATGAGCCGCGGCGTACATACAAACCCACAAACACACGCACATTTCACTTCATTACTTCCATGTTGACATGAAATCTCGGCGTTAAGTACATTTTAACTTCTCGTTAAGCCTCAAAAAAATAAAGGAAATATACAAAAATAAGAAGAAGAAAAAACAAATAAGACGAAAAATGCAAATTCATTTCGCCAAGTAAAAATGTAGGCGTAAAATTTAATTTCATATTCAAAGCACACGCATGCAAAATGAAAAAGAAAACAGAAGAAAATAATAAGTAAAAGACACAAGACAGAAAGTGAAAAATGACAATTGAAAGAGGAAGTGGAATCATTAACTGCAACACACAGAGCGACGGAGGACATAAGAGCCAAGACACGAGCATATGAAAGCCGGTACAGGGATTAGTGGGGGCAGAAGAAGCAGTGGAAAAAGTAACTAAATGAAAGTGAAGTTGAATAAGACGAAAAGATTACACTTGTGCAAAGAACTTAGAAAAAGTGGAAGCTGAAAGGAAAAAAAAAACAAATAACAAAAATCAGCGCACACAAAACAACACCCGCTGCGTTGATGAGACTAACAACCGGCGTTGATGGCAGGAAATTTTATGAAGACGTCGCCAAGCGAAAAACGCATTAGCCATAATTTTACCACGTACCAAGCGAGAAGTGGTGGTTGGAAGGTGAAGAGGTACAGAGAGAAAAAATCAAAAAAATAAAAATAAAAAAAAAAAATAAAAAAAAAATACAAAGAAAAGTCAACCATATGGCAGGCTTTTGCTAGAAACCTGACGCGTGTCTGTTTTTGAATGTGTGTGTCTGCCTGTGAAAGTGTATATGTGTGTGTGAACAGAGAGGTTTTTTTTCATACAAATACTCAGCCTTTCCGGACTTGCATAATCCTTTTGTAAATTACACCACTTAAAACGATGACAACACGCGCTAGAATAAACGCGCGGCGGCGGCGACGCGCAGCACAAAAGCGCGCAAGGCATAAGCCGGAGCGGCATGAGTCGCGGAAGCTTCGCGCTAGAGTATAAAACCCTTAACCACAAGCGACCAACAGTGTTTGCCTGCCGTATGTGTGAATGTATGTAACAATATATCTATATATTTCTTCTGCGCCTTGGCATATGCAACGGCGATTAAGCGCATTGAAAAGCGCACACATAGAGAAAGTCTCCACTATTGGACCACCCGTCGAGTTACTGGCAAGTTTTGACATTACGTGCAAATATTTTTGTTTACAACAAAAACAAAGTCACAAATAAATACAAAGAAAAAATGCATTTGAAAGACCGAGACACATACCATATATACTCGTAGACGCGTATGTGGACGGGAGACAAGCAAAGTACAAAAGAACAAAAAAGTTGCGCGTCAAACGCACATTAATCATATTAAAAGCCTTGATGCGAGTCAAGTATAAAAGAAAAAGTTGAAAGTTTTAGCTGAAGAAGACAAAGCAGAGCGCAAATAAGTAGAAATATTTATAAGTATATATGTAAGAATAGTAGGAATGAATTTTATTGAGGCGATAGAGCGCGCAGATCTAGAGGGAAATCGAAAAACAGTCAAGAAGATAGCACACGTGGACACCTATGACCTTTAGAAAAGCATCCAAAGAACCCAAAGGAGGACAGAAGAAAGCTTTCTTACACTTTGACCACAGAAACCATCTATTGGCAACAATGTAATGAAGAAAACCAAGATCAAAAAGTTATAGAAAATTAATTTAAATAAAAAATTAAGTTAAATTTTTTAATTGCGGTCGCATCTCGGCAGGGAATGTCAACGCCTCCGAGCGTATTTCTGACATGATCAAAGGTAAAAAATCTAATAAGAAATCCAAATGGTACCAACTCACTAGACTTAAAAAATTTTAAATAATATCATAATTAAATATAATAAAAATAAAATTTAAATTTATTATTAAAAAAGAAATCGAAAAAGTATCACAATAAAAAAAAATTATTCAACAAAATAAATCCACCAAAAATGTCTTCGTAGCCATAAAAAAAGTGCAAATAGGAAAATCGCATACATCCTCATACATGCTTCTGATACCACATGCCTCATTTCACTAAAACACACAAAAATTTGTGATTCAAATCACGTATGAAAATTTTATACGATATTCCAATTTCACCATAATCCACGCAGATTATTGCCAAAATGACGCAGTTGTTGATGTTGCAAAAGGTGTGATGAGATGTCGCCACGTAACGCGTGTTGATATCAAGGTCTAAGAGGTTAATGCAGGCAGAGAAATACTCAATAGGGTAGAAATATGAAAAACAATTCAGTGAGAGAGTAACAAAAAATTAGCTCAATGCACTGAAACTCAAAATATTTTATTTTTTATCAAAAATATTTGAGAGGAAATTTTAATGGACCGAGATACACTTTCATGAAATAAAAAACCCTCAATTTCGAACGAAGGTTGAAGGAAACAATAAAAAAAAAAAAACGACGAAAATGAAAATCGGATAGTTCCAAATCGGACGACTCGTGAAAGAAGAAATAAAGCTAAAAATTAAAGAAAAAAAATAATATCGGGCGCCCTGCTCTGGTGAAGAGGTTTCGGCGCAGCAATGGAAGCTGCCAGAAAGAGAACTTCGAATGCTACTTCGAGCTCAAATGGAATCCCTAAAACCTCGGCCGTCAGCAAAATGTGAAAGCTCTCAAGCTGTTGAATGAAAATGGCACCGAAAAGTAATAATTTAAGAGGTCCAATTTAAAGCATTTTGTGCTAACCGCTGATGCGTTTTCCACCGAGCTCTTGCTCCAATTTATGGTGTGCATCTTGATGTTTTTAAAACAAAATGGAGGAACCTACAGCTTATTCTAAGATGCCATCGTACAGCCGATGGACTTTTATAAGGAGCTTTTCTTTAAAACCAGGCCTCAAACTCTAGGAATCCGAATGTGCTTGCGCAATGTTAACCACTCGACTACTACAGACGTCTCCTCCCCTATACTGGCGATAAAGGTCTGTAGTCAGTTTGATTATACACCATCCCTCAAGACTATCATTTTGAACCAACTTCGGACCAACTTCACCTGCTGGTTCCGGCCGATTTTTTTCTTGTAGCGAGACCTGAAGTTGATTTCAAAAATCTGTATTTCTGGAAAAGGTCATAGGTAATTCATGAAGCATGAGCCTCTTAAACTAGGGATGAGAGAAGAAGACTCCTGTGGAAATGAGTTGCTATCAACAGATGCTGAAAAACATCAGGCACCTCAGCTCACAAAGAGCTTAATATTTTATATAATGGGTAGCAAAGCAGTTCGACTTTTTCTAAGCTCAAACCAGCAAAACATTTCCACGAGTTGTCGAAACAAAGCAAGCAGGATAAGAAACCATTTGCATGAGATTCATAAAGCTCAGAGAGTCAAACTGACTTAGGCATCTCAAAGGCGAAGAAGACCTTGTAGAAGGTACCGGATGACACCGTCATTAAATAGTTTGTTAACAAGCTTAAGAGGTCACTTGATCACGGAACCCATATCAAGCGCATCTAAACCTACTGACCGGTTGTGCTATCAACCTATGTTGATCCTATTAAGGAGATGTTCTCACCTTTTCAATTGCTCAAACCCCTTTGTTTGTCTTATGAAATTCAGAAGATTAATTATGCCTACCGAAGCAAACTCTGCAAGGGAATTATGGAAGAAATTCCCCTGAAAACGACAACGGAAGGCAATGAGTGCTGGGCTGTGGAAGAGGTAATGTTTCATCGATTCCGCCCCATGTATGACCGTGCAGCTACGACATAAGACGTTTGAGAAGTAGCCCATACCTCTAATATGAATATCCAAAAGACAGTTTCCAGTTATTAAGCCGTTGTTATGCTCATGAAGGTCCACCTTAGAAAAAGTAAAGGCTTAGTTCTGCTTACTTCGATCTATGGCCAGATTTGTAATGTCATTTTTCTATCTGCTTTCGGTCCCTCTGGTTAAGGCTAGTCTTAGCTGATACTTTGCCGAGAAAAGCGATATACCCACGACATGTACAAAGTTTACCTCGGTTAAGAGTGTTCCCTTCAAGGCCAGTTAGTTCATCGGGTTTGCAGCTCCTCGAGATGTCCCTATGATTTTGGACCCAAACGACGAACGTTTCGCATACAGAAGAGGGTATGTTGAAGCTCTTTCGGCATATTATTTTCACCTTTGATATGATATGATTGCATTAAGGAGACTTATTGGTAGCCTGGCTGTCAGAATATATTGAAATATTAGATTGGGTTAAGGTATTAGAATCGAGTAGCCACGAAGCGGCTTTCGTTATAGCTACAGACTCATATATCTAATAGTATGGAGTTTTTTATGGAGATTTCCTTTTTTGCAATATATAATGAGAATTGGAGAGTAAAAAGCATTTTTAAAAGTCTTGATGCTTAAGTTCCATGCACTCTCTCTTAAAATGAGACAACAATTTTTTTCTCTCAGTGTAATATTTTTTTCCTAAATCCTTCTAATGCAATAAAAATGTTTGCGCAAAAGTTTTATGAGCGTTTAAGACGATGCTGACAAATTTCAATGCTTGTTTTGAGGACTTTTCTTTTTAAACATACAGGGAACAGATGCAATAAAAGGATATAGCATTAAACATATTTTCAAGCACATACATGTATATACATATATAAAGAAAAGACGAAAACAAATAATTTGGATTCGATTGTATATTCCTGGTCACACTTACAATGTTTTACAGCTGTATTTTATTATCAAAATTTTTATTTTATTTTTATCGAACATTTATTTTCTTCTTTGAACACTAAACTGTTCGGATTTGGATTGACAAATATTTATGTGCTATATAATGATGATTACGATTATAAAAATAAAAATTTACAATATGTTTAGGCAATAAATACAATATCAATAAATTTTTTATGACAATAACAATTTATGTATTTTAATATTATTTTTAATACGAAATTTTGAGTAATTTTGTTTTGTTATATATGTAATAACAGTATCCTGTGGTACGCGGAACACCTGTTTGTATTAAGAAGATTTCACGTTTCCGCACCATATAGCAGGACGGGAACGCAGAGAGGTTTGTAGAATTTTATCTTAGTTTGTCGGCAAATGACTTTACTTTTCAATTGCCTACTCATTCCAAAGTAGCATTTGTGCCAAGTATGATTCTGCGTTGGATTTCAAAGCTTACATTGTTGTTGGTGTTAACACTAGTTCCAAGATAGACGAAGATATCTACGACTTCAAAGTTGCATCTGTCAACAGTGACGTGGGAGCCGAGTCGCGAATGCGATGACTGTTTGTTGGATGACAGGAGATATTTCATCTTGCCCTCATTCACTACCAGACCCATTCGCTTCGCTTCTGTATCAATTCTGAAGAAAGCAGAACTCACGACACGGTTGTTGCGGCCAATACTGTCGATATCTTCAGCGTACGCCAGCAGATAGAAGACATGTGTCGATTCACTTTTCACGGTCTTTTCCAAGATTTGGGGCATGGTGAATATCTGGTCATTGTTTGATTTACCAGGTCTGAAGCCCCACTGATAAGGTACAATCAGTTTGTTGAGGGTAGGCTTTAGGCTTTCTTTTACACTGTACGCTTAACAGAACCTTATAGGCGTTATTAAGGAGGCTTATCCCACGATAATTGGCGCAGACTTGGGGGTCCCCTTTTCTATGGATTGGGCAGAGCACACTTAGATTCCAATCGTTGGACATTTTGCAAAGTAGCTGATGCATGCACCTTGTCAGCTCTTCGCCGCCATATTTGCTCTGCCGGTACGCCGTCAGCTCCAGGCGCTATTCGAACTTTTTCCTGATCAGGTAAAGGAACGTTTTTTCATCGTCATCGATTCGAGTTTCGGGTTCACCATCTCCGGGTACTCCAATTTCACTGCCGTTCAGCAGGCTAAAGAAGTGTTCCCTCCATAAATTCAATATGCGCTGAGCATCGGTAGCTAGATCACCTCTGTGTGTCCAACAAGAGTCTGCTCCGGTCTTGAAACCTTCTATTAGTTGACGTATCTTCCCATAGAATTTTCGAGCATTACCCTTGTCGACCAGCTTCTCAAGCTCTTCATATTGGCGCATCTCGGTCTCTTCCTTTTTTTTTGTCTGCAGATACGTCCTGCTTCCCTCTTAAGTGATACTTTTACTTGTTACTTTTAGACACTCCGACGTCGTTCTTCTTTATTCTGTATCATTCTCGAAAAAGCAGGACTACACCAATGCAGTTTCCTGTTTTGATATATCGGTGTTGACAAAAGTCTCAGAGATAAATTAATGGGTAAACGTAACAATTTTAGATAAATTGACCTCGCCTGTTCCAAATTCAACAGCAGGGCGGATTGGCGAGTTCACTCAGTACCACCCACATTCGACATGAGCTACAATAGATGCCTTGTTAATCTCTTTTAAGTTGACTGAAACCAAGAATAGATGTCGTTTTGTGATTACTTAATTCTGCAATGGCAACTTAGCCTATATTCTAAGAGTCAAGCCGTTCTTAATTCTGAAGCCAATGAACTAGCTGGATAGAGAACAGTTCTTACCACAACAGAATATCTACCAAGATCGACCAATAGCAAATGATGGGATGAAACCTCATTATTCATAGAGAAGAGGTAAAAGTATCTACTCATTTAGGGCCTCCCGCAGCATAACAACTGTTATAAGAACCAATTACTGTCGAAGGCGAATGGGCTAGATCTCTTCGCTTCTTCAGATTTTTTCACTATTTTCCTTAACGTGTCAACAAACTAAGTGGTTTGGGAATCTGGGTAGATCAAAGGAATCTCTTTCATAAACCTACCGTAATCATTATAATGAACCAGTAGGACCAGTTGTACTTGGTCAGGCCTCTGTGGTTAAGCAATCTCAACGATTAACTAACTAACATAGCCAATGGAATTCTGTCGATTTCTACTCTACTATAAGGTTGGTTTGAGTATTATTCTTCTAAATGACTTCCGCTAAGTTTAAGGACGGAACTCAACTCGTTATGAATGGCTCGCCTTTGGAGAAACAGATTTAAATTTCTTGGGAAACCCCCAACCTTTGAAGCTTTACGCCGATAATATCATTGCGAATATAATTTACGTCGAAGCCACAGACGAAAAAGGGGCTCCTCTCCTTAATTGGAGAATTTAATGAGACGACCCTAGGGATGCATGATACTTAAAATTTTTTAAAATTGAAAACTAAAGTCCTCTCTCGGCGAACGAAAACAAAACTCTACAGGTTGTTCATCCCGTCCAATTATATGGCGCAGAACCGAAGACGATTTCAGCAACTGATGAGTCGGTTTGGGAGTCTGCCAGAGAAAAGTTTTTCTAACGATTTATGATCCTTTGCGCATTGGCATCGGCGAATACCACAGACGATGGAACGATGAGCTGTACGAGCTATACGATGATATTGACATAGTTCAGCGAATGAAGAGACAGCGGCTACGTTGGCTAGGTCATGTCATCCGAATGGATGAAAGCACTCCAGCTTTGCAAGTATTCGATGAGGAAGAGGAGGACCTCCATTCCATTTGAAAGATCATGTAAGCGGTGCCAACGACAATAAAGAAGAAGAAGAAATCTGTTCATAAAACACCAAACCTGATATTGCGCTGACTACAAAATGATTTCTTATGTTTGCTGCCAGACTATAAAGCCCATTCTGCATGCAACTAATGCATTTTCTTACCCTTTCCCATTGCCACTTCACTCAAGCTCTATCCCTGAGGAAAAACCACGAGACTGACGTCATATCACAAAGACAAATATAATACCAACTTCAATAGCTGAGCGTGAATAGAGCACACAAAAAAGTCCCGATCAACAGCGCTGACGACTTTATGTTAACGACAGACTATGGCCACAGCCACGGTCAATGTCAACGTAGACGACAACGATGACGAAAGTGACTGACGCTGAAGCCACGCAAAGCATTACGTTGAAGACTCAGCGGTGGGCAAAATAAATTTCCGACGAATGTTGATGGGAGAAGTTGCAACGGCCATCACTGTGTCATCATCATCACATGGATAAACTCGCACTTTACCATCACCATTACAACACTTCCGTTCATACAGCGCCACTTTTTTCTCTTTCCTTTCCTTTCCTTTTAACGCTATTTTGCTACATTTTTGCCACTCTGCATGCACAGCTATCCGGTGGTGGCTGCGGCTACTTGATGGCTAAATGATGACAGCCGCATTTACGCCTGATGATTTTGGTGGCGTTTGCGGCGGCAGTGTTGCTGGTGTGTGTTGTGAGGTGGCAATATTGTTGATGGCGGCTTAGTATCATTTTTTCTCATTCAACCACAACAACTGTAGTTTTTTTTTTTTTTTGCTTTGACATTTGTTTTTTTCAGTTTTTGCTTATGTTGCCTATTCGCTTCGTCATCAGCAACTTTTCACTTTTTCTTGAAATCATACATTCTAATGTGGTAGCTGTTGTTGTTTTGTTTCATATTTACCGTTGTCAATTTTAAGCTGTTTTATGCCAGCTTGCGTCTGGCGAGAAAATGCTTTATTCATAGCACCACAAAATCGTGTGTAGAGAAAGTGTGAGAAAGAAAGGAGGCTTAAAGTAGTCGGTGTAATTTGCGTGAAGTGTGAAACAGACCTAAAGCATGGCGGCTGGTGATGGTATGCAATGTCAATCAGGGCTGTAATTATGAGTCCGCAACTCACGCCTCCTGAACTCCCACTCAAACTAAAATATATGCTGGTGTATTTAAAACCAGTCGCCTCTCGCCAAGGCATATCAATTACACTTTATAATAATTTCTCAAATACGTACTTATTAAATCTAGTTTTTAATAAAAAAAATATGGATTTTCTATTGAAAAAAAAATTATTCAACACTCTTATGTAGTTTATGGAAATATATGAATACATACATATGTAGTACTGTGCATTGCACAACTTTCAAAAAAAAAAAAAAAATACACTTTTTGCGACACTTTTCCCTAAAGCTTTACCAACTTTTCATATTTTCCACGCATACTTTTTATAACTAAAGCCTTCATGCCAACAAGTATGCAAAATATACATACATATGTACTTACATATCCCAGTTAAACAAACCACAAATGAATATTCAACCTGCCATCAGTGGAATGACAAAAGAAAAGCAGTGAAAATATGAGTGAAAATTACACCGGTGTATGGGGAAAATGGCAAATGAAATACCACGGATTTATAGGCACTTGAACTTTTGTCTGCTTTGAACTTTGTCAACAAAGCGCTGAAAGTGTGATTTTTCAATAGGTATAGATTGAAAATTATGTATGTACGAGTATATAAAAGATACTTTTCTTGCCACGAAGTTTTTCATTTTCCGTAATCCATATTCATATGGATAAATTTCACTGTATCACTTACAGAGGTGAAGACTTATGAATGCTGAGATTAAGCGATTGTTGACATCTAGTTGTAAAACATGGAATTAAAACGTAAATTCTTTAAAATTAAAGAGATGAAGTTAAATCAGAAAAAATTAAAAGATAAAACCTAAATCAATGTAAAATAAAATAAAACAAAATAAAATAGAATAAAATAAAATAAAATAAAATGAAATAAAATAAAATAAAATAAAATAAAATAAAATAAAATAAAATAAAATAAAATAAAATAAAATAAAATAAAATAAAATAAAATAAAATAAAATAAAATAAAATAAAATAAAATAAAATAAAATAAAATAAAATAAAACAAAATAAAATAAAATAAAATAAAATAAAATAAAATAAAATAAAATAAAATAAAATAAAAAACAAATAAAATAAAATAAAATAAAACAAAATAAAATAAAATTAAATAAAATAAAATAAAATAAAATAAAATAAAATAAAATAAAATAAAATAAAATAAAATAAAATAAAATAAAATAAAATAAAATAAAATAAAATTAAATTAAATTAAATAAAATTAAATAAAATAAATTAAAATAAAATGAAGTAAAAAAAATAAATAAAATAAAATAAAATAGAGCCGTATTGCCTGGGTATACAAGGTTTAAGTAATCTTTCCAGATACTTACTAGCTGTGTCAAGCATGCAGAGATGCCGACGGCTTAAGTTTTCTTGCGGCCAGTAGCACCTCTGCTATGGTTAGGAGAGGTACTTCGTTCGGGAATTCTGTCGGTATTGTCTTGGAGATGGTACCCTGTCTTCTAATTTGGTCGTTGTTAACTAATAGCTTATTATGGTGCAGCTGTCGCTTTTGGTCCAAACGGAACCGTTCCCGTTCCCACTTGCTGTGGTGAGGATTTGACTTCCAGAGGGTAATTAAATCGCGTCAGTGTTCTCTTCTTGTTGAGATTTTTTTTACTGTTTGGGGTTTTTTTTATTTTAGTGTGTTCATTTGATTCAATTGGGTCTCCGCTTCAAGCCGCTATATCTGCACGTTATACAGTCGCAATGTCATAGGGCCCGAGGTGGTCTACGAAGGTAGTAGGTGCCACGATGGTTGACATATGCCAACTATTCCAGAGCCAGCCACACGTTAATCAGGTATTTTCCTCTGACCTGTAACTGACCCTGTGCGGCCAACTTAATGGCCATGTGCTTTGAACGTACTTGAAGATCTGCCAGTGTTTTTACCAGACGAGCGCAATTGTGATATTATCCTATCAGCCATTTCAACCAGGTGTCACCCTTGCTTTTTAAGGTGGCAGAATATCACTCTCACGACCTCAAAAGCAACCTAACACGCTTAATTTTTTTAGTATACCGTAATCAGGATCTTACTGGTCTCAATCCCGATGAGCGCTAACCCAAGGGTTGTCCCACGCACTATGTAACCTCCATCTCGTGGATAGGTAATTCCTCGAGGAGGCAACCCTGGGGGGTTTTAGATACTTATTTGGAGGCGAATTTCTATACCACACACTCTCACTGTTTTTATTTGGTTTTTTTTTGCAGATTGTTTCTTTTCAACCTTTTTTATTCATATTTTTATATAATTTCTATTATTTTTATTTGCATTACTTTCTTTCTTTTATTTTTATTATTGTACTTTTTTATTAATTTCCATAACCCAAATCTTTTTGGCGGTCGCATGCCTCATTTTTGTAATTTTTCTGTCCAGAATTTGACATTTGAAAAACATCTCAAACTTATATTGTTTCATTTCCCTAGCGATGGCTTAAAAAGTTAAATGCCACAACGGAGAATGTGCTGAAGTAATGAAGTGTGTACGTTGCAGAAACAAACAAATAAACAGATTTTTTTCGCTCGTAATAAAGTTAGGAAATATCTTGAACCAAAAAAAAAAAAGAAAATTACTTCAAAGTGTAGTTATATTCCACTGCAGAGCGCAACATTTACATAACTCACCAAAATTGTTGTACTCATTAATTGAGTGACGCTCCACTTGCCACAAACACACACACATGCACACAACAACAACAACCCTCTCGGTATGGCACATGCCGCTTGGCGTCGGTAAATTATGCCAAACCTTTTTTTTTTTTTGTTTTTGGCGTAAGAGGCAAATACTTTTGTAGACATTTATGCAATTATTATGCTGTCTGTTTAATTTTCTAGCTGAGCAAATAAAATGTTCACTTAAAACTTTGCGGCACAGCGGGTTACTTGGTGCTTTTGAAATTAATTTTTTTTTTTTTTCAAGAAATATTTTGTAAATTTATTTTTTTTTTTGTAAGTTGATTACAATTATATAAATAACATTAAAACAATTCAAATAAATGTAAATGGTACTTGCGAGCATACACAGGTAGTTTGTTACATAAAAATATTGCTTTACACAAATGTTACGTATACGCCCCAACCAACCTACATGGGTTTGACAAACTTTAACTTTTACCCCAGCTCTTGCGCACAATTTACTAAGTTTTTGAATTTATCTCAGCGTAATTTCTTTTCTTTATCATTTCCTTCAACCAACCGACTACTGTTTGATGGTTTTTTGCAGCTCTCAGTGGGTCGCGTGTCGCTACCACGAGACGGCTGTTTGTCGGTTAGTCTGTCTGTCATTTTTTAGTCCCTTGTCTTATGCTGATTTCCGTCGGAAATACCGCCACGCCACTAGCAATGCCTCAAAACACAGTAAGCCAACCGCTCATCCTTTCCTTTTTGCCTTCCTCTACACACATAAGCATCTCGGCTGCCAGTTAGTTTTTTGTTTGGGCTACCGCATTGTACATTTATATATACTTAGCATTGGCAACGTTCAGCAAAACGGAAATGAAATTTAACTGAATTTGCATTGGAATTCGATTAAATCGTTTATGCAAACAATGCGCTTGGTTACAATCATTACACACGCACATACACGCTCCTCGTGTGTAGTGGCATATGAGGAAATGCTTGGCAATTGCAGCAAACGCCAACATATTACCAACACTTCTTCCGGCAAACTGTTACTCATTTTCTTTTGCCAAAGCTCCTGCTGCTCTTCCGGTGAGTTATTCAATTTTTTTCCTTTGGTTCTTCTTTTCCACATCCTTGCCGCTTAGCGCCAGCAACGAGTCGTCGAGCTTGTCTTGCTTGCATATATTATTATTGTCTGATTTTTTGCTATTTGCACTTATGTATTTTTATTGTTTCTTGTTCTCACTGCTGTTGTTCTGTAACTTTCCGATGAACACGCACATACACACACGTATAAAAAACGTTTGTATGTATGTATTGCACAACAGGATGCCGGCGCATATTCAATTTCATTAACTCTACCTTAACGCTGAGGAGAAAAAAAAAACATATTTACAAATATGTATTGCTATTATTGTATACACAAACATACAAAAACACACACCCTGAAGTACATATATGCACATCTCTTTTCCATCTTATCTTCTGCTATATTTACGTAACTGCCATTTCCCTTACATATGTATACATATAGTACAATATAAATGTTTTTCTGGTTTTTGTTATTCCTTCATTTGGTTTGTCTTATTAAGTTGAAAGTTGATTTGCAATCTAATTTGCATAATTTTTTTACCAAATATTTTATGCGCAACTTTTTTTCTTTCTTTTTCAAAATACATTAACATATATATGTAGGTATACTCGTACATACGTGTATGCAGCGTCGTCATGAAAAAGGTAGAAATGTAAATTTTCGGCAAAAGTTTATTGTTTTCGTTATTTATTACTTTGGGTGAGATCAAAAAGTTAGTTTAGGATATTTAATAAAATGGCACTTCTTTCCTCTGCTTCTGTATATATAAACTGTATTTCATGAGTAGCTAAATAAAACGTTGCCTACATTTAGGCACTTTTTAGCATCTGCTAATACAAATAATAATTTCTTCTATCTATATATCTATAAATAATATATAAAAATCCTAACTTCATTTTATACATAAATATTCAAAAATTTTCAACCGATAGCATTGTAATTTTGCCAAATTGTTTCTATAGGTCCTGGGAAAAGTATTTTGGGAAGTGAACCATTGAATGTCCTATACGAAAAAATCTTATTTATAGTTCGACTTACTTAATATTCGGTAAATACATAGGTGGTTTTTGCTTAGATTAAGAGGAAGACTCTTCTTTCCTCCGGGGAGTGGATCAAACTATTTCAAAAATATAGCACTTATGCTTCGATTTAGCTGAAGTTCGGTACAAAGGCGTCTCTTAGCGAAATAAATGCTTAATAATTATATTTGCTTGAGTAACTAGACATGGTTCATTTTAATCAAATGTTTGGATGGTGTGCCTAAACGGAATACTTCTGCTTTCCAGAAATGAGCCATGGGCCTGAAACCGAGCACCATTTGCTCGAAATATGAATAATATTTGCTTAGGGGAAAAGGATCGCCGCCATATTGACAAAAACTGGTATCAAAATGGTCGGTTGATCGGCCTTCAGGACGGTTTACATTACCAGAAATTTAGTGACGTCAAAAGAGGAATTTATTCACGGATTATAGGGCTTGTAAGTGATTGAGTTAATGAACTTGACCATGCTATTTAGACTAATATTGCAAGCGAACCGTCACATATAAGTCAATAGATATCGTTGTGGGAGCAGATGAGGCATTCAATTATGTAACAGATTTTTTAAATTCTCTATACTAAGCAGAGGTCTCACCACACATATTAATCAGCCAAAACTCTGCAGTTCATCGCTTTTTCTTCTGCCCAGGTCCTTTACAATAATTAATAAAATAAGGAAGAATTTGTAGCATTAAATGAACACAAATATGTCTGAATAGGTTCCAAAGGTAGAGGAGTAGGTCCAAGAGTGAAGTAGATCATAGTCAACTGTAAATAATTACGTACTGCATTCGCGAGCGGCCGCCGCAATAACCGAATGATTAGCATTGCGTACTGCCATCCGGAAAGTCAGCGTTGGAGTCTAGGTTTGACCGATATCGAAAAATTATAGTAAAAGATCTTAAATAAAAAAAAAAATTAAATTAATTTTTCAAATTGCGCTCGCCCCTACGAGAGTAGTTCTGACATGAAGTGAAAAGTTCCTAACAAAAAACCATCAGCCGTTCGTAGCTACAGGCCTCTCCTGCTATTGGTGGTGAGTAGTAGCTTACCCGCACCTTCCGAGTAAGGGTGTAGGACCTCAAAGCCTCTAAATGCTTGATCTGATCTTAAAGTATGAGAGAGAATAGATCCTCACCTTGTTCTTATACCGATAACGGCGCACAGTGTGTTATTTGTTGAATCTAGCGGAACTTAATTCAAATTTTTTATGTCGTCAATATAAAAAAGATTTTATTCACAGCTTAGCTAAATATTAGTACAATATAAATCTAGCAGAAAAATCCGTTTTATAGGGGAAGCTCCGTAATAAGAGAACTGCACGTGAAGGCAATTGCGCTGATGGTAATTCTGCTCGAAGTTTTTTTAAGGATTACGATTCACGTCAGATATCACTGGAACAAATGACGAATCAGTTGAGTGCTCCCGTGTGATTCTGGAGACTCTGTCCTGCGACAAGGAAATCAACCCCGAGAAATTCAAATTATATGCCGAAGAAACTAGAAAATTGTATTTGGGGCACTACCCTTGGTATTATGGTACATGCCAGCTAGTGGCCACAAAATCCCTTTGCATTCAAAGGAAATTATAGAAGCGTGTATTTTACCCTTAAGTCAGTTAACAAAAGAAGCTCAAGAAGCGAACAACAAGGAGTACGGGAAATAGGAAAGCTACAAACAGACATGTTCTAAATCGATTCTTTTTTGAGTCTGATCCACTCATTTCGTCTAAATTTTGTCCAAAAAGAAAAGATCACAGACTACCCAGGGAAAGCATTATGTTGCTGAAGAGATCAAATGGAGAAAGTTCATTGTCAGAATCCTCATCAGAAGGTGAAAACTAAAAAATTATGCAGACATACTACACATGTAACATTTCGTATATTTATATTTAAATTATTTGTTTTAATACGCAAATTAGTATAATAAAAAATTTTGAGTAACCAGTTGACTTTAAGAATATAAATCTTGCTAAATTTTACAAAATATAATTATAAATTTGAAATCCTAAAAACCAACCGCAAAAAAAAAAAAATTTATATGAAATTTTTGAAAAAAGAGCATCACAAAACAATTCATTACACATTTTTCGCAAAAGCAATGTCTGAAAAAGTGAAATAGGTTGTAAAGTGTTAGAGATATATCAAATGATTTTCGAATTCAACATGCATGTTTTATCAAGAGAATTAATTAAGTTCCGCTGGAATCGACGAATAAAATAACACACTGTGCGGCGTGTGCAAAAGCTATCTGTCGCTAGAGTAGTCGACTCACCACGCCTGCCTAAATCTTCTTGGATTTCAGCCTTATCCTAAACCTAGGGGTGATTTTATTAGTAGAGCTTCTAAATAGACGGATTTGCAGTTCATTTATTTTAGATGAAATAAATTTTAGTATCCCTATCCGACTATCAAACTGTTTTGATTTAGACCATTAAAAATATAGTAAAATAATTTTTGAACTATCTGAACCATTTCGCCGTATATGTCAAGGTTTTAATTGTTATTCCAGCACATCTGATTTAACAGACTCACTTTTTGTATTGAAAAACTCTATATTAACCTCTCTTAATAAATAACTCAATTAAACTTCATTAATAACTTAATCAATCGTATATTTGAGCTGATGAATTTGTTTGACTGTAGCTGAGCAGTTTTAAATCTCGACGCTTAACAAACTCTTGGTTCTCATGACTCGGCAAATTCCGTACATCATGCGGATGGTGCGGGTGATTGTCAGATCAGTTGCCCTCCCGGCTGCGGCGTGTTTGCTCCATTTCCTATAAAATTAGGGTAAAATAAAGAACTCAGCCAATCAAATTTTTAAATAGGTCAAACATTTCTAGGTAGCCAGATATCAAGCACCGCGAGCCACTTAACACAAAAAAGCTTTAGAACTTTCTAGTAAGCACACGATCATTAAACAACAGTGTCCACCCAATTTGATCACCTAAATAATTGTATAAAGATTAAAAACTGCTATCATCGGCGAATCAGTAAATGCATAAGTTCTCAGATATTGAGACCTGGTACTAGACAATCATCAAATCAATCAATCACATAAGTGTTGATAGACTGATTTTTTCTCCTTTGCATGTCGATCTATAAAGCTGTGGGAGCTATCAAAGCTCCGAATACCCATTATTGTGTGAATTAATGTTCGCAACCTCGTCTTCTGTGGCAAGTAACCTAAGCAGGAGCTGATCTATACTGGTTTCCTGCAGAAATCATTGACACTTCGATGACAGTAAGTAATTTACAATGTCTTTGATAGCTAAAATTTACTGCAGAATAACACATAGCATATTTCTTAAGAAGAAGACACCACCACCGAGTCTTTCACCAAGCTCAGACACAGCCGTATTAGCAAGATTTTAATTTAAATTGACAGCGCAAAGACAGTTAAACTTTTGTGAAAACATTTTAATATCGCGTAAATCTCAAGAGACCACAAGCAAATGGCTATAATGGCAGAGCTGAGACGGAGCAGCAGCACAAACGTCAATAAAAAGCCGAAAAGAAAACAAATTCAAATGCTTAAATACACAAAAATAAACTGAGCGCATATGAAATATACAATATTCATGGTAAATAAACGGAAAAGCACAACGGCAATTATACACTTACACACATTTGCATACATACGCAAATAGTCAAACTTAGCGGCAGGCGGTTGGTTAGACAACAATGCGGTAGCAGCAGCTAGTAGTGCAGTAAGAGATGGCCACTGCGTATCCTTTAGAGCGAGCCAAACATTTTGCGGCAGGTGTGTTTGTAAGCATGACTTTTTAGCCGTAGTATGAGTGCGTGTTTTTGAGTTAAGCAAATATTTATTTTCATATTTTTCATTTTTACTTATTTAAGCTCGTCTGCTGGTGGGTATTGCTGCTGCAATGGCGGACAATTTGCATAAAGCGCAAACAAACATTTTAATTTCATCAAAAGAAAGGAGAATGCAAGAGAAAAAGATCAGCGGTACTTGATAACCCTGAAGTGCAGGGTTATCCATTTTGCGGTTTCGAAAATAAACGTATTTCCAATGACTTTAAAATAATTTTCTTTAGGAACTCCTTTTTTACTATGAAGTTTGGACCTTGACATTATCTTTGTGAAACCCAATATTATACAAATGCAGCGCGAATTTTTTCAAACCAAAAAAAAACGTCAGTGTTAGTGGAAAAATTGAAGAAATTTTTGAAAATATGTAAAGTGTGGGAAAATATGCATATTGTATGAATTTTTACCATTCTTTGGAGCAGTACCCAATTCTTTTAAATTTGTTTCTAAATATTAATACAAAAATAAATTATCATAAAAAATTGTTTTAACTACAATATAAAATAAATAAATAAAATATCTTATTTTTATTAATAAATTAAAATTGTTATTTATTTTTAAAATTGTAATAAAATTAAAAAATTATTTAAAAAATTTATATGGAAATTTAATAACTATTATTAAGTTATACATATATATCAATTTTTTTTTAAATAAAAGGTCTACAAAAACAAAAAAAGAATTAAAATTGGTTATTTTAAAAATAAAAGTTATAAAAATAATATTATAATATAATTAAAGGAAATCTATTAATTACAATCAAATTAAAAATATAACTTACTTTTAAAATAAAAAAATTGTAATAAAAAAATTTTCAATTTTATATGGAAATTTAAGTATATACAAAAGCACCTTAAAAGATTAATATTATTATCAAATTACAAATGTTATAAATTCTTAATAAAAATCATAAGAAAAAATATATTGTGCCATAAGAAAGTCCCAGCTCTTGAGAATGTCGAGAAATAGACACGTTCGCGTCCCGGACACACTTCCATCTACAGTGGCGATATTTGAGGTGGAGCAAGCAAAATAATGATGCATAGGCCTTCCAATTTCTGTAATCCATCCAGTCTCTTCAATTTTTTTTTAAATCTTACCAATTGCTTGAGTAGTTGGATGATTATGGGTACTTCTGTTAGAGCACGAATGTGGCCACGTTGTAATCGCCATTTTTATAGTAGGTTGTAACAACTTTGACTTTTACTTCAAACAAAACATGTTTGGTTTGAAAATAAAATTTGGCACATGTCAGAATATGGAGCTAGATGACCTTATACCAAGTCTATTGTGTACCTTTCCTTAATTTTTTGCTTCCGAGAATCGGCCATTGGATATTGCTCAGCAAGTTCAATTGATTAAAGTTAGTTGAGATAGATATATGGTAGAAGAAGAAAAAATTACGATTCTCGGTTTCGGGAAAAAACGTCTTTCTACAAGGGATAAGACGCTACAATAAGGCTTTAATAGAACCACATATCGATGACATTAGTACGGTTCGAGTAAAGCTCCCTCTCTTTCTGTCATGGCCCGAAGCTCCATACGAGTTGGTTACCGCATCTCGCACAAGGGTTGCTCACGTTGTGCACGATACGTGGAGGCAAGAGTAGGAATTGAGCTTAATCTCTACAGTTGCTACCCCATATATATATTCTAAACTTCTACAAAAAAATTAAATTCTAAAGTTAGTATTCTTAAAGCTATAATTAAATAATTAAGAACTTCATCATCATTATGTATGTATTGTATAATTATAATTTGCGCTTTGTAACCGATGGAATGATTTTTGGCCGAACACCTCCTCCAATTTGTGGTTCAGCATTTAGGGATTTTTTTTCAACAAGTGGAGGGACCTATAGTTTATACTAAGCCGCCTCCGAATGGCTGATGGTTTTTTGTTTTGAGGAGCCTTCATTTCATATCAGAAATACACTCAGAGGGGTTGACATTCCCTGCCGAGGGGAGACCGCAGTTAGAAAATTTAACTTAAGTTTATGATTTAAATAATTTTTCATAACTTTTGGATATTGGTCGTACAAAGATTTGAACCCAAGCCTTCCGAATGGCAGTACGCAATGCTAGCCACTCGGCCAACGCCATGACATTGGTCTATAGTCCATAGTCCATGGTATTATTTCAAACCATTTCATCATCCTCGATTCAGCCTTACATATCACCTTTTTTCTTTTCTGACGGATATTTTCTAAGTTTTGCCGCATGATGCATAGTCATTGGAGGAATTACCATGCTTAAAGTCTTGCTGATAAGATATAATCAGATTTTTGACGGTGGGTTCCACAGGAGCTCATATGTGGTATTGAGCTAGCTTAACCCACGACAATTTGGCGCAGATCGATAGGTTCCCCTTTTTATAGATTGACAGAATACACTTAATTTCCAACCGTCGGGCATGCTTAGGTATATCCGACCGTATTCTGAATCTGATGCATGCGCCTTTCCAGATTTTCGTCGCTATGTTTAAAGAGCTGAGCCGGTAAGCCATCGGCTGCAGCCCCTTAGTCTTTTCCATTGGCAACGATTGCTGTTTCGGGCTCAACTTATTATCTTATTCGGGTATTGAATTTTCAACAGCATTCGGCAAGCTGCAGAAGTGTTCCCTATATACACGAAGTATGCTCTGTATATCGGTCACAAAATTTAGCTTTGAAATTTTCTGAAAACATGTCTTCTCTGAAACTTGTTTTCCCTCTATCACGTCATGATCGATCTGGTTTTGAGTTTTCTGATCTGGAAACGACCAAGAAGTTTGTTGAATTTTCTTGTGCTGGAATTTAGTATTACAGATATTTACGAGAATATTTCAGACCAAGGTAAAGTCGATCAGTCCCAACTTATTTTGGTTTGTTTTGTTATGGCAGCCAAATTTTACGATTGTTGTACCAAAAATATATCGAATTTGCTCTTCTTTATATGACCGCTATGGTAGATTTCGTAAAGACATGCCTTCTTCTCTCCTAGTTCCATTCAAATAATTTCTTGGGCGGCAGTGATGTGTGCTTTTAATTTAAAAAGAACATTAACTAGCTAACTAGGGTTCGTCATCAAAGGCCATCTGAGGCATTATTCATTGGAGTATATTTTACTTACGATGTGTTCCAAACCCCACGCAAAACCCTTGGGAGATTTGCCTCCAAACAGATGCTTTTTGGCTGCCTGAAACTTGTTAGACGCAAACCGTGAGCTACTTGAACTATGTATAAGTAGAAAAATCATTTCTGGCTACTCATAGGTGAATGGCAGTCAGAAACTTTACTCACTTATATTAAGAATTCTATTAGGAAAATTTATAAATATTTCGTACGATTTTAAATGTTGTACAGTGTAATTATTTATAATATTTTAGCAATCTGGTCCCAATAAAAAATTGTTTGAAATTTCATATTTTTGAAATTAAAAGTGTCTAACTATTAAATTTAATTTACTAAACCTCAATTCAACTGAGCTATCGCTGCAAACCAAATTCATTAATTTTCTTTCATTTTTGATCGCACCACAATTTTATTTTATTTTCATTTATTTTATTTTATTTTATTTTTATTTTTTTTTTTTGATGGCAACTTTATTTTATGACCACAAAAATCACTTTATTCGCCACAAAATATCTCAATTGCACAATTCCAAATGCAATTGAACTAAACAAACTTTCTTAATGAAAAACTCTTCACCCGCAAAGTGTGCGTACTTCAAATAAATTTGTCTTCAAAATTTATACACACACACACATAGAAGTGTGCTCGTGTGTGTTTGTGTCAACTGCATTCTGCAGAGATTCGATAAAGTGACGTCAAGCAATTGAACATTTTGAATTTAAAATATTTTGCACTATGCAAATTTGTGCAAAAGTTGGCAAATTTCAAAGCGCTAATGAAGCCAATAATGAATAGCATACAGAAGTAAAGTGTAATCGAAGTGAAGCACTTATAGGCGGGTAAGAGGGTAAAGGGCAAGGAGCAATAACTAAGTGTGCATAAGAAGCTATAAGAATTGGTATTAGAAAGTAAATTGTGTCGTCTGCTTGCTTGAATTGCTAAATTGCTGAATTCGGTGGCAATTGCTGACATTTCGAACGATGAAGTCAATTTTCGAAATTTCCAAAATTTTTAGTGGCTTTTTGGTTTGCATGATCCCTTTTTAGCTTTTTTTTTTTTGTAAAAATAAAATAAATAAAATAAAAATTTTCTCATCAATGCAAAAGTTCAGTCCAAGAGATTATTAATAAAAATTAAATAAAAGACTAAAAATTATTTTCTAAGGAATAAATGTGGGCGAAGAGCATAAGCAGAAGCACAGGGAAGTCGCATGCCAAACACCGGATTGCACAGAATTCATAAAAAAAATTAAAAATCGTTCAAAATTTCTTGAACTTGAGCAACTTTCTATACTTTTATTGCAGTTATGTCGGTAAAATAAAATGACTTTATACCAAAAAGTCTATTAGAAATACAGCCATTCCAATTATATACAGGCTGTGCCACAGTAAGGAATGACAAAAAGGACAAAAACCTTTCAACATTGAAAGAAAAAAATAAATCAAGAAAAAAAAATACTTTCAAAAGTTAAAGCTCTTTGGTGGCAAAAATTTCTCCAGATATTCATGGTCATATTGTGCAATTGAATAATTCTCAATTGCTTTGCAACAACAGCAACAAATAAGG
The DNA here is from genome assembly GCA_037013455.1 of Ceratitis rosa. Lineage (NCBI taxonomy): Eukaryota > Metazoa > Arthropoda > Insecta > Diptera > Tephritidae > Ceratitis > Ceratitis rosa. The sequence goes on from JAWMAG010000004.1 coordinate 31,164,874, forward strand.
CAAACACCAATAATAATATAATGATAGCAAAGCATACGCATAACTAATGCTTACGTATAAAGTCTATCGAACTCCTCTAAGACTACCGGCCAACTTGCCAAGAAGACACAAAAGTACTATAAAAGTTTTATCTACTTAAAAACAGAGTTGCTCCATCCATGCAGCTCTCGAGACAGAAGAAAGAGGTATTGATTTGAGTGCGGTGTTGGAGTAGAAAAGAAAAATGTAAAAATATGTTCATTTCCAATGCTTGTAGGAAAAGTAAAAAAAGGGCAAAAGAAATATGAAATCGATAGAATGTGGACAATATGTATGTCAGTGTTAGTGGAAAAATTGAAGAAATTTTTGAAAGTATACCTATAAAGTGTGAGAAAATATGCATACTATATGAATTTTTACTATACTTGGGAGCAGTACACAATCCTTTAATTTCATTTTAAATATTAATACAAAAATTAATTATCATAAAAAATTTTTTTAACTGCAAAATAAAATTTAAAAATATATATATTTTATTTTTATTAATAAATTATAATTGTTATTTATTTTTAAATCAAAAATTGTTATAAACGATGTATGTATTTAAAAATTTTATATGGAAATTTAATAATAATAATTTAGTTATATATATTAATTAGTAATTAATAATTACCTTTAAAATAAAAGGTCTACAAAAAAAAAATAAAAATTATTTTGAACTAACTTATTTTAAAAATAAAATTTATATAAAAACAATATTATAAAATATTTAAAGGAAATCTAATAACTGCAATCAAATAACAAATATTACTTACTTATAAAATAAAAATTGTAATAAAAAAAAATATTTAAATATTGTATATGGAAATTTAATAATTATAATTAAGTTATATCTACATCCTATTTTCTTTTAAAAGAAAAGATCTACAAAAGAAAAAATAAAAATGATATAAAATGACTTTTTTGAAAAATAAAATTTATAATAAAATAATTAAAATAAAAATTGTAATAAAAAAAAATATTTAAATATTGTATATGGAAATTTAATAATTATAATTAAGTTATATCTACATCCTATTTTCTTTTAAAAGAAAAGATCTACAAAAGAAAAAATAAAAATGATATAAAATGACTTTTTTGAAAAATAAAATTTATAATAAAATAATTAAAATAAAAATTGTAATAAAAAAATTAATAAATTTTATTTGGAAATTCAACAACTATTATTAAGATATATATTATATATAAATTTCTTTTAAAATAAAAGGTTTACAAAAACAAAAAACAAAAATTTCATATTACTTATTTTAAAAAGAAAATTTATATAAAAAAATGTCATAAAATACTTAAAAGAAGTATAATAATTGCAATTAAATTATAAATATAACTTACTTTTAAAATAAAAAAAATGTAATAAAAAAATTTTAAAATTTATATAGAAGCTTAATTATAGATAAAATAAAGTAAGGTGTTAAAAATATTAATATTATTATCAAATTACAAATATTATAAATTTTAAATAAAAATTATAAGAACAAATATATTTCAAATAATTTAACGTAATTGAATTGTATTATTTAATACTAAATAAAAATAAAAGAATTACGTATACGATTTTTATTATAGAACAAATAATTATTTTTTAGCCAATTTAATATTAAATAAATAATAAAAACATTAATGGAAGTTTAATATTTTTATTAATTTACAGAAATTGTTTATTTTCAAACAAACAATAGCGATAAAAAATTGTTTTAAATTATATATGTAATTAAGTACTTAGAAAAAATGAAATTTTTAAAGAGAGTATAACTATTCTGGCATAAAAGAATTATTTAAATAAATTCAAATATTAATTAAATATCATTAAAAAAAAGTGTTAAAAGAATTAAAGATGCTTAAAGGTATTTGTTGTTATAATTAAATCATATAAATTTTGAATTTTTTTTAAATAAAAATCAAAATTATTTTTTTAATTTTTATTAGTACAACAAATATAAATTTAAAGAACAAAATTTAGTATTATTATTAATTTATACAAAATATTAATTTTCAAAAAAGAATACTATTGAAAATTGTAAAATTAAATAAAAAGTAAAAGAATAAAACTTAGTATTATTATAAATTTAAAAAAAAAGACTTATTTACTTTTTTCATAAAAATAATATTGAAAGCTGTTTTAATATATATAACATAAAATTATTAAAATTTTTAATATTATTATTAACTTATAAATATGTTTTTTTTTGCAATTAGCATTTATATTTAAATGAATTTATTAATTTTAAAACCTCATTAAATTATTATTTAAAAAAATATATTATAAAGTTCAAAATTTTGTTTATTCCTAGAACGAAACTATTATAATAATGTATTGTAGTTTGTAAAGATTTTAATCAAGTTGGTAACAAAATCAAAAAAAAGTTTAATATTCTTATCAAATTACAAATATTATTAGCTTTTAATAAAAAAAAAATAAAAAAAATGTTTTGAATGATTACATGAACTTTTAATAAAAATTATTTAAGAATTTATTAAGAGATGAAGCTTGTAAATATTTATTACACATAAAATAATACGTAAAAAAAAATATTTAATAAATTTAAAAAATAATAAATAAGAAATATAGGAATAAAAAATAAAAAATAAAAAATATTATTATTAAATTATAGATATTATTTATTTTTACAATAAAAATAAAATAAAAATATTTTAAACAATTTTATAATTAAATTAAAGTATTCAACACTTTTTTTCAAAATAATTGCTAACGAAATTTCAATTTTTTACCTTTTTACAAAAGAAGTCATAGTAGATGTAAGGTTTTTCAGGAATTCACCTGAAATTTATAAAAGGGAAATTTTGTAAATAAGTGTGACTAAGGCAAGAAAATATACTTTGAAAAATTAATTTAAAATAAATTCATAATAATAATTATAATAAAAAATTCCTACATTTTTTATCAAAAGGATTGCATGTAAATTTTCTTTATTTTGTATAAACAAATATGTAATTTGAATTAAAGCTCATTTTTGAAATAAAAATTTATAATAATAATCATTTTTAATTAATAAAAAAATTCAAACTATTTTTGTCAAAAGGATTGCATGCAATTTTTTTTTTTTTTTGTTTAAAAAAATATTTAATTTTTCATTAAAATCACCTGAAATGTGTAAATAGGAATTAAAAAATTTCTGTTAATTTCTTTTAAGGAATATTTCTTGGATTTTAATTCAAACAACTCAAAAACTGACAACTGAAACTATTTGAAATTTATGTATGTTTTTCATATTATTGTTATTTTTTCGAATTTTTTATTTAATTTTATTTTCAAATCCATTAATATTACTAAGAAAATTATTAAAAACGATCAGCTATTTTGCTTAAAAACTAAAAGATGACTTATAAAAATGAAAATTAAAAAATTACATTCTAATTAAATGAGATTTTTTTTGTAAAAGAATTCCATATGAAAATATAATATTTGTTGCTCCAAAAATTGTAATTAACTTACATGTACCTATATCTTTTAGTTCAAAAATTTTAAATTCTTCAATTTTATTTTTTTATATAAAATTTTCTTATGAAATCAATCAAAAAAACGAGTAGCACAGACTAGTTACAAGGTAATCAGTTTGATGAGCAACTCCTTTTTTTAAACAAATCCATATAAGTTATCACTACTGCTATATTTTTACTGATAAATGTGTGTGCCCTCATGTGTTTGTACCTGCACCACAATGCCTTCTTCTATACAGAGTGAAGAAAATTAAAGAAAAATATTTTCTTAAGGCAAAACAGCAATCATTGAAACGGAATAAGTATTTGTATTTGTATTCATCGAAGAGAAATGGCTGTTGTAAATTGTTGTAAAGTAGAAAAGCGCAATTGACCGTCCATTGTGTGTGCAAACAAAGCACTTTCAATGCCAAGGTGAGTTGTTAAAGCGAACCAAACGAACCTATGTAAAGTTGGGTATAAAGAAAAAAAAAATATTATATATACTCGTACATATGTATAATAACTTTATATCTCGAATGTGAAGAACGGTCATATAATATTCCTTTGTATTCACATAATAAATATATCTATTGATTGACGAAAAATGCGGAGGGTCCTTAAAAAAATTCTCAAATTCTTTAGAAAGCATGCCAGACTCAGAGGCTTATGTATTATATTTGTAACGAGCATTTCCACATGCATAAAAAACCAATGAAATAATGTGGAAAATTGAGACGTTTAAAGAAGGATATCCCTCTCCCTCAGTTTTGATTTAAAAAAAATACTGATTTTTTTATGCTACCAATTACAGCATATTTGGAAATTTTAGACCTAACTATTTTTCCTGTAGGACGCAAAGAGGTGATCTCGCAATCGATGCCCAGAGTGTATTGAATTTATGGAGGGAACACTTCTCCAGGCTACTGAATGGCAGTGAAAGCAGAACAATCGGAGATGGTGAACCCGATTCACCAACCAATGTAGATGGAAAAGACGTTCCCCTACCTAGCCATGAAGGATTTGGAATAGCAATCGCCCGTCTAGAAAACTACAAAGCGGCTGGAGCTGACGGACAACCGGCAGAGCTATTCAAACAAGGCGGTGAAGAGCTGACAAGGTGATGCGTCAGTTACTTTGCAGAATATGATCGGATGAAAGCATGCCGGACAATTGAAACCCAAGTGTGCTCTACTCAATCCACACAAAGGGCGATCCCACAGTCTGCGCCAATTGCAGTGGGATAAGCCTCCCTAATATCGCCTATAAAGTCCTGTCAATGTTGCCTCCTCAGGCCAAGGTAGCAGCTGTTGGCAAAAGTGATTCTTCGATGGATTTCCAAGCTTACATTGTTGTTGGTGTTAATGCTGGTGCCCAAATAAACGAAATTCTCTACAGCTACAAAGTTGGGACTGTCAATACCTTGGGATAATCTTAGATAGCAAACTAAACTGGAGCTGGAAGATGGCAGAAAAATCAAGGAAAGCTATAACTGTACTCTAAGCCTGCAAAACGGAGATAGGAAAGTGATGGGGTCTTAGACATGGGACTAAGACCGAGTTAGACCAATCTTATTCTACGGAGTCACCTTCAGGAGCAAATTAGTGAGAGTCCAACGATCGGAGTCCATCCTGATGACGGGAGCATTGCCATCAGCTCCCACGAAAGCACTGTTAATTCTTCTCAACTTCCTTCCTCTGGACCTATATGGGAAACTATAAGCGGGTTGCAACGCAATGAGATTGAATGCAACTCAACTTTGGAAAATTTGCAGTATAGGACATACAAAAATACTCTTTACTCTTACAGAAGGGCCGAAGGAGCTGGGCTACATCACCTCCAGTGAATGCTTCGATATCCTTTTCTCAACGAGAATCCCAAACGGATGCGAGTGGGAAAGAACCAACGCCCCCGACCAGGTAGCAATAGCAATCTTCATAGACCGCTCGAAGCTTGATGGTAATTTGGGTTGTGGAATTTACTCTCCCGTGCTCTCAGTAAGCATGAGCATGAGAATACCGAACCACCGGCGTTTTCCAGGCGGAACTCTTCGCAATCATAGAGGCCGCGGAGTGGTTGCACAAATACACGGCAGCAGGACAATCGGTTACAATTAACTCGAATAGTCGGGCTGCAAACAGATCTTTTCAATGTAATGGTACCTCGTCAAAAGTGGCTATAAAATGTAGGAACTTTCTTAATAAGCTCTCAACAAGGTACAGTCTGCTGTGGCCTGGGTACTCGGACACAGGCACATCCCAGGCAATTGCATGGCAGACGAACTGGCAAGGGAAGAAACATTTCAATCTACGATAGATCACACACGCAATGCTGGTCTACCCCTGTCCACGGCTAAATACATGCTTAAACAGGTCTTCACCAGGGAAGCTGACTTAAGATGGTTGAACGAGATCACGTGCAACGTGACCAGACAGCTATGACCAAAGTTGGATACGAAAACATCAAAACATTTTATCCTCCTGGACCGGTTCTCCATTAACATAATGACTAGTACAATATAATCACTGGACACTGTTTAATGAGGCTTCAAGGGAATACACGTAGGATGGGCTATTACTCTAACGATTTCTGCTGCAGCTGTAGGGACGAAGAGGAGGAAGGGACCATCGAGCACTACACTGCCACTGTCCAACCTTGGCATCTGCGAGACACGAGTTCTTTGGGAAACACTTCTTCGACTGTCTCGCAGAGTTGGCCTCATTGGTATTGGAAATCTCGTTGCACACGAAATGGTTCGTTCATTTGAAAAGGTGATGGGAGGAGCCTCAGCAGTATCCCAATGGGCCTATTAGCCTAAATGTGCTGGGATTGTCCAGCAGCCGCATCAGCTTAACTCAACTCTAGATACCTTTCTTGCTCACCATAGTGTTCTCGCTCATAAACACATTTCAGACAATCATAAAAGGCATCCTTGGCGACAATTCAACGGTGTGTTGATGAACTTCGCTTTTGGCCGGATTATAGCGAAACGTTCATCCACTGGGGAGAATGCGACTCGGTGGTGATGTTAGCTTCTTATCTTAAGAGAATCGTACGTTTGGAGGGATCATCATGAAATGTGAAATATCTCAGCCGATTATTATTTCATGTACTAAGGACAGTCCATTCTCTTAACCAGCAGCGGTATTTAATTGTGGCGCACTTATTGTCAGCACGAACAACAATCAGACAACCAACACACATCTGGTTCGGTGAGACGAGGGTTGTTCAACGTACCTCCTCCGCTACACTAAAAGTCTGAGAGTAGAGCGTTTGGGGTATGAGTGGCAGAAGACAGGAGTTGAGTGGTTCCTTATATGACTGCTGCTAGTTTCAACTGCTTGGCTGCTACACCGTTAGTGGTGGTTGTTAGAGTGATTGAGCTTACTGAAATAGACGCGTTTGGGGGTGGCCTTCCATTAGGCGACAGGTTAAGTGCTATTTGAAGTTATCCAATATATTTGTTCTATGAATTCTTGAGTGTTTTTAGAAAACTTTTGCATTCCTTCTCTAAGCTCAAGTAATGACGAAGGTTCGTTCACAAACATTAAATAAATACTGCAACCGAGGCACGACACAAAACATACAACTGGAAATATACCTAATATAAACACTAATAATAATAAGAACTTGCATTTACCGCTTGTAATCGAAATGTCTGTGTGTATGTGTTTGCATTGTTTTCTTTGTGGCAGTGAAAGTGTCAGTAAAAGTTAATACTTAATGGCGCTGGTGTTTGTCGGTTGCTTAGTCTCCTTATTGGTGGTGGCTGCTATTGTATTTATTGTTGTTTATATTGTTGTTGTTGTGTATTATAAAATTGCAATTGACATGGCAGCGCAGTGCAGCAATGTCAAACTGTCAATGGCACGAGACTGATTTGACAGCTGCTGTCAGGCACTAAATAGGTGAGCTAATGGTGGCTTTGACGTGCGTTGGTGTGGCGTGTGCTACCCGCAAGCGCTCGCAAATGCAATTGCAATTATATAAATACTTTTTTATAACCAATCTAAATATTTCTGCGATTCTTTTGAATTTTTAATGACGAAACAACATTGAATTGTTTTTGAAAGTGGCCATGAAAGGAGCGTAAACAGGTAATAAATGGAACGAGAATTTTTTACTGTTATCGTGGAGTTATCGTAAATCGATGTAGACTGTAAGTGGTAGCATCTTTTTTTATTTTTTAGCTTCATATAACACGCTCCTCAACCAAATCGTGGTGTGTGTCTTGAGGTTTTTCTTACAGCTTCTCCTAAGCCGCCTCCAAACGGTCGATGGATTTTTAAGAGGAGTATTTATTTCCTGTCATAACTACACTTGGAGGGCTTGACATTCCCTGCCGAGAGGCGTCCGCAATTAGAAAATTTAACTTGATGTTAATACTTGCTCCAAGATAGAAAAATCATCCACCAATTCAAAGTTATGACCGCCAACAGTGATGTTGGAGCCGAGACGTGATTTGATGACTGTTTTTGTGATGACAGGAGATATTTCGTCTTGCCTCGTTCACAACCCGATCCATACGCTTGGCTCTCTCAACCTAGTTTGGCTCGGAGAAGTCCTTCGCGATCCTGACAGAGCTTTTAATGTTCTTTAACGACGGTCTACGCAGCCATATAAGTTTTGGGGGATACCAACTCCGACATAGCGGCATAGAAGCAGCTCCTTTTTGTACTGTCGAAGGGTGCTTTAAAGTCGACGAAGATGTGATGTGAGTCAATTACATTCTCACGGGTCTTTTCCAAGATTTCGCGCATGGTGAATCTGGTCAATGATTGACTCATTAGGTCTAAAGACACACTGATAAGGTCCAATCAGTTTTTTGACGATGGGCTTTAGTCCTTCACACAGTATGCCCGAAAAGACCCTATATGTGATATTAAGGAGGCTTATCCCACGACAATTGGCGCAGACTGTGGTAGATCCCCCTATTTGTGGATTGCCCAGAACTTAAGTTTCAATCGTCGGGCTTGTTTTCAGCCTGCCATTTTTTGCAAAGAAGCTTATGTATGCCCCTTATCGGTTCCTCGCCATTGTAATTGAACAGCTCTGCCGTCAATACATCGGCTCGCCCCGCTTTCTTGTCTTTCAAGCGGTCGATCTTTCTCATACTCGGGCAATGAAACAGCTGCTCCATCGTAATCATCTGAGGGAAACGGGTTCACCATCTCCTGGTGTTGCACTTTCACTGCCGTTCAGCAGGCTGAATAAGTGTTCCCTCCATAAATTCAGTATACTCTGGGCATCCGTCGCTAGATCACCTCTTTGTGCTCTACAAGAGTTTGCTCCAGTCTTGAAACTTCTTGTAAGTTGCCATATCTTTTCGTAGAATTTTCGAGCATTACCCTTGTCGACCAGCTTCTCAAGCTCTTCGTGCTCATGCATTTCGGCCTCTTTCTTTCTTTGTCTGCAAATTCGTCTTGCTTCCCTCTTTAACTCTCAGTATCTATCCTACCCCGCACGTGTTGTGGTCGTTCGTAACGTTGCGAGATAGGCAGTCTGTTTTCTCTCCACTGCGACACGGCAGTCCTCATCGTACCAGCTGTTTTTGCGACCTTTCCGAAATCCAATGGTTTCGTTTGCAGCTTGAAGCAGGGAGTTTGCTATGCCGTCCCACAGTTCCCTTATACCGAGTTATTGATGAATGCTCTCAGAGAGCAGGAGTGCAAGTCGAGTACAAAACCGCTCGGCAGTCGATTGTGCTTTCAGCTTTTCGACGTCGAGCTTTCCTTGTGTTTGTTGATGGGCGTTCTTCGATACACAGAGGCGCGTGCGTATCTTCGCTGCGACAAGATAGTGATCCTAGTCGATGTTGGGTCCCTGGAGAGTACGCACGTCAAAAATACTGGATACATGTCGTCCGACTAACACAACATAATCGATCTGGTTTTCAGTGGACCGATCAGGGGAGAACCAAGGAACTTATGAATTTTCTTGTGCTGGAATTTAGTACTACAGATAACCATATTTCATTGTGGAGGCTGAATTTTTCGCCAGTTGTACCAAAGATGCCTTCGTTGCCCATCCTGGCGGTAAAGTTGTCAAGCGTTGATTAAACGACGTGGCGGGAGCAGCGCTCATAAAAGGCATCATTGGTTACAACGTTTCTTTCTTCCATCGGGCATGGCATCCAAAACAGTGATGTCTTAAAAAATTTGGTTTTCCTGCGGGTTTTGGCAAGGCGTTCATCCACTGGAGTGAATGCCAGTACTCGGCGACGGAGTCTCCCTGCCACCACGACGTAGTAAATATCACAAGGCGTTGCGCGCTTTCGTCCTTGTCCCGTCCACCGAACTGCCAGGACGACGGTGATGTCAAGATTTAGTCTTACGAGGGTTAGCTAGGTAACGGCACCCTGTCAATTAATGGATCGCACATTCAGATGCTTGCCCTTAACGCATAGACCTTAATACTTTTCCAGTGATCGTCATCAAAAGGAGTGTATCTCACCACAGGCTGGTGTGTCTTTTACACTGGAACTTGTTTCTTTTGGACTTTGCGGGTGCCAAAGTCGAAATAGATGTAAATAAAATGCCAATTTATATCTATTCCCGATACTGTAAAAATGAAAGTATTTATGCATCTAATTGTTATTCTGAATCCATTATGATGTCATCGTTTTGCGTTCCATTGTTTTCTTCCGAGACATTTGTCTAGTATGGTGTTCATGGGCATACCTGAAATCTGTATTTCCGGACTCAAGATCTTCGTCGAACATCATTCAGCTCAGTACAGTTTGTCTCTTCTAAGTTTTCTATTTGCATTTGTAAAATCCGAATTGGCGTATGATCATTAAGTCTTGCTATATCTGATATGTTTATTCCATTTTCTGGGTAGAAGACATTTTTACTTTTCATAATTTTGTAATAAGAGAGATATATATCGGCATTTCGAATTTAAGCACCATTTCGCATTGCATCGTAATTTTTTGTAAATTTGCCATCGATAAACAAGCGTAATGCTTCTTTCCTTGTGAATGGTATAGGTACAAATAATAGTTATTCGGGTTTTTCTAGCTGCCCTAGTATGAGGGTCGCTAACACTTTTCACGATTGAGGCAACATTTATTTTGCCGATTTTAAAAAAGTGGTCTAGCAGCAAATATTAATTATTTAGCCGAAAATTCATAAACTAGACGAGATACTTGTTGCAACTCTGCTTTTTTACTTTTATTGTCAACCTCCTTTCTGGGATGACCAGCACTTGATGTTGATGGCTTTTTCTTGAATGCTTGATGAGTTTTTAGAGGGAATCTTAAAACATTCGACAAGCCACACTTTGTGTTTTTCCAAATTTCGGTTTGATTCTACGTTCTTCCACTTTGCTTTTAATTTGCAAATAAAACTTTGCATCAAAGTGTTTTTCTGTCAAAAACAACACTGATTAATTTTATTATTTAATAATATTAGGTCAAAAGGTAAAAAGTTCGTTCGGTTTTTATCTAAGAGATGGCGTTATTGTCCATAGTACTAGTGTTACGTGTCACATCATGTTATACTATACGGCGCTGAAAACGTGTTTATTCGCGCTCAAAGTTTATCTTTGACAATTTTTCGACTGATTGACTCAGTACGTTGTGAGCGCTCGTCAAAGATGGACACCAGCAAAGAGAAAATTCGCTACATTTTACAATTTTTCTTCGATCAAGGCGAAAAAGCAGCCAAAGTGGCTGAAAAAATTTATTTAATTTATGGGCCCGATACTGTAAACGAACGTGTAGCACAAAAGTGGTTTGTTAAGTTCCGTTCCGGTAATTTCGATGTCAAAGATGCACCACGCGTCGGGAGGCCTGTCGTCGATTAACCGGATAGCGATAAAACCATGGAAATAGTGGAAACAGACCGTCACGTGAGCACTTATTTAATTGCTGAGTAACTAAAGATAAGCCAGAAAACCGTTTGGAACCATTTGCATAACCTTAGATTCAAAAAGAAGCTCGATGTTTGGGTGCCACAGGAACTAACCCAAAAAAACATAATGGACCGAATTTCCATCTGCGAATCGTTGCTGAATCGCAATAAAATCAACCCATTTCTGATGGCGATGAAAAGTGGATCACTTACGACAACGTCAAGCGAAATCGGTCGTGTTCGAAACGCGGTGAGCCGGCGGAAACGGTGGACAAGCTAAAATTGACGGCCAGGAAGGTTTTGCTCTGTGTTTGGTGGGATTGGCAAGGAATCACCTACTACGAGCTGCTCCCCTATGGCCAAACGCTCAATTCGGCCCTCTACTACCAACAACCGGATCGCTTGAAGGCAGAACTCATCCAGAAGAGGCCATCTTTGATCAACAGAGGCCGAATTGTGTTCCATCAAGACAACCCCAGGCCACACACGTCTTTGGTGACGCGCCAGAAGCTTCAGGAGCTCGGATGGGAGGTCCTAATGCATCCACCTTATAGTACGGACCTGGCACCAAGTGATTACAATCTTTTTCTGCCCATGGCGCACGCGCTTAATGGTGAGAAGTTGGCCTCAAGAGAGGCCTGTGAAAATTGGCTCTCCGAGTTTTTTGCCAATAGGGACGTAGCCTTTTACGAGAGAGGTATAATGAAGTTGGCATCTCGTTGGTAACAAGTTTACGAACAAAACGGTGTATATGTGACTTAAATCGGACAAATGTGCACAAAGTTATAATATTTTGAAAAATCAATAAAAAACCGAACGAGCTTTTTACTTGACTTAATATATAAAAATGAATTTCTGTTTGCTAGTCGGGCTAAAACTCGAGAACAGTTGAATGGATTTACCTTATCTTGGTGTTGAAATGTTCGTGGAGGTCTAGGGAAGGTGTAAAAAGTGAGAAAAATTTGAATAATTGCCGGAAAACCCCTAAAAACAGGCCTTTTCTGTTTTCCATACAATCTTCTTCTTGTTATATATTAATAAAAATCTTTTGTCCGCTTGAAAAAATCCAGTAATTTACAAAAATCTCCAAAAGTTACTTACCGATTGATTTGAAATTTCGTCGGATTATGTCTATGATTCCTGAAAAAGTTTTATCCAAAAAAAACGGGGGCTGACTTATTCAAAAAAACTTATATATGGATCGAATTACTTGAAATTCTTTTTGCTTAAGCTAACAGGGAGACTATACTTATGGTATATCCGGAAAGTGGAACAGGGAGTGACGTATTCAAAAAAAATGTTATTTATGGTTCGGTTTACTTGAAACTCGGCACATAGGTGGCTTTTTGCTTAAGGGGGTCTCCTCATCAGTCAGTTTAAAAAATCGATTTTTTTTTTTTTTGCTTCAATCGTTAGAATTATTATTAAAGAATATTCTTGCAAATTTTGAGAGTCCAACTCAAACTCGTTTAGGATTTACAAATCTGAGTAGAGTCTCGCGTGGGGCAAGCGCGAGCTAAACTAAAAACTTTAAAGCCTATTTCCCGAAAACCGTATTTTTTAAAATTCCGTGCACGATTAAAAATGAACCATTAAAGCTATGTATACAAGTAAGACACCGTTTTTTAGATAATTTTATTGTCCATAGATTGAACTAAAAATATTTATTAAAAAATTTTTATTTTACAATGTTATCAACTCAATTATTCTTAGAAAAAGCACTAAAAATCGAGTACTTTTTTAAAAAAATGACAAAAATGTTAAAATTTCAACTTTCAATCACCATAATAGTCTATGATCTGCAAAAAAGCCTTCTGAACAAGGAAGTATTTCCATTTTTTGTTTCAGATAAAAATTACGGGTTGAATCATGCACGGAGTTTGAGTTGTTAATCGCGAGCTGCTGCGCAAGATTTTTCATAAATCAGCCATTTTTAATTATTTTGACATACAATAAACTTTTTTTGTTGAATAAATATATGTTCAAAAATATGCAAAAGATCATTTGTTTCTCTTGTTGTTTTCATGTTCAAAAAAAATCCTGAAAAACCTCTTTTTTTGTAAGCTACTGATGAGGAGACCCCCTTAAATTAACAGTCGGATTATTCCTCTCTCCAGGAAGTGGACTAGTGTCAGTGGCACAACCAAAAATGTTGTATTCCCACAAGTATTGTGTCAAAAAAAGTGGGGATAAAAGGATATTCCATGATTAATTTTTCATACATTCAATGAGTTTAAATAAAAAATCTCACTTCATAAGCGCAAGTATAAGTAACTAAAAAAAAATGTAAAACATTTGTTTTTTTTTTTTTTGCTTAAAAAGCTCGCAATCTCAGCGAGAAAAATATAAATATTTGCAACGTTGCGCTGCCAATTAAATGATAAAGAAAATCAATTTAACCCTTAACAAACTTTATTGCCCTTAACAAGTACTTCAGAGCGATGTATACTATATGTACAATACTAGTATCGCTACTGCTATTTTATTCGTTGTTGTTCTTGTTGTTGTTGTTGTTGTTATCGATGCATTCACTTTGTTGCTGGCAACAAATAACGACGATACGATAGATATCAGCGCCTCCTTATAATGTAACTTTTCACTTTATGCCACAACGAAAATGTCGCAGCATCTTAACCTTTCGTGTCAGCAATAACAAGAACAACCACAAAAATTTATATAGTATATCACAAAAAAAAAAATAATAGCAACAACAAAACTGAGTAGCAGATAGAAAAACGTGAAGTAAGCAAGTAACGATTATCTTGCTCTTTAAGTTTGTGTTGTTGTTGTTGTAGGGTATGTATGTTGTTGTTTTTGTTGCCAACATATAACATGTTGTTGTTTATGGCCTTTGCTATGTTGTAAAGCTTGACACATTGTTGCTGCTGATAGCCTTTGCTGATTTTGCTACTTACTTCGATGTTGACGCTGACGCTTCTGTTGCTGCTCTCTCTGCCGCTAGCAGTGCTTTTGACAATATTACTGACATTACAACAACAACAACAACAACAATAGCAGCTTTTTAAGTTAGTTCCAGCTTTTTGGGAATTCACTTATTTAGCTCAGTTTGATAGCGAACATTGGCTTTGTTGTAGCGCAAAAAAGCCATACGTATCAACAAAATGTTGCCGAAACGTTTTCAGGAGACCGTAAAATGATATGCGCTGATAAATTTGTGGCGATAACAAAAGAGTTGTCACAGCAGCAAGCAGAATTTCACACAGAAAGCAGACAAAAGTTTTAAGACAAAGGCAGACTGAAGTGTAAAGTAGCAGTAGCAGAGAGAGAGAGAGAGAGAGAAAGAGACGATGTGGAGTGCGGAGAGTCTGCGAAGAGTGGCCAGCTGGGGGCATTGTAAAAGGGTTGGCATAAAAGCAGGGTAATCAGCTAAAGTTTGACTAAGCATTTGCAAGGCGATATAATGAATGAGCGTAAAAAAGGTAGAAAACGTCATAAAGTAAGAAGAGCAGAAAGGCTGAAAGTCACATGGCATGACCTTTCACATTCGAAGCTGCAGAGCTGAGATTAAATCTTTGCAAATGCCGGCAGTAAAGTAAAAATGTGCTGGTTTTTGAGAAACTTATGTTTTTGCCTTATTTAAGAAGCGTAAGTGGCTCAAGGAGAGGCAGAACAGACGGTAAAATAAGATAAGATCATAATTGGTGGAATAGTTTTTCTTTTTTCTTAAAATAGTTAGATATTACAGTGTTTTTAAGAACTGACACTGTAACTCAAAAATATCAGCCAGGCACGGATTATAGAATAAAAGTCTCTGAAATATTATGAACCCTTAACGCTAATCAGCGTTATCACACTCCAACTTATAACTCAACTTATGTTCATTTCCCAGTATTCCTGTGCCTTTTGTCACTCGACTTTTATCTGTCATTTTCATGATCTCACTTCGACTGCTCGGTGTCAGCTGCCTTATCACCCGCATATAATTACTGGTTACCAGTTACTTTGTTCAAAATATCTATTCTTCATGGATTACCATACATCACTGATAATTTTTCAGCTTTTAGAGTGAGAGCATAAAGCTCAACTAACTAAGACTCCAAAGCTTAAATTTGCATAATTTTGTTTGGTGTTCACACAGACTCAATTAAGTCAAAGCAATTATCAGGTGATAGCGGATTTTTGTTTTTTTTTTTTTTGCAGTCAACAAAATCAGGTTTTTAATAAATTTTTTTTTTTTTTTTAAATTTTATCCCTTAATTAATAACACTGAAAAAGTCATTCGAAAGACCACTGAACTCCTCAATCTGCTTAATCAACAACTCCAGTAGAGTCAGCTCATTGGCTACACTTTAATTCAATTTAGCCTCTTTGGTATTTATTTCATTCCTTTCTGACCTCAATTAGCTAATTGAGTGGCTGTGTGAACAACTTTTTGTCTGTCATTTTGCCATTTTTTTGGTTTATTAAAAAATTAAAATTATTTGGGATGGCCTGAGGATAAATGTACGCAGAATTATATGGCGGGTTTATAATATAATATAATACAAGAAATGTCGCCCTTTGTGAATGAACTTCTAAACACAGCACGAATTAGAGAAAGCATAGTCACTTGTTCCGCACTGTTGAAGTCTAGCCTCTTTCGGTTAAGTTTCGTGCTGTGTTAATTATTATTTTTAGAAACAGCTCCCCTATAAAGCACATCCCGGTTTTAATTCACCACCCTCTTCGCAATACTTTAGTATTTTGTTTGAATAAAATTTCGAATTTTTTGCATTCCTGCTTTAACTCAAAATGCTTAACAGGATTGAATATATAATTCTACATATTTTGAAAAGATACGGCGAACTATAGATTAGCGCTGGTGTTAGCTTACCGCACACCGGGGTCCTTTACAAAAATAATGAACACAGTGGAGTTCGCTTTAAAATTACGTACCCGTTCCACGGTCTGTACAAGAAGAAAGGTTGGGCCTCCAAATTGCCTTCAAGGGAGGAAATAGGTTTGTAAAGCAGAAAGTAGCACCTCGCTCTGACCTTCTAAGAGGGGAAACGTTCTCAATTATCTAATTGAGTGCCTGTGTGAACAGTAATTTGTCTTCTCTTTTCACTCCTGTTTGTGGGACAGTAAATTTTCATTGAAAAGAGGATCAAGTGGTATGGATGGATAAGAATATTTCAGCTTTGAACTCTTTCGATGCAGTACCCACCGGGAAACACAAAAGAAGTGGAAAGATCAGGTAGAGAGGGACCTGCCTGTGCTTGGTATCTCCAATTGGCGCCAAACAATGAAATGAAGAAATGAATATATCGTAATTTAAAAAAAACTTCCTAAATTTTACGACATCACTGTATGCTAGTTGGATCTTGGAATATCTTTATTTTATTAAAAATTTGATACACTAAACCCTTAATTGCTCTCTATTAACTAATTGATTGCCTGTGTGAACAGCGTTTTTTGTTTCTAATTTTCTTGTTTTATTTATAGTTTAACAATTATTTCCATTCACAGTTCGTTTTAACAAAAGGGTCTTGGTATGGATATTTTTGCGTCCTACATTAAGTTCATTAGGCTCTAAAGGTGAAACAAGGTTCCTGCCAGAAAGGGTAATTCTTTTATATCAATCACCTGATTCCTAAACGAACAATAGTCGAACTGCTATATCTTCGGAATGGCATTGAGAGCCGCCAGACAGAGTTTGAGTAATTCATCTCATCTTGGCTATGGAAACTCTTGGTTGACTTTTACTTTTGCATCAACCAATAGGCTGTTCTACATTCCATTGAAAAGTTTGTCTTGATTGTCGTTTGTGGTTTGAAGGAAATATCTTTCAAAAAAGTGGGCTGCTTGAATCTTATATCACAGATCTGCTTCTCGCACATATAAGTGTCTCAACCTGGCTGCATGTCCGCATCAACTCATTCTTTCTTCTTTTTTGACTACGCCACAATTACATAAAATAAGCCCTCAAAATCTAACATAAAGAACATTGCTACAAAAGTTTTCAAAGCCGCAAGCATAAAAACTAATTTCCTAACAAATTGTGAAAAAGTACGAGCCGAACTCAAATGACCAACAGGCAGTGGAAAGACAAGATCTCGCACCTCACAAACAAATTCAAAGGTAATAGCAACAACTTGGCTGTTAAAGCTCTCAAGATAGCGACAGATAAAAATGGCAAGCTTATGGCTTTACTAACACGATATTAACCCATTAAGCTCAACAACAACAAAAACAAAAGAAAACGAAAAATATGGTTTTATTAATGATTTTATGACGCCATGATGTTTTTCGCCACAGCCTGAGGTGGCAATTTGTGAAATGGTCCGCCTGTCTGTA